>JABSTQ010010389.1:0-415215 GCA_013358835.2 Ixodes persulcatus
TTTGTGCTGCACACAACTGGCTACTTCGGCCATGTAGAGACTTGATCCATATGAAGGTAGATAGGTGAGTATCAACTGCTCAGTGCTGCCGTGTGACGTTCGCTCTTATCACACGACTTACCACATTTGGTTCGCTAGGCATATGAAAAGGAGAGGAAGTCAGCTGCTGCATGATGTTCCCAGTACTGGCAGTCAACGATTGCTTGTTCACCTTCGTATGAGATCACGGACTGTACCAAGCTCGGCAAGTGTGACGCTTATCTGATTCATCCTATACTTCGTCTCACCTTAGTATGGACTATTGTTAGCTGCGCGTGCTAAAAGCGCGAGCTAGTCGCTTTGAATGAAGCAGCGGCGGCTGCACGAGCGCTCGTGCAGCAAGTGCTCTAGTCAAGGCAGTCAAGGCTGGCCGCTCGCGCTAGCACAGCCTCGGGGTTAGTCCATGCTAGGGTGAGACGAAGTATAGCAGTGGTGTGCTGAGCGGTATGTGTAGAGCTAGTTGACTTGTGTACAGACCCGATTGGGAACTTGAATGCAATCTTGTGTAGTCCCATTGATGTTATGATTATGATTACACAACGTTTTATGGCGCGAAGAGAAAAAAAAAAAACGCGATGTATTCGGTTTTCTAGACTGCCTGTGCGACCTTCAAGCTTGTCTTTGTACGTTCAGCGCGGTGAAATGCCGTCTATAGCAAAATTAGGAGACTCCTTGAGTTATATGCTGCAAGGAGTGAAAGCGCGGTCCGGCCGCATTCTCCTCTCTTCTGGATACTGTGCAAATGCAGACAGACGCACACTTTGGATGCTTTGAATTTAAAGGCCCCACATAAGGCACCCGGCTTAATAAGCATCAATTATTGTGAAGTGTTCCCGGATTTGGCTTTTAAATGTCATGCGCATAGGAACCACAATGGTGGCTTAAAGTACGCCGAAATTGTAATGGTGCACTTTAAGGTTATACAGAGTATATTCAACGAAATGTGGGCCAAATGGTTTGTGCCAAAAACTATACATCGCACATAAAAAAAAAGTCCATGTGTTGTTTTGGTCCTGGGCCAGGTGCATAATTAGAAAAACTATTACAAAACAAGGTAGCTATAATGTGTATGGGTGCTGATTATTGTTTTTTTTCTTCTAATTACAGCATACACGGAGGGTATCTCCAAGGAGAAGGGGAGGGATTATGTAGAGAACTAGTGCTTCTTTTTATGGTATGAAGCTGTCCGAAGTAAGGGCAGATGGAAAAAGCACCACCAAGCTTTGCCTGGTCCTGAGCAGACACAATAATGAACACAAATTAAGAAGAATAGTAATACGAAAGACTTATGCAGGCAGCCTAACTTTTGAGTTTGCACGATTTGATTATGATCCTGCATTTGCTCAAGGTCGCCTAGGATACACGCCATATGGTGGGTCTTTAGCGCAGCAGGAATATTGTTTATCAGAATTAAACGCCATTGCTATTGAACAAATTGGCTGTCTGTGTAAGTCCTTTGTGTTTTTATTCTTTTTTACTTGCGTGTTCATTATTTTATTTTTTTCCTCGGTGATTTAGTCCTTCGTGTTTTTGTTTTTGTTATTTATAGTGGTTCATTATTTATTCATTTTTTTCCTTTAATGAGGTTTTAGTTAAAAATATGATGCCCTCGTCATTTTCTAGTCCAGGAAACAGGGTTGACCTCGTCGTGGTTCAAGGAGCAGTAATGACCTTTCATCTTGTATTGCTTCCGGCGAACAATGGTGTATGTGTGGTGTGCGACGTTTTGGTCACAAGGGATGATTTGGGGACCGAACGGAAAAACAAGGCCGCGAGGAGCGTCTAGGAGACTTTGAACATCGCACGGTGCAAGGAAGGACTTCAACGACGACGCAAGCAAGCAAGCCCATATGAAAACTGGTGTTGCTCGACCAGAGTTGAATCACTACGGTGACTCTGTGAGTAAGGAATCAACGACGTTGGAACCTCTGTATAGTTTACAGCTTAATTGTTGCCTGCCGGTTGTTTTATTTTAATAGGTGTCTGTTGTGCTATTACATGTTTAGTTTTTTCGATCGAGATACCCTTCACCATAAAAGCGAAATTCACCGCAGCCCCGCGGGCCGCACGACACGCGAAACTAGGTACGCAAGCAGGCATTCCGGGATCGGCAACGGCTAATGCGTCATCCGTCAAACCACATGATCAGGCTCCTTCCGTTCCACGCGCACAGAGAGCTGAGTCAAGCGAAGAAAAGTCTATCGTTTATTGGTCCGCCGAGTGCGCACCTTCTAAAATGCTTTCAGCTTAGGGAGAGAGAGAAAACAGAGGAGTTGAAAAGCAGAGCTCCTTCAAGGCCAGAATGGGGGTGCGACCACAAAGACTAATCTTCAGGGGCATACCAACAATGAACAGAACGAGAGAATGTGTCACTTATATCCTGTTGACAGTTCGACCCAAGGTTGATAGTGCAGTGGATGCTATGTGTGGCTTTGGGCTTAAGGCAGGTGCCGTGTTCAGCGTTATCACCAGCTTCGAGACTGTTGTCACGTGACCCTAACCGGAGACACGATTGGCCTAAAATATGCATAGCGTATACCCTGCTGTCAATACCGAGTGAACATACAGCTCTATGAAGACCAACTTTTGAACTTCCAAAGAAGCTGTCTATCTCGAAAGTGACCCAAAACGATGCGAGTTTGAAGATACTATGTTTTACGCCGTATAACCCACATCATCATTTAAAATGAAGAAATAAGCGCGGCTATTTTTTTTTCGCGCACGATGTCCACAAATAAATAAATAAATAAATATGTATATATATTTTTTTTACCAATAAATTTAAAATTTTGTGCACACTGTTAGATTCGAGTTTTTAAATTTCAAATTTTTTTACGAAAGAGTTGCACATAAAAGACACCACGGACAGCACATCTTCTGACTTTCAACACACGATGAATCGCAGACGCTTGCAAGCGGATGGTTACGTTGCTGCGCGAACGGTTTTTGAAAGATACTGCGTAGGGCGCAACGGCTTCGCAGGCGTTCGAAGGAAAAAGGATTCGGGACGACGAAGTAGCGTCTTGCATCTTCAGTAAGCTAACGGTTCGTGTTTCCCCACTCAATTTAGCGGGGAAACACGAACAAAATTAGTTTCCCTGCTAGATTTAGCGGGAAAATTGACGTCAGGTGACATAAGTACCAATTCAATTTCTCGCTAAATTTAGCGGGGCGGTTACTCGATGGCGACGCCGAAACCGCTTAACTTGGATAGGGGCGCCTAAGAGCTGCGATCTCAAATCCATTATTTGATTAACTCGCTTTCTGATCTTATGCACTTCGTCATAATGTCACACGTCAAACATACAACCAAATTTCATTTGTCTTTCAATCTTCAAAATGCGCAATTGGTTAATTGGTCCAAATACATGGAATAACTTCACTTTAACGATGTTAACAATAATTAACACACTATATGAGACTCATGCAATATAGATCAATCAACTTGTCTTGGCGAGTACATGACTTATTGCTTGCACGACCGAAACGGGCCCATATATCATTATCAGGGGCAATATTTGCATGCGTGTATGGCGAGATATGGTCGTATTTACGTACTTATACGGCCGCATCTGGCAGTATTTGCCTACTTATATGGCGATATCTGGGCGTATCTGCTCCCACATATAGCGGTATATTTCCCGATCTGACTACTTATATTATCATATATGGCCGTATATAAAATATATCAGGGCCATATCTGCCATTTTCGTAAGGGTAGCGTCTAAGCCCACGGACGAGCTCTCTATATAAATATAAAGTCTTGTTAAAGAGTAACTATCTGATTAACTAACACTCTTGTCAATACCCCTTGACTCAGTTTCATTCAATTTATGTACTTATTTGGTTTTCTTCTCTATTTTGATAAAATTGCGATCGTATCAGCTTTGAATTCAAGCATATTTATTCTAAGAATAGACAAGAGCCCCAGGGGGACTACCTCGTTGAAAGAGCTTGCTCTCTAGAGTGTTCATTTATGCATCGCACTATTTTGGTCCCTTTAGAACCGGCCGGACGAGAGTGGTTTATTAAGTACGGCCATGGCATATTCCAGAAACTTGCTTTTGTGCATATTTTTGCTCTTGACATTGTCCATGTTTGAAGCTCTATTTTTAATGAATACGCCACACAATGTATCAATGTTTAAAGAAGCGTTAGGGTCATATTTTATTAAAGAAATAACCATGCAGTGAATGATTTTCGATTAATCGCGATTTCACGTCATTCTCTCCCCAACTAGGCCATCCACACCAGAAATTACGGAAAAAATTATTCCAGTCACCGTCATCTGCACGAAGACATTTTTTACTTGGTGTCACTACCTGCCAGCGCATTCAGCCGGCCACCGGTCAAAATATAAAAAAAGCACAACCGCATGTAAAGTGTTAGCAAGCCCACATTTTTTTAATATAAAGAGGAACATATTATTGGTGCAGCTCCGGACCTCGAAGCCTTCCGTACGTATTTTCACCTCGTAGTCGCCAAGGGCACAGCATTCACGGAATGCGAGACAACAACTCTGCTTACATAGAGTACAAAGTTACGTTGAAGGAAGAATAACAAAATAAATTCAAACAAGAAAAGCGAGGCATAAATCTAAATAAAGTAAAATGCTTAAAAGAATCTGATCGGAAAAAACGCATAATAAAATCTTAGTTAACCAAATAAAGTGCGAGTTGAACTAAAAGTTCTGAAACAAATAATACAAAAAAATTGTAGGGACAGCATCAAAACCAAAATGAAGATGCAAGCGAAAACAAAAAGGCCAACCCGAACAAAGACGAGAGTTGAAAATCCAAGTTTAATGAAATAAAAGTCATATTAGCGCTGAAAACGCGTAAACAGAAAAAAAAAGCAGATGCCAGAAGAAAACAAAGCTGCTAAGGTTTAAAAACACAAAAAGCAACTCACGCAGGAAACAAAAAAATGAACGACATTTACAATTCTTTGTAATGCCGAATTAGAGCGCAGCTCTTCAGGAGGGGAGGGTACGGAGGGGAGGGTAGGCCCCTCCTCCCCCTCCCCTCCTTTTCCTCTGCTCCCCTCCAATTTAACGGACATTTTTGGCTAAATTTCCCGCTAAATTTAGCGGGGAAATTTTCTGATAAATTTAGCGGGTACATTTTTCTGATATACTTAGTAGGCAAATTTTTTCGCTAAATCTAGGGGGTAATTTTTCTTGCTAGATTCAGCGGGGTTTTTTTTTCACTATATTAAGCGGGGAAAATTTTCCGCTAAATTTAGCGGGGAAATTTTTACGCTAAAATTAACGGGGAAATTTTCCACTTAAATTTAGCGGAGAAATTTTTCCGCTAAATCTAGCGGGGAAATGTTTCCGGTATTTTAGTGGGAAAGTTTTTCCGCTAAATTTAGCGGAGAAATATTCTCATAATGCAACGCGCGGTTACACCCGTTTGCATTATTTCCTTAATGCATCGCGCGCGGTTCCGCCGACGTTGACGGCGACGCCGCTTAAGCCGGAAACGGGTGCCTAAGAGCTTCCCTCTAAAATATATGTATATACATATATACGCATATAACGGGTGATTTGTTTTTTAATTCTAACAGATTTAGTACAAAAAATCCGTAAAATATGCACTTATGCGGTTTGTGTAGGTGTGCTATACGGCCAGGGGGACATTACGTAAGTGGCTAATCTTTGCGATAAGTCGGCTAATTAATTAAAATTCGTTCATTAACTTTTTATTTGTTGAAAATAAACATTTGGTTCCAATTAGGAACTTAGAGAGCGTTATCAAAATCCACTAAATCAACTCTTTTTAGAACGACTTGAAGCTCGTGGGACACTCGGGGGCGCACCAAAGTTACCACTCGTGAAGCAGGCGCAAAGCCAGCCGTGCTGGAACGCGGATGATTAGATCATTACCGCGTTCAGCCACTGCTAGCTATGCTCCTGCTTCACGAGTGGTAACTTTGTTGCGCCCTCGAATTCCCCAGAAGGTTCAAGTCGTTCTAAAAAGAGTTGATTTAGTGTTTTCGATAACGCTCTCTAAGTTTCTAATAGTTTATTTTATATAAATAAAAAGTTAATAACGAATTTTATTAATTAGTCGACTTATCGCAAAAATTTTCACCCACATAATGTCCCCCTGGCCGTATAACACACCTGCACAAACCGCATAAGTGCATATTTTACGGAGTTTTTGTAATAAATCTGCTCCAACTAAAAAAAAAAAAAAAGAAATCAGCCGGTACATAGAAGGGAACTGAAGAACGCGTTAGTTCGCAAAAGAAAAAGGAATCGATCTTTTTAACTTTTTTTTTTTACAAAATTTATTACAGGATTTTATTGCGGCACCAACAAATTCCACTTCATTTTTAGGCCCTTCAGATGTGTCAAGGACCAGTGCAAATTCGGCATCCCTCATACCAATTTCAATGCCAACGCGTTTTATAAATATTTTATACCATTCGCATCCACCTGGCACCTCCCAACCTCGATGTTTCTATTTTTTATTGTTATCGTCTCAGGAAGGCCCCGTTAACATGTTAACCTGAATATTTCTAGTATTTTCACTACATGTACTTTATGAATAATGATTGCTTTACGGCTTTCGCTTTATAATGTGTTCTGTTCTTGTTCTGTAAGGCTCTTCAGCCTTGCAGAACAAGACACATACAGGGTGTAGTTTCTCAGGCTTTAGAGCTTTATTTTTTTTAAATACCCGCGAAAGCTAACCTTATCCGGTCTGTGCAGGTGAGTTACATGGACAAATCATAGTCCCGATAAGATGTATAATTAGCAAAAGGATGTTAATTATTTTTAATTATTGAAGATAAAGATACGCTTTTAATAGAAAATCTGCCCTGAGCGTCATCGGATACCACTCAATAAGTAAATGTTGGAAATATTTGTTGCGCGTTGGAAGCCCGGTGTGTCCCTGAAGTTACCGCTCGTGAAACAGGCGCAAGGTATTGTTGAGTGGAAACGCGCATGCGCAGATGTTTGGCCTTTTACCATCCGCGTTTTCGCGCCGCGATTCGTGCGACCGTTGCACGAGTGCAAACTTTAGGGGATCGCCGTTCTTCCAACTTTCCCAAATCTTTCTAAAATTTAGTTATGTAGTGGCTTTCGACGACACTCAGCAATTTGTTTTTATTATAACCACATTTTTTCTTCAATAAAAGTTAACTATTAATTTTCAGTACATTACCCGACTTATAGTGACGATGGAATATGTTCCCTTGGACGCATAGCTCTCTTTCACAGGCTACATTAGTGTAGCTATCACGGCTTTGTTTTCTTAAGCAAATCGGTAAATCCTAACAAGGGAAACGCCGTTTATATGCACTAAGAGATTTTACGACGAACTTTCGAAGGTTCGAACCAATGTCCAATCTCCCAGTCCATCCCGACCTCGGCTTCTTAGCCACATCGACTATGAATTTCAGATCACCCTAACCTCTGTCAGAAAGCACAGCTAGGTATGACGAATTAACTCCTGCAAAACACTTGCAGCACTCGGGCTGCTTATAATTTATTCCAATGTGACTTCGACGTTTATTAGGAAGTTGAATTGGAGCAGCGTCCCTTCAAATGAAGTACAATATCACCAGTCATAAAACAAGACGACTGTTCAAATAAACTAGCCTGTTGCTACATCAGCCACGAGTTATACACGGCTCGTCAGCATTTAATATTCATCGCTAAATACATTACTCATTGATCCACACGAGTTATAATAAAAAGGCACGTAGGAAACTAAACAACCTGTGCTTATCTTCGTTCGCTTAAACGTTTTTTTCTTGCTGAAGGCGCAAATATAAACACACAATAAGAACCTTACAAGAATTTTGAATCAAACGAAAAGCACCTATTCGATATACCTAGTGATTTATCTCCCATTTGGGTTGTCTCTTTGCGTTAAGAAACTTCATTATGAATCATTCACGAGTTATCACTGCACTGAATTTCCACTGAGCGTATTGCGAGCGCGATGGTTCTGAGAAGTGATTACGTGAATTAGTTTCCCCGTTTATATACGGAAAAAAAATTAAATAGCTGCGACGAAATTCGCATTCTTGGACAGGTTCAGAATGCCGCTCGTAACACCTTTAAGTGCACTAACTTCATTTACTGCGCTATACTGAGACCGCACTGCGAAGTTGTTTGATTGGAGGACCGTACAGATAGAGCCCACGAAGAGGCTGGTGCCTCTTATTATTACTGGCTCGAATTATGAAGTGAATAGATGCTTACCTATATTTAATTCACCGAGAGAGTACTTGTCGAATATCATGGCTGTTGGAAATAATTATTTCATCTTCTAATGAGACGTAATTAAATAATGATAAAAAAACAACAACATGCGGTTGTAGCGTTGATCTGCTATACTCCATTTCATCTTACATCCAGATGCAGCCGACGATACGAGCTTATTGGAACAATCAAACAGCATCAAAAGCGCACCATCAAAGTGTTCGTCACGTTTCTGTACGTGTTCTATGAGCGTAGAACCAATCAAAAACCGAGAAAGTCCAGAGACTTGCGCTTTTGACGCTGCCTGATTAGTACCATCAGCTATTACGTCAGCTGCGTCTGAACTAAAGCTGAAACGAAGCATTGACTGCTTCAGTGAAGATAATCGTAGATGGACGGCATACAGAATATACATGTAGACTATCGCTGTGTTCTATCGAGTTAATTATTACTTGCGCAGCAACACTACCGATCTTCTTACCGATGTTCGATTTCCGGTACCATCCGGACGGATAAGTCTTGCTTGTTTATTGAAAGGTTTGGCGGGTTTCTGTCTGAATTATTTTTACGTAAATTTTAGTGTCAATTTCGGAAAGAGCGTTTAACATGAGGGAGGGTTTAAACTACAACAAATTGCGGTGAAATTGAAATGATGATGAGTAGGGTTGCTGACATGTTTTGAAAATAACTGGTCTACGTAACATAAACATACTTCAACTTGCGTCAAAATGTCTTCGAAAATGCAATGCATAGACACACGTACAGTACAACATGCACTGGCAGGAATACTTATACAGAAATAGACAAAAGCTCTTTCAGGCTGCTAACTGGTTCCTATATTGGCAGGAATGCATTCACAACTGAGAAATTTTCGCCGGGGTGATGAGCGCTAGAAATTATGCGGAGCGCAAGTTGGTCTGCTTCTGTTGCAGGGGTTGTGTTCACGTCAGAAAGCCGAGCACTTATTGGCTCTGATTTATGAATAGTGGGTAGAGCTCAACGGAAGCTGCCATGAGGTATAGCATCTATCTTTCACTCAGAGCCAATCAGAGCTCGGCGTTTTGGCGTCAACACAACCCCTTCAAAAGAAGCAGACCAACTTGCACTCCGCATACAAATCAAACAACAAAACGTTGTATCCAAGGGCGATGACTTCTTTCGATTTTCAGTATATTTTGCGATTTTCTGCTGGTATCTGAAGCACTTAGATTTATAGAACTACAAACGATGATGAAGAAGTTCTAACCTTATGGCAAAAGCAAAACAAAACAAAACACAGCAAAAATTTTTTATTGCTGGGTGCTCATCAGACTTAGGCAGCACCAAGGTTCCGGGAACACACCAGAGATACCGACGTGAAGTCATCTAAACATTCTTCTTGAAAAAACAAAAAAATGAGCGTCTCATCTGCTTCGTTAGCCATGACAAAATGAGAAATGAAATTTAGCTGACCAAAACTAGGAAAAGAAAAATCCTAAATATTGTCAGTCACTGTACGGTGGCTCAAACCTTATCGGTGCTCCAGTTCGTAACCTCCTCTCCTTCAGCCCTCACCCCTTTCTGGTCAAAGCTTGAATGTTCCGTGTCCGTAAATAAACATTCGTCGTTGCTGAATGAAAGAGTGTGGTTGCCTGCAAAAGTCCTCCGTGTTTTTATTCTTTCTATTTTCATATTCACAATTACAACAGGCTCACCTTACCCAGTTAACCAATAACGTTGTCCCATAAATTGTTTATATAGGGTACCTCCACTGGTACGTTGACTAGTTGTCATCGAGTGCAATCTGGTAATTAATGAACTAATTAACTGTAACTCGAAAAATTGTATTAAGGGTTCAGTGCGTACTGCGCACCCGCAAGAAGGACCAACGAGGCAGGCACCAAAACACTCCCTTTTACTTCGGCAGCCGGCCAACAGCTGCCGGCCTTCTGAGCCCGAGCGTGGCTCGCGGGAAAGTTGAGCACTGGGCGCCGAGCATTAATAGTGACCCCATTTAAGTAAGAAATTAGAATGTGCAATTCGGTATGTTCCAAAAAGCTAAATTTTTGCTCGCAGGATTGAGTGCCAAGTTCAAGCTGTCAACGCGTTTTATGCCGAGGTCAAGTCGGACAAGAAAGACAGCCTAGTACCCTTCCCCAAGAAACAAACACTAACAAAAAAGACGCGAGTGCCTGATTATGGAGGTCACGGCGAGTGATCGCCATTCCATCTTGCAGCGGAGTGATATCATTGGTTGACGTGCTCAGAGGAACGGACACATTACAGGCCAGGCTTTTCTGATAAGGCAGGGGCTGTCGCTGCTTTTCTTGGGATAGTTTGGTTTTGGTGGCCTAATAGGCGAACTCTGCAACTGAAGAGCGCATAGCGCTGAGTGGAACTTTTGAGCTCTTTTGTTTGTTAACGTTTTATGTTACAAAAAAGCTCTACAAGGTTTTTGGAAAAGTTCATAATACGTTTCCTTCTTCGTTTTCTTCAATATCCAATTTTACTGGTTATCGATGGCCTCACAATAAAGCTTTGTCACTTTTAGTATTTTTCTCCTAACTAAGACGCATTTTGTGCTGGAAACTTCAATAGATGTTAAAACTCCTGAAACAGGTCTTTTCCGGCATTTTATTGAAAATCAACTAAATATATATACTGGTCAAATATAAGTTGTGGATATTAAATTCGAAACTGAAAAATACCTCGCGTTCTCGATTCATACAATTGAAAATGTCACACTCCGTTAAAAAAACTCGTAATATATGTAGAAAATATACATTGTTTAGATTTTGCCGTATATACACGACATAAAAAGCCAAATATAAATTTTTTAGAGCAACATTAAAGATTTTTATATTGGAATTATAGTAATGTGTATGCAATTCAATTCACTTACAACGATTCCACACATAACAATGTATTGCTTATAATGATAAGTTTCTAGACTAGAAACGCACAGTTTCAAGTCCAGATACAACGATAATTGTTTACATCGATTGATTTTTCGAGTTTTCTCATTATCGTTATACGTTGATTGCATTGTAGTAGAAAACGTAAGGACTGTTCGTTTGCGTTAGTGTTGCGTGCTCCACACTGCCCCTGCGCGTCGTCGCCATACGCCAATTCAAGACATAGTTTCGGCGCTCCGTGCGCGCACAGTGTGGAACACGCAACACTATCGCAAACGCACAGTGCTCGCGTATGCTCCTATAATCAGTACTAAAATTCTATAATAAACCCAGGTGGAGTAAATTGGAACAAAACATTTGGGAAAGCGCGGCATGTTTAATTTTACCATATTTTGTTTATCAAATATTCTCCTCTGAATCACTACTTATGGCATCCATCTCAACGTCGAGAAAACTATGCTATCCGCTCTGAGAAGTTGGAAGGTTGAGAGTGGAGAGCCCAGATTTATGAGAGGGAGCAACTGTTACTATTGAGAGCGTTTGCAAATTAATGGCGCAGTCCTCCTGAGCGGATTCGTTGCAAATGCGCATGCGTTGCAGTGTCGCGTGGCGAGAAGGGAAGCGTCCGGAGAGGTGGAGACGCTTCAGATGATCAACGCTTTCGTCCCTTCCTCGCAGCTCGTGTTGCAACACGCTTCATAAACCACGCGACCCCAAACGATCACTTGGAAACATTCTGAAATCTATTCCTACTACAGGTTTTCCCGCTCATTTTATTCCGAACGATGGTCAATTTAATCCGACTGTCATACAGTTTAATTCGAGTGGCATCCATTTAATCTCAGCTCTTCCCAAATTAATCCCGGGGTCGGTAAATTTAATCCGTAATATATACATGCACATATCTGTCTTCAGTTGTCGTTCTTCGCTTACACTTTTCATAACTCGGAGTGATTGTTTATGCAATTAGATTTTGTTTGGGGACAACGGATATTTTCATCGCTATTTCGATCACTTGGCGTTACTTGTTGCAATATTGACGAGGCTTAATTGACATGTTGATTACTCTTTTGGTAATCTCGCGTTGTTAGTAGGGCACTCGAACTCACTTTGGCTGAATTGACGTTTCGTTTACTCTTCCTTATTACTTCTACTTATTATTAATAATGTTCAGATGATATAAGAGCCATTACAATTTGTGACTTCACTTTGGATTACTTCGAGCTATTATTGGCACAGCTGACTTTATCTAAAGCTTAGTTGACGTATCGCTTCCACCTTTTTCGAACTATTAATAACATTATTTACATAATAAAAGTTCTAGAATAATTTTTGATAACTCTCTCGATTACTTCGAGAAATCATTCACAAAAATATAACTTGGTAATAGCTCTTTTGAACTTCTTATTAATTTTGAACGCAACTAACGTTATAGACCGAAGCGTTTTGTTACTCAGTCATTTACTCCGAATTATTATTGATAATGCCGTGTGCATGACCGAGAGAATACCTTCTCCGTTCACATAAAAGATTCGCATACACTCTTGCCCCGATCGTAAACGATAAAGAGGCCAGAATGACCTTATCCAGTCGGTCTCGCCCTTGGACTCTCCCGAACATTCTAAGCCGAATATTCGAGATGACGAGCATCATAGATAAGGAGCCGTACGCTGTATTGACGATTCGTTTACTGATTCCC
Source organism: Ixodes persulcatus (assembly GCA_013358835.2). Lineage (NCBI taxonomy): Eukaryota > Metazoa > Arthropoda > Arachnida > Ixodida > Ixodidae > Ixodes > Ixodes persulcatus. Next base: position 12,854 of record JABSTQ010010389.1, read on the forward strand.
TCTCACGATAGTCGATAGCCAGCTCTTACGCCGACGCGCCGTCGCGTGCCGCCGCCGTCGGCTCTCGCTGATGCTTTCTCGGCGTGTGTTCTTTTCCGTTTGTGGCACAAGTTCGCCCCCATTGAATTTTTAGATAATTCCGTTTTCTTCTGCCTCATCGTCTTTCATTCGTGACAATATAACCTAAGCAATTATTTGGATTACTCGTTTGATTACTCCGTGTTAGTATTTGCCCAAATTGACTCTACATTACTTAAATCATTTAGTGGTTACTTTGTTTCTTTCCCTTATATATTACTCACACAACTGAGTCTATGTAGAAAGTATTGACATCTTGATTACTTCGAGTTAGTAGAGGCGCATTTGACTTTATATTGGTTTAATTGACATATTACACACTATGTTTATGCTTCATACAACGAAGTGATTAATTCTCAGTCCAGTTACCATTGTGATCACTCTTTTGATTACTTCGACTTACTATTGACCCAGTGGAGTTTGATTTGGCCTAATTCACATTATGATGACCCTGTGATCAATTTGAGCTAATAATGTACTGATTTATTACGCGAAGTCATATTATAAATAATCATTTATTCCAGTTACTATATTGACCGAATGGATTTTTAATTCGCCCTAATTGACATCTTGATGACTTTTGATTACTTAGAGCTAATATTCAACCAATTTATTTGTTATGAGCTCAAGTGACGTTAGGATTGCTACTTTGATAACGTCGAGTTGCTATTAACTCATACTTTTTGTCACCCTAATGGTCGTTTTGGTGTATCTTGATTGCTTCGAGTTATAATGCAACCAGTTGATCTATCCATAGCTTAATTCACGTTTTTATTACTCTTGTAACTACTTGTAGTTGATCTTGACCGTGATGGCTTTTATATTGCGTTGAGTTGATATTCAACGAATTTATTTATGATGAGCCTGATTAACATTATGATTACTCTTGACTATTTGAGTTGGTATTGACCCAATAGATTTTATTCGGCCTAAGTGACATGGTGATTGCTCTGTTGATTATTTTTAGCTAATATTTAACCAATTAATTTGTTGTAATTGACTCTTAGGTGAAAGTAATAAAAACAATCATTGCAATGTCGATTAGGCCAAATTAAAGTTCATTGTGTCAACAGTAACTCGCAGTAACAAAAAGTACAATAACTCTAAGTAATATAATAACTCGAAGAAACTCAAACCAATCAAGAGAGTTACAAAGTATTCATTAGGTCAAATTAAAGTAGATGGTGTCCGAAGCAACTCAAAATATTGGAAAGTGTAGTAGTAATGAACATTTAGGTCATAATAAATCAATCAGTTGAATATTAACTCAAACTAATCAGAATTGAGATCACAATATCAATTAGGCCGAATTAAAGTTCATTGAACCAAAAGTATCTCCAAGTAATTAAAACAGTAATATTATTGCGAATTGAGCTCATATATGGTACAATAAGACGAACTAATCGAGTCACCAAATGTCAATGAGACCTAATTAAAGTTCATTAGATCAGTAGTAACTCAAAGTAAGCAAAAGTGTAATCATCATTTCAATTAAGCTCTCAATAAATTAATTGGTTGAATATTACCTCAAAGAAATAATATCTAAAGATGTCAATTAGGACCGAATTAAAGTTCATTGTGTCAAACTTAACTCGAAGAAATTAAACGAGGAATTTAAATATGAATTGACATTTTAATAGATCGATTGCTGGTATAATTACTTTAATTAGTCAAGACTCCCAAAAATGTCAAATAGGGCGAATAAAAGTGCATTGGGTCAATAGTAACCCAAAGTAATCAAAACAGTAATCATGTAAAAAATCTCATAATAAATCAATTGGTTGATTATTAGCTCAAAGTAATCAAGAGTCATCACAATGTAAATTAAGACGAATTCTAGTTCATTGTGTTCAAAGTAACTTGAAGTAATCAAGAGTAATATTAAAGTAAATTGAGAGCATAATAAATCAACTTGTATAATAACTCCAAGTAATCAAGAGTCAGCAAAATGTCAATTACTTCGAATTGACGCCCATTTGTTTATGGTGACTCAAGTAATCAGAATGGTAATTATAATGCCAATTAAACTCATAATATCAATTGGTTCAATATCAGCTCAACGAAGTGCAACGCGATAAAATGACAATTAGGGCAAATTACCGTACATTAGTTCAAACGTAACTCGAACTTAGCCAATATTTATAATAATGTGAACGTAGCTCATAACAAATTAGTTGGTGGTATAAGAATTGGAAGTAATCAGGAGAGTCGACAATTTGTCAATAAATATGATATAAAGTTTATTGATTTAATAGTAACTCGAAGTAATCAAAATAGTATTCACAAAGTCAATTAAGTATATAACAAATCAATTGCTTTAATATTTGCTCATAGTAATATACAGTCATCAAGATGCCATTTAGGCAGAATTAAAGTACATTTAGTCAAGAGTAACTCGAAGTGATCAAAAGGGTAATCGTAATGTGATTTAAGCTCTAAATAAATCAGTTAGTGTAATATTTGCTCCAAGTAATAGCAGGAGTGTTATTACTTGTCAACTAGGCTGAAGAAAACTCCATTGGGTCATTAGTAAGTCGAAGTAATCAAGAGGGATTATAATGGTAACTAAGCTTGGAATAACTCAACTTGTATAAGAAAACTCAAAATAATAAAAAAAGAGGAATTTGTCAATTACACTAATATAAAGTCAAATGGGTCGCTATAGTTGCTCAAAGTAATCAAGATGTCAATAATGCAGATATATACTCAGTTGTGTGACTAATATATCGCGGAAAAATATTAACACTAAGTTAATTTAATTAATTTAAAGCGAATTGGGTGAACTAAAACACGGAGTAATCAAAGGAGTAACCCAAAGTTTTGCTCAACCTTTGTGTAGCCGCATTTGTCAATAATAATTTAATGCAATAGACAAAGTTATGAAAATGTTGCTTCCATAAATTGATATGTGGCGATGATAGCTATATAACAAAAAAGTAATCGGTCCCAACGAGCTTCTATCAAGCTATATTTTTGTCGATAATTCCTTGACGTAATCGAGAGAGTAATCGAAAATATGTGTAGAGCTTTTAATATGTATATTCTGCTATTAATAGGACGAAGTAATTAGAAATTGAAGCCAGATGTCAACTGAGCTTCAAATAATGCAAGCTGTGTCAATAATAAAGCGGAGTAATAAAAGAGTAATAACAAATTGAAGTTGTACTTATTTCCTTTGAATTGTATCAATAACAAGTCAAAGTAATAAGAAGGAGCGAACGAAACGTCAATTCAGCTTAAATCGAGTGCGTAACTAATAACTGGATGTTACCAAAGGAGTACTCATCAACATATCAATTAAGCCTCGTCACTCCTGCGACTAGTAACTACAAATGATCGATATAGTGATCAACGTATCAGTTGTCCTCAGCCCAATATAATCGCATAAACACCTGCCCTATGTTATAAAATGGGTAAGCGAAACATGATCACTTAAGACAAGTAAGGGCATCTGTGTATTGTGGATTAAATTGACTGATCCCGGGATGAAATCTGGTTGCGCTGAGATTAAATTAGACGGCACTTGGATTAAATTGACCGTCGTTTGATTTAAAAAGCACGGGAGAGCCTAGTTGACAGGCAGGGCAGCATAAGGCTCGCTTAAATTGAAGTGGCTGATCTCTCTCTTCCTTTCGTGTTCTCAACGTCAATGTACGTGAGCTGCAGACTTAAGCAGGCAGAGATATCTAAGTCCTCCTGGTATGTTCGAAGGGAACCCCGTTCAGAAATGTTACCAAATATAAAAGCCATCTGTAAATAAATAAATAAAGTAATTAATACAGGTATATATATATATATATAACGAAAGTTGAGGAGTTCCAGGAAAGGGCCTTTACTTCACCAACGTTTCAAGCGGGGACCGCTTTCTTCAAGGTGGGATGGAGTGTAAAATATCCTCTTATTCTTGTTGACGTTTGTGTGGAAGAGGAAGAGTGACTATGGAGAGTATTCAAAATATTCGGAACAGGAGCAACAAAAGGATCGGAAATCTTTGACAATAGTAATTAAAAACAATAATAATTAAAATCATTACAACTAAATAAATTGATTTGCAGTATTTGCCACAGTCTTTGTCACATTTCATAAGCACAGCCTTTGCCGCAATTACAGTATAAGCACAATCAAGTCTTTGTCACAGTTCATAAGCTCATCTACCCGAGGGACGAGCGTCCAATCGCTCAATAATATAAACTTGTCCAGTGTTACTCTATCCGACACAGAACTCTCATTGTGTTCCAGAGCCCTCAGCCTCTGCCCAACGTCAGGAGAATACAATGAATTCCAAATATATAAGGGTCTCGATAACTTCGCATGAAACCCGAGACTCGGGGAATATTTCCACGATCATCCGCAAGACAACAGAGAACGCATTCTTAATACTTCCGGAAAATAATGAACCCCAAAAGAGCAGCGCGATAAGTACCTCGATTTGTACATCGAATCGATACAGCGTGATGTAATCAGAAGCTATAAACAACGAAAATGCCTACGTCACAATCTAACTCCTCCTTAACGCATCGCTATGCGTGAACTCAGCTCAAGAGATGATAATATTGTTAAACCTGCTTATAAGGGAGAAGCTATAGTTTATATGAATAAGCTAGACTATCTAGATGAGGGCTTTCGACAGCTAATGAACCAACAGTTTTACAAAGAACTTCAAGATCTGACAAAAAAAAAAAATTACTAAACTAATAATGGAAACTTTGGACTTAATACTTAATAATGGAGACATTTCGGAAGATATGCATAAAGATATGAAGCCGACCTATCCAAAGGCAGACCGCTTTTATACATTACCCAAATTTCATAAACAAGGAAATTCAGGAGGACCAATTGTATCCGGAGTAGACACGGTGACAGAGAGAATTTCTAGCTTTGTAAATTGCCTTGTAATGAACCTTCTTCCTACGATGCCATCACACATAAAAGACACAAATCACTATCTCCGAGAAATAACAGAACGTGTAATTCCCACTGCCGCAATCCTGGTCACCATGAATATTGCGTCCTTATATACAAACATCCCTCACTAGGATGGCATTGAAGCAGTAATCAAGGCGTATGGCAATGACCCTCCAACAATTCGTGAGAACGACGACGTCCTCGCAACACTTATCAGGTTAGTTTTAGAACATAACAACTTCGAATTCGAAGGAAGACACTTTCTACAGACGCGGGGAACTGCAATGGACACAAAGATGGCCCCTTATTATGCAAATATGTTTATGGCCGATATAGAGTCACGATTTTTGTCTAGTCGCTCTCTGCAACCTCTGTGTTATAAGCGCTACATCCACGATATATTTATGGTATGGGCGCATGGTCTCCACCCCAGTATTATGTTTTCGCAGAGTTATTCTGAAACGAGCGTTGATTTTCTTGACGTGATAGTAGAGATCAGCGGGAACGTTCTTTCAACAAATCTTTAAAGGAAGCCGACGGACCGTCAACAGTGCCAGTACTTCAACATTGCAAAACAAGTATTCCCTTTTCTCAAGCGCATAGATTCCGGAGACTATGCTCTAATTTAGATGAATTTGAACGCAACGCCAGCAATCTGAAACTTGTGCTATCTAAGCTGAATTATCCACTAGCCATTGTCGATAAGGCCATTAAAAGAGCACGAGCCGTCGACCGAGAACAAATTATTATTGAACCCCAACCTAAAATGTCAAAAACCTGCACGCAAACCCAGTGGTTACATATTCAGCCCGCCTTCCACATCTAAGCAGTATCTTTAGGAAACATCAAAGTATTTTGCAGCAAAGTGATTAACTACGCACCTTTTTTCCGGTACACTCTTAAAAAAAAGCTAGTAAAAAGCTAGTAACTGCAGCAGTTACTACACTTTTCTGACCGTTACTACCTTTCACTAAAAATTTACTACCTCAAACGCGCGATAGAAAGTAAAACGTTTGCAAATGCAGCCATTACTACCCTTTTCTTACCGTTACTACCTTTTTACTAGCTATTTACTACCGCAAAGGCGCGGAGAAGATGGCGGCGCTTGCTTCATACCCATTTGCCAGCGTTAGCGACGAACTTGCAGTTTCGGATCGCAGGGGGAGGTATCCAAACGCAATCGTAGCGTCTACTATTGTATGAGGGGGCATGTTTAAGGGTTGGAGCCAACGTTACTAAACACTCAGTTGGGAAACTCGCCGTCAAAACCTGGCCGCTGGCGTCCACCGAGGCCGAGCTAAATATGACAACAGCGCCACTCTTTATCATTTGTCTGTACTGTGGTCACCTTGAGCTTTTAGAAGGCATGTTTTTGCGTAAAAACAAACGGAAAAGACTCTTTTTGTATGAAATTTATTGGAGTTTAGTACAAAATGAAGGGCGCGTGATGTTTCAGTCGGACGTTTCATGTCCAGCCCGGGCCGAACGTTTCATGTCCAGCCCGTTGAACCGATTTCCTTCCAGCCCGTTGAATATATACCGGGTGAAACAAGGAGACGCAGGCTCTTTAAATCGACCGGAAAATTCGGTTTCTTAACCTATCGCGCTACGACTTTGTGCGCGTTGCCACAGATGGTGCTTTTTTTTTGTAAAATTTGCAAAGAACGAACTCACCTGAGGAAAAAGTAAAGAAAGAAAAAGGCTTAGCTCCTACGGAAACGCAAGCGACGCCACCGGTCTTCAAAGAGCACGGCCGCGTAAGCATAAATAAAATATGACATAAATACTTCATAAAAAACCGCCACAGCACTCCTGCGCTGTTTAGATCTCCGCTCTCGAAGCGGCGTTAATCGCAAACACATCCTCAGTGCTACTTTTGTGTGCGCTATGGTTGCTCGGGCTGATTGTGCTTATGAACTGTGACAAAGACTGTGGCAAATACTTCAAATCAATTTATTCAGTTTTAATGATTTTAATTATTGTTGTTTATAATTACTATTTTCAAAGATTTACGATTTTTTTGTTGCTCCTGTTCCGAATATTTTTAATACTCTTCATAGTCATTCTCCCTCCTCCACGCGAACGTCAACAAGAAGAGGACATTCTACACACCGTCCCACCCTGAATAAAAGCGGTCTCCGCTTTAAACGTTGGTGAAGAACAGGCCTTTTCGGGAAACTGCTCAACTTTCGTTTCTCGTCCAACGGGCCGGACGTTGCACGTCCATCCCGTTGAATATATATATATATATATATATATATATATATATATATATATATATATAGATATATATAGAGAGATAGATATATGCCGGGTGTTTTTCTAACTTAACAGATTTGTTTAAACAAAAGTCGTTAAAGTTACACTTATGTGGTTTATGCAGGTGAGCTATGCGGCCAGGGGGACATAGTATAGGGGGCTAATCGTAACGATCAGTCGGCTAGTTAATTAAAATTTCTTAATTACCTTTTTAATTAATAAAATTAGACATAAGGTTCCAATCAGAAACTTGCTGAGCGTCATCGAAAACAACTAAATCAGTAGTTTTCAGAAAGACTTTGAGCACTTAAGGAGCGTAGTAACGCACTAAAGTTACCACCCGTAGAGCAGATACAAGGCTAGCAGTTGCGGTAAGACACCCGCGCGATTTTTCCATCTCTTATCTAACCCCAGCATTGTACCTGCTCCACGAGTGGTAACTTTAGTACACTACTACACTTCTCACGCGCTCAAAGCATTTTCGAAACTTATTGATTTAGTGGCGTTCGATGATGCTGAGCAAGTTTCTAATTGGAATCATGTCTATAGTTTCATGAATTAAAAAGTTAATGAACAACTTTTAGTTAATTAGCCGACTGATCGTTACGATTAGCCCCCTGTACTGTGTGCTCCTGGCCGTAAAGCTCACCTGCACAAACCGCGTAAGTGTAACTTTTTCAGCTTTTTTTAAACAAATCTGCTAATAAAAAAAAAACACCCTGTATATATACATTTATATAGCTCTCGCTCTGGCTTTCACCCAAGGTGAGAACGAGAGTTTTCTTGGCTACTGAATGGACGTGGCGCCACAGCTTGGGCGTAATCAACCAATAATACATTTTTAACCCTTACACCAATTCACAATCGGACATTCATTTAGCGATAACGTCTCACCAACATACAAAAGAGGCCTCGCAGCTTTTGATGCGCTTGTCTTTAGTACTTCTTCATTCTCCGGTCCAGCTCAGGTTTGTACAGCAGCAGAACATCTTGAGATTCGCAAAAAAAGCGTGGGATGTGCATGGCTTCTAACGCGAAAAAGCAGACGATATACATTTCAGCCCGCATCCGATCTTCCTTCGCCGCGGCGCTCAGTTCCTAGAAGACAATTAACTTTTTTTCGGTCTATTAGCAGACAACGTGCCGTATTTTAAATTTTTATTTCCGTCTGCGTACGAGGCGTCGTAGGAGACAAACCGCTCTTCACTCGCGTTAGCAGACAAAGCGTCTACAAGCGCTATGCAATGAGTAGAGGGTCCAATCGTTCTATGGAATACATAACATGTCAAATTCGGTGGAGGTTTAGTAATGGGGGAATGGAAATGTCATCGCTTAGTTGTCAAGTTTAAATTCACAATTAATAATAAACGAGATAACAAAAATGTTTATCTTAACTTTGTAACATGATTACTATGCCTTAGGTGGTATCTACCAATAAAATTAGAAAGCAATATTATTCAGGATAAAATGCAAGGTACACATTTAACTACACATTAAATAGTCAGAAGAGGGACGACAGCCTAGCTTTAAAAAATAGAAAACACGGTCGATGACTGTTCATTGTATCCCAGCATCTAATCTAATTTCTCGAGCCAGAGATGTTTCGAGTTAGCAGGAGCAGCAAAACGTTTTTTTTATTTTATTTTGTCTCATTCTCTTTTGAGGGAAAAACAAATCAAGAGGACCCAGTTTTCCGTCCAGTGGTTCTTGACGTTCTCTCTCGCCCGGATAATGGCTCCAAATGGTGACACGTGCAAATGAGAAATGCCGCTAAAGAAAGAATACTGGTTTAGTTTCGCGTTCTTCCTGAAACGAAGCTTCCGCTGCAGGTAAAATATTTAAATACAAAATGCTAAATTTTGAATTCGGGGAGGAACAGAGATAACATATATATGTGTGTGTGTGTAAGTATGTATGTATGTATACACATACATATGATTTACGCGACAGTGGTCTGCATGAAATACGTTGTTTTTAAAACCAATTTCGTATTCCTTCCTTGTCATCATGTTCTATACGTTGTCAAGAAAAGGTTTGAGGCTGCTTTTGGCACTGTGGAATGAAGTGCAGGCCAAGATAGATATTATAAGGTTGCGAGCATCCCGATGAAAACGGGTTTCTCTTCCGTAATTCGATCAAGCAAGTCGGTCTGGACCAAACTTCTAGATCAAATTAAAAGAGAAAATTTCATAACACTGCAAACAAATATGTCGTAAAAAATGACCAAGATAATTTTTTTTTTATTTCTTGGAATTACTTGACTTATCGATCGATGACAACTAATCTCCGGAAGTAATTCAGTGGAAGCGTTCGACAGTACAGTGGCGCCACGGTATGGCTCCAAACAGATGCATTTCACATGTATATACATATGTACAGGTCCCCTTAAAGTAAAATCTAGCGCCGGAGCGGCGACCGAACTGCATCACCGCGCTATCTAGCAGCGCTGGCTGCAACTGATAGGCTACATGTGGGGCCTCCGTTTTCTTCTTCCAACCCATACGTTACCGGTGGCTCGAGCGGCGCAACGCTCTTCCTAAAAACGCCGCTTGATAGACTCGCCCCGCTCTCTCACTTGCGCTCAGCGTTATCTCCCCGTGCGAGCCGAACACCTAGCGGTGTTTATCGGAACAGCGTTTAGCAGCTCGAGACGCCGATAATGCTAGGATCAAACAAGAAAGACGGAGGACACCGCGAACGCACGCGCGCATGCGCAGGCGGCCCCTATCAGTTCCAGCCGACCCTACTAGATAGCGCGGCGATGCAGTTCGGTCGCCGCTCCGGTGCTCCGCTTTACCTTGAGGGGACCTGTACCAGTCGACTTTAGCTTCTACTCAGTGTCAGCCTACCTAAGCAAAACATTTTGCAAAACGTGCGGATCTGCAGTTGGCGCCACTATTTTCTGCACAAGGCCTTGAAATCTAGAACACACATTCCCACTGTGCGCTGGGAAAAACAACGGCGATCACCTGAACCCCGGTATGTCTACTCAATCCGCCGATGAGCGAAGATAAATTTGATAACAAAAGCAGCAAAAATACTTTTCACGTAGACTTTCAAAATACCGGCACTAGTGAATGTCGTCTCGTAGTGATTTCTGAACATTCGAACACACAAGTACTTCGTAGAGACCTATTCCAGCGCAGATAAACGAAAAACATGGCGGCGTTTTGCCGTCATTGCCGCTCACAACTATGGGGGACACGATTGAACCGAAATTCGAGAAATTCCTGTGAGTCGAATGTCATGGAAACACATACCAAGCGATGCATGACGTATGTAGGTTTTGTAATGTGAAGGGGCGAAAGTTGTGCTCCTGGATCGGGAAACACGTCCGCGGGAAGGTGCAGGCAAGTGATGTTTATTGCAATAGGCTGGTTCGCGGGCGCAGGCTTCTTTTGCTGAAATCGAGTGACACCATAGGGTTATCAGAACATGCGCTAGAGGTTCAAATGGCGCTAGTGTTTATGCGACTTCCGGGAAGCATACTGAAACAGACAACATCCAGTCTACTTTTGCTGTGCTCCTCGGCATTCCTATGGGATAAACCAGTGTTGCCGCACTGCCACTTCGGTTTTTCCCTCGTCAAGTGGCGAAAATTTCCTTTTTTTCCCACAACACCATTTTAGTGTCAAAAGTCGTTTTAGGGGTGAAGTTCCTTAGGGGCTAGCCATGTCCGTCCGTCCGTCCGTCCGTCCATCCCTCCGTCCGGCGTCCGGTGCTCTCATGATGATGAAGTGATGATGATGATGATAATGATGATGATGATGATTAGAGCACTATATAGCTCCTACGGAGCAGAGTAGCGCAATCCTTTGATCCGCGTGTTTCGCCGACAAGATGGCCGACAGAGCAGCTCGGCGCGAGTCACGTGGTACTCAGGGTTCCAGGAGGCGGCTCGCCCTATGGGAGAACACAGTGGAGATCGACGCAACACGGCTGATTAAAAAATAAACGCCGAGTTCACACTTTTAGAAACTAGTCTGTCGTGAAGTTGGTAAAGTACTAAACACTCTATCAAAGTCTTAATATTATCGGACGCGTGAGCAAATGTTGAGAATGCAATTTCCAAGGCAATGGCGTTTGAAGCAGACGATTTTTGCACGCAGCGGAGATGGGCTTTTTGGGCTGGCCGGAGCGGGTCACGTGAACGCTGTGACGTCGCCGCGACGTCTGCTGCATGATGCCGCTCATGCAATTTTTAAAAACAAATTACGTCCTTATTTGGCACACAACTCAGCGCAAAGTATTCTAAAATGTTCCTTTATTATGTCAAAAACTATTGTCGTTCCGGACATCTCCAAAATATTGAAGAACCAACGATTTTCTCACGTTCCCCTTGCATTTCTGACCGGAGTTGGAACCTCCGGGCGTTCGCCGCTTGTCGCCGAGAGACGGCGTTCTAGATTGCGCTACTCTGCTCCGAAGGAGCTATATAGTGCTCTAATGATGATGAGTGAATCTCAAAATGATGATGATGATGATTTAATCTCATGGTAATGATGATGATGATGATGATGAGTAAAAATGAAAAAAAAAAGATGAAAAAAAAATTATGAAAAAAAACAAAATGTTTGCGCAGTCGACAGGATTCGAACCTGTGCGGTGAGACCCCAATGGGCACGTTCAGTAGCGCCTCCCTTGCCTCCGAACGGAGTGACTCGAATCAGAGTCATCGGAGCGCCTACTAGACGGGAAATAAGGGCGCCGCCTGCGCCGCCGCGCGACCGAGTGTATGCGTATTTCCGCTTCCGTCAAATTCGCGCGCAAACATCCCGTCCCTAAAAAAAAAAAAAACAAAAGCGCGCGCTATGGCAGCAGACGACAACGCCGCCAACACGCTTCCGAAGCTTCTCCAACTTGCTTTGGAGGATGATTTTGAAGAATTCGTGGAGGCGCAGAGACGGGCCAAGCGGCGAAGAATCACCGAGGTGCTTGGAGCCCTCAAAGAAATCACTTGTGAAGGTAAGCATGCATGATGATGGCCGACATTATCGTGAAAGTGTCTCTCTGCACACTTCCGCAGATCCCGCTGGACATTCGGACTCCGAACGTATCCGGGGAATTGAGGAATTTGTTTCTGATGTTGTCCCTCGCTACACGGATACCCAATTCAAGGAGCATTTCAGGATGTACCGTTCGACGTTCGAGGTAACCCCATAAGCATATGTTCGGAATATAAGTTTACTTTCATCATTCGGAATTTATTCTTAGGCATTCAGTACAAAGATATAGCGCGGGAGGCCTGGATTTCTGTCTGGCCACTCAGGAGAAAATTTTAATAACGTTTAAAGCGTGATGGGCTTGTGTTCAAATATTAAAATTGCATAGCGATGAAGAGTTAAGATATATCACGTAGAAAAAATAATCAAACGAGACAAGGGACGACACAAGCCCATCTTTGAAGGGTGCTTCGCCGTAGCGCAGCCGCGTACTTGAAGGAAAAACACTCTCTTAGAGCGGAATAGCGCATGCGCTCGTCCCTAGTGAGTTAAAAGAAAAATCTTTTCTTTTGGAATATTAAGCGTAAAGCTAAGCAAGCGTTAGCAGTGTTTGAATGCAGGCTGGGGAATTCATCTTTACAAGTTGAGCCCTGAAACCCCTGTTTCCTTTTACAATAAATATTTATCTTCTCACATGGCGATTTTGCATTTCATATAAATATACTTGTAATATATTATTGATGTGCATAATTGCATTACAAGGCTTTATTTTTAAGTCAATTGCGAATCGTAGTAACCTTTAGAACATAATCAGAATATCCAGAAGCTGCTCCAAAATGGCTCAAGCCAATCACATCACTGTATTTTTTTTTTCATCGATTAAATGTTCGGTTCCACACAATCCAGCTCCTGCTCCGATTGACTGAACCTAACCTAGCCAAGACCATTGGAGTCCGGGTGCCAACAGCCACCAAGGTTCTTATGACGTTGTGGCTCCTGGGAAATCAGGACTCATACCGTGGCGTCGCTGACAGGTTTGGTGTTCACAAGAGCACCCTCCACTTCGTGGTCTATGAGATCGTGTTGGTATGGGCACGGTGTGCACCCTCTGTAATACAGTGGCCCACGCAGCTTGCCCAGGTAGCCAGCCAATTCGAACGCAAGTGGAGGTTCCCAGGCGTTGTGGGTGCCGTGGACGGCTGCCATGTATCTATCAAGGCTCCCAAAGAAGAGCAGTCTGCCTTCTACAACAGGAAGGAGTTCCACTCCGTCGTGCTCCAAGGCTGCTGCGACAGCAGCATGGTGTTCACACACGTGCATGTGGGGTCCCCGGGCCGGATGAACGATGCACGCATCTTCACCAATTCTGGCTTAGATGACATTATTAGCGCCCTTCCCGAGGACCTCCACATCCTCGGCGACTCCGCTTATCCCCTCAGGGTGAACCTGATGCGTCCTTACAAGGACAATGGGCATCTGACGAGGAGACAAAGTCATTTCAACACTACATTAGGTGCCTCGCGATCAGTGATAGAGCGGGCCTTTGCCCAATTGAAAGGAAAGATTCGACGTCTCAAACACCTGGACATGGACAACCTTAACATGGTTCCCATGTTTGTGATGGCGGCGTGCATTCTTCATAATGTCATTCTCACATCTGCACACCCCTTTGTCCTTCGCACGGAGGAACTAGAGGATCCATGCCTGGTGCGCAGAGAACCAGACGTGACAAGAGCGCCTTCTGCCGCAAAAGCTAAACGCGACGCAATCGCGAGCTTGCTGCACCCTGCTTGCACCTGAAGGGTGAAGTTGCCATGTTACAGATCACTGTATGTCTTCAGCTCCTTGGTTCTCAACCTTTAGCAAAATTAAATTGATAAAATGGGTCAATATTAAGGCAATTGACTAGAACCAATTTTTTGTTGCTCGAGTATACTTTTTGGAGAGTTTTACCAATGTTTCCCCCTCCTGCTCTTTCCTGTCTTTTATGCCCTTATTACGATTTATTAGAGCTACATATTCACATTGTTACTCCACAAGTTCTTTTGCAAAAGTTTTGGGAATAATTAAATTAATATCACCAAATACAGACAAAATAAAAAAAAATGGCACAAATGAACTGGTGGCTTGCAACCTGTGCCCATCAATATTATAGTGCCTGAATATAGGTTGTCCCCAGTTAAAACATATTTTAACAATATTTGTACATGCAGGCAATATACTTCTCCCCAACCTCAGTAACTATTTCAGAATAATGTATCTTGAGCGTACGCTTGGACTTTCCTTTTGGAACTGAGTCACTCAGAACGTCCAACATAACAATAATACTGTAATGCCTGGAACAAGACAAACACAAGTGATACAGCTTTGCACAAAAAGATTCAAACAATAAGTATTTATTAAGTTCAAAAACCTTAAAAGTTGACTAAAACTTGTCACAATATAAAAAAATCACAGGCCCGTGGCCGCATCTGAAGAACAGAGAAACACGAACGCAGTGGCATCTGGGATCAGAAAATCATTCATGTAGGGGGGAATGTATAGCCAGGACTCTGGTATAGCTTAGAAATTGCACTTGTCCAAAAACCAAAACAAAAGCCAAACTGTACTTAATTACATAAGAATACACTGATATCCCAAACTAGGCTGTAAGCTAAATAATATTATGTAACATAAATTTCAGAAAAAAATCAAATCGATGAGATAAAGAACCTTGCTACAAAGCTGCCTTTAGATGGTGCATTTAGTGTATCAATATTTAATGAGATAAAGCTTCAAAACCAACATTGTAAACAAGAAAATGCTATGAAATTGCCTTGCAAGCTTCTGAACTAAATCAAGCTTTCAATATTCTCTAAAGGAAAGATCCCACCTGCTATCAGTTGCTACAAGTTAGCAACTGATAACACACCGTTTCATGCAAAGCTTAATAAATTGAAGGCTTGCAACCTGCCTGTACATCTTCAATTAGGGGTACCAAACTCCCCAGTTAAAATTTTGTCTAGATAACTCTGGTTTCAACAGGTCTACAAACTTTCAATAGCTCAAGCCTCCCAAAAAATATAACCTTAAATTAGTAAAAGTATAGTGGAATGTGCAACAAGAAAAAAAAAAGTATAGTTTTGAGCAAAAAACTGCAGTTTTATTCATAAATTTAAACCACAGGGCCATTTTTTAGCACTACAAATGAAACACTTGGAGTGACTTTCCTGATAGGTGATATTTGCCTAAAGTAATGCTCATTTATTTTCCAAAAAAGAACTCGCAAAATGACCAGTAAGAACTAAATGAAGTGTACAGACAGCAACCAAAATGTGGCAAAAACTATGAATCTACTTTTTGTTTACTACTGTATTTGTACTTTCCAGCAACTCGAAACACAGACAAGTCTGTCATGCTTCTGCAAAAGAAAACTGTAAAAAGAAACAATAACTGTTACAAACAATATATGCAGCTCTTAAGGTTTAGTACGAAAATGCTTGCTCCAGTTGGCCTAACTAGTAAGGTTAGCATTTTGCTATACTTTCTTTTCATGCCGCAGCACGACACACTAAACGACCATCGCTGTAGAAAAGTGAAATTTAAAGGTGGACTAAAGAGGTTTTTAACTTTTTCTTTTTGTGGCTCTGGTTTCGTTATCTGCTCTGAGGATCCTAGAAATCCAGAAATTATTGGCGTCCTGCATTACATGCATTCAAAGCCAGTCTGTCAACAAGAATGGCTTGCGGGAAAGGAGGAGGAGCTAGGAAGAACTAGTGGAGCACTGTGAAGCGCATTTAGTCTAAGCAAAATGACTTTTGAGGTCACATGAATAAGTGGACTCGGTGACTATGAAAAGATCTTGTCTACAGCTGACTTGCAGGCCCTAGGCGTGAACCAAGCGTGTTTCACTTGGTTTCACTCATTCATTCTTGCCCCTTCACTCCTCTGCACCATTTTTGTCAGAATTCTAACGAACATCTCATTTTTTATATTGAAGTGGGGCACGTGTAACAACAGTTTCTAGATTTTTTGAATCCTTGGAGCACAGAGAATAAATTAAAGCCATAAAATGACGTAAGCACCAACCCCTTCGGTGTACCTATTAAAGGGATGGTGAACCGAAATTTGGATTTCAGAAAACGATGCAGGAGCGGTAGACGGGACGCTACAATCCCTACAACACCGCTCGTAAGGCAATATCTAGAATGGACGGCCGACAAGGCGCGTTACGTCAAGATATCTCGTTTCCTTCTCTCTTCGCTTCGCCCCCTCAAGGCGGCGAGGTGGAGAAGACTCGAGGCCGTTTCCTCTTCTTGACTCTTCTCGGAGAAACAAGACGTCAACATATGTGTCAAATGCGCCTCCTTGAGTCAAGGAGAGGGAACGGCCTCGCATCTTCTCCAGCTTGCCGCCTTGAGGGGGCGAAACGAAAAGAAGAGGAAACGAGGTATTTTGACGTCACGTGCCTCGTCGGCCTTGTTCAATCTCGACTTTTTTCCAAAAATACGGCCGTCGATTTGAGATATCGCCTTACGAGTCGTGTTGTAGGGATTGTAGCGTCCCACCTACAGCTCCTGCATTGTTTTCGGAAATCTAAATTTCGGTTCAGCACCCCTTTAAGGCTGCTGAGACTGTTTAGATTGATGTACAAGGCGATTCAGCAGTCGGAGCTTAGTACGTTGCAGCTTCAGCTGCTGCCTGTACCGCTGCCTGTCTTCTTGTTCCCATGCGTCCATCCTTTCGAGAATTTCGCCCAGGATTCTCGCCGGCCTCTTCCTCCTTCCTTGCGGGAGCTCAGGCTGCCTGGTCGACCTCGGAGTCTCTGCGTTGTCCGGACACACACTGCCGGCTTGAGAGGGCATGGCGATGGCTCGAGGTGTGCTGGTGGTTGATGGCCCTGCGGTGGCTGGGGTGATGACTTGGGACTCAGTGACTGAGGCTGCAGGAACGACTGGCATGCTTGCACACACCGGGGCAGTGTACTCTGCTGTATCTTGGAAAAGGTTGTCCATATGTTGATAAAATTCCCAATCCTTGCGCCCTCGTCCCGTCTTCCTTTTATCTTGCCGCCTTCTAGTGTAAGTCCGCTTCAAACTTTTGAATTTGTTTTCGCAGTCGTCCGGCGATCTGTGGGCACCAGCCTCTTTCATTTCTACACTGATCTTCCTCCACGCTGTTCTTTTCTTTAACTTTCGGTTGTTGAAGTCAGCAGAGTACTTTTCATAAAGTGAAATCAGCAACAACACCTCGCTGCGGGACCACGCCCCTCCTTCACCAGCCTCATCAGGGCTTCCTTGATGATCTAAAATGTCCAAAACATCAAATGTAATTATTAAGGTGAGCAGTGTACTCAACCAATTCAAAAGCCATTGTTTTGCATGCCATAAAGTTAGGCCAATGACGATGTGCCAGACAGACATGCTGCACTTTCTAGCAACAGAATGTGCTAGAGCATTATCAAAGTTGTGGTTAGTGCAGCAATGGGACTCTGGAACATCGACGTTGCATGAAAATAAGATGGTGGAAAAATATGCCGCTAACACCATGAGAAGTGTCACAAATACACAAAGTACCGCCCCCCACCCCCCCTCGAAAAAAAAAAAGATTTTTCTTTGTTTAATATTAAACTGTGAAATTTTATTTGGCCTGTACATATCGGTCCATGACCCTTTAAACACCAAACCTTAAATATACAGCTGCAGGCGATGCCGGGGGGTCAAGAAAACATCAAAGCCCCATTATATGCAACTATAGACAAAACACGAGGTTAGTTAAAGCTGGCAGGAAAGACTTCGACCCTCCTGGAAGCCAGAGAGTGGCAGCCGGCATGCTGCTAACAGTCTTCTTAGGCCAAGGAGAAGCTAGGTCTCTTCGAGGAATGAGAGAATATTTTATTCTTCCAGAAATTCCCTCCAGAACCCAAGCTATATGTGAGATTCATACCGTAACTCATACCGTCGCACTGCCTGCTGCTACATGGCTGTGGGTCCAACTCCTGATGATCACTGACTATAAAGAAAAAAAATTACGAAGTTGTCAACAAGAGAAAGCAGTTAGATTACAACACTTTTACTAAAGACACTACAATGCATATTCACACGACAAAATGTGGTTAGCGAAGTTTATGAAGATGTGATCAAAACAAGAAGCATGATCAAATGATTGTGTGTTTGTTAGTGCAATGGGAAGTGGCTCGCACTTCGATACAAGGAAGGCCCACAGCAACAGTAGCGCTTGCGCGGTGGAAGTATCTAGCTGAGCTCTACCAAAATATCGATAGAAATGCAGCGGCCGTGCGAACTATACGAGCAAACGCAAGCGAAATTGGGCTGCAGTATAAAGTGTGGGAGATGCCGATCGGCGATAGCTCGCGTTTGTCGCGCAACGCGCACACTCACCGACAACTAATTTTTGCCGACAATTTAAACGAACGATGTCAATTTCAAATGCAGCGAAATATGGAAGTACTCACCGATACTAATATAGAAAGGAGTAGTGCAGCGTCCTGTAAGAAAAGGACGACATAAATGGAGAGGTTTTCATTTTCAACACGAAATGAAACATAAGGAGGTGAGACAGAACGTTAGCGCATGAGTTGTCCCATACCGTCGTTGCTTTCAAACAGATAAACTGGGCTTTCGGACGCAGTCGATGCCGTCGATGCAGCCATGGCAGCAGACGGACGGGAGAATTCGAAACCTTTTCTGGCTTTTCCCGCCGAATCTCGCCGGAAATCGTCACCAGTCAGGAAATGACGTCATCTTTAGCTCCTTTGACTCTACGTGCACCGTCTCCGGACTCGGTGCTTCGGAGCTTGACTGCGAAGCCCCAGAGTTACGTGCACCGGAAGTGACTTTTGACCGTCCAGTGGAAGGAGTCAGTGACTCCTTGACTCCGGGGCCGCTACTGAACGCGCCCAATGGATTTCTAGTCCATCGCCTTAACCACTTGGCCAAGACTGCGGGACGAGTAGGGGGCTCCGAGATGTGGTAGTAACTCAGGAGCTGGGGATGTCATGGACGAAACGTTGCATGTAGCCGCTCAACGTCTATACAGGAAATGGTGCTGAGGTCAAATGTGTATATAATCGCGTTAAACTTCGCATGCATTGGCTCAACGTTTATAAACGAGAGGGCGCTGTGGTCAAATGCTCAAATGCGTATATAACCACGTTCCACACCACACATTCTCTTTCTGACATGGATGAAAATGAACGAAAGGCTCGGCATGCTGCGGCTCAGCGTCTACGCAGACAAGCACCACCAGAGTTTGCCCCAATCAACATTACTCACCACGTGGAGATGCGGTCAATTTTTTTGAGATACGCATGACGCCAATTATATTTAGATGCACCAACACCTCCCGTATGTTTTTGTTTTGTAGAAGTTTGCATCGCATAAATTACGAAATATAATTGACATTTGGCAAACTGGTCTCCCCTCCCCTTCGTTTGCGCATCATACATTGGTTAAACGAACCAGGGGAACTGAATGGAGGCAAGCGGGCCATTCACTAAACTAGACTAAAATCGCCTGCTCGTTTTTGTGACGTGAAAGGGCCCCACCCACTGTGCAATCCATGATCTATCGCACTGACAGAGGACGAGTGTGCGTAGCTAGCGGTGAGGAAAGCGTGCGAACTGACAGTACTGTACCAGCAGGCTTGCAGCACGTACATAATGTAAGTCGTGATGAATTAGGTTGGCTCTTCAAAACAGCAAACTGCTTGAGTAGCTAGTGCCGCTTCCTTTCTCTTGTTCGATGTAGATAAGAACATTACGAAATTTTGGTTTAGTTTTGTATTAAAAAATATTTCCCACGTTTTACATGTGTTTCAATTCTGGTTTCCCTTTTTCCCTAGCTGCCATGCTTTTTCCCACAATATGTTAAATTTCCCACGATTCGGCAACACTGGGATAAACCGCATGCATTTTATCTCTGCGTCGGAAAATAAATGGATTGCTCGTGTTATTTCGGTCGTACCGAATAGTATCTACCTTTATTATTACTGTAAAAAGCGTAATTGCTTTAGTTACAGTATTTGTATTTATCAGTTAACGATGTTAACATTCGTTAGATTTAAGGCTCATGCCTCTGTTCACCAGCATTCTGGTGACGCTTATACATTTCTAATATGCGAGTCCTGTCACTATATGAGAATGACCCCGTCGTGCATCTTTTCGAACCGTTAAAACATTCAAGAGATAAAAAATAAATTACATGGGCTATTAAATCTCTCTATTTTTATTCTTTCCTATGCCGCGCAACTTATATTGGGCACCCCTTTTTTTTGCTTCTCTATATTTTCAAAAAATTTGGGTGTGCGGGTGATGTTTTGACCGCAGAACAACCATCTTCGCACATATGCGTGAGCAGAGAGAATAAAACAGTATATGTACTGCAAATAATACTATATTTTCTTGGCCTTCACTTTATTTTGAATGTCTTATGTACAGGGAGTTACTTATTCGGTGTTACTGAGCAGTTCTTACCGTCCTTCTTGGTTTTCCAGATGTCCATTCGTTCGTCTTGAACGTAAATCCCCCCTGCCGAAGAGCGCCGATACTGTGTTCGCTCTAACGGTGTCTAACTCTGCACATAAATGCATGTGTGAAGCTGTTTGAGCGCTTTGTTTAACGCCATGAGTTTGAAAAAAAAACAATGTAACTGACCAATATTTTTATATACTTGATTAAGAAATGTTCTAATCTATTTACTACGCTATTATTTTTTGCGATGTTTGCTTTCATAATCAAACGCAGAGAAAAACTTCACTCCCTTCTCCCAATAGGAATGCATTACCGGAAGTCGATTTTCAACTCGTTGCCGTCTGCTTCAATTTGCAACAGCACACTAGCTCCAGCTGATCCTCAAGCGCATAAATTATAATAACTCTCTGAGTAGAACCACCGGCGGCCTTTGCTTGAAAACAGCAAATGCGCTGAACCCTATTGGCCGCGTGCGCGAACTACAGCTGGCGCTTCTCTGGTTGTCATCATCATCGTTTGTGACGTCACTGGTTGGACAGACTGGGACAGACCGCGCAGATCTTGGATCCCTGGACCTCATGCTTCATGCTTTGTATGGGGCGAGGCATGTTTCACGCGTTGTGTTTATTTGGTGAAGCGACGTTTGTAGTAGGACTTTTTACCGAAGCTTGAAAGCATAGCACGCGTAGTCGTGCTCACAAACTCTTTTGGCGCTAAGGTGTTGAAGCGCTGGGATGGTGGTATGCTGTTTTCTGCCCAGTACAAAACGCTGGATGATGAAAATAGAATATAGAGCCCTTTACCTTACTACAACATCTGCCATAGCGAATAGGGTGTATGTTTTATTATAATTCATTCGGACAAAATGAAACTGTGAAAGGAATGTCTTATCAAATTGAAACTGGAAAAGCGATATTCGAGAACGTCACGCGTATGTAGTAAAAAATTAAGTGAAAATGACTCCGTGTATCCTATTGGTTTTAATGTGTTGTGTGAGTGTTGGTCTGTCATTAGTTCTAAAAGAATTCCTTTTTTTTAATTTTGTAAACTAGTAAACAAACATTTCCTCAAAATACTTGGCAGGAAGGAACGAGGAGCGGTGGCTTCCTTGCGGAGTCGTTTCAATTAAATCTCTGCTTATACACCCGGTCGACGGAAAACGTGCGAGACACCTTGGCGATCTAAATATTAAATCTAGTAAGTCCACGAAACTTCAGGGTCCCAAAATTAAGGTGTACACCTGCTGCGAATTACTATATTTTGTGTGTTTAATTTTGCAGACCAAAATGCGCATAATGCATGATGCACTTCTCAGAGAGCGGTTTTAAATCTGTAAACAATTCTTAGTAGAAATTTTATAAAACAAATGAATCAACCACCTGAATTTTCCGAGTCATGTCCGACAACTTAACAATTTATGAAAATTTCTGCTTTTCTTTCGAGGAGAAGTCGCAATGTGGCAAACTCCTTTGCCACGTATTCTATGGGGGTGGAGCTAAGCGTCAGTTGCTGACGAGCATTTGCTCGTCAGCAACTGTCCAGTCACACCTGGATAGATGCGTCGGTATCGGCAAGCTCAATGTAGCTCAAACAAGTGTGACGAAAACATTTGTGAAGTTAAGAAGAGAGCACGTCATTTAACTCTGATGAATGCAAAATAATTTTTTTCTACAGCAGCCTCCACAGATCCGAGAAAACAAGAATCAGAAAGGCTGTGAATAGGCGTGACGTACGTCGCTCAAACTGTTTTTTTTTTTTACAATGATTTTTTTTATGTTAAAAGGGCAATTTTGAGGCAATGTTATTCTTTAAAAAGATCACTCAGAAAAGTGTGATGCACGTTTCTTTGAAAAAAAACAAACCATATTTAATTGGCATAGAAGTGAACTAACATAGCCACTGCGTGCTTTACATAGCGCGTCGTCTGCTCGCATCCTACAAGATCTGTCACAGGAGGGTGCGCGCAGGGTGGCGCCACCAAACGTCTCGTCGCCAATAGAAAAATAAACAAGAACAAGCTTTCTCTCTTCTGTATTTTATTTTGGACGACGAGACTTAGACGAAGTTTTCTTGAAATGGAGATACATTTTTTTTGTAGTGATGTCAATACTTTCTATACTAAAATTTTAAGGGAAAATAGTTTTTTTTTTTTTCATTTTCCTTCGACCTCCTCCACGTGTACCACGAGCAGCGAGTGAAAGCTACTCTGTCATGCAAGCAGTCAGAAAGTTTGGCTGCGATGGAATGTTTACTATAATATTTTTACTTAAGAAGGGTTGTAGATTGCGTTTGAGGCATCATTCTTATTTTCAAATAAATTCCGACGATGTCTGATTAGAAATTAGGTTTAGACGAAAGAGTTCCAACCAAAATAAAAAAAAAAAAACGGTTCAGCCAGGCGTTTCAAAACCTGCTCGGTTTCTTCATCAGGGGGACTAAAATGCGAGGAGCAGCAGCATTTTGGTTGGAGCTCTTCCGTCTAAACCTAATCTTTCCCCAACCAGAAAGATTTCTGTCGAAAAGTTTTGCGTCCAAGTCTGATGAGCCATATTTCCTTGCTTGCTAAGGTAACGTTTCTTTTTAAAACATTTTCAGAAGAAACTGTGTTCGTGCTGCGAGTTATTTTAACAAATACGTTTTTTTTTCTTAAGCACGACTGCAACGATTCGGAATAGTTGAGCAGGCAAATTCAGTCGATCCCACCAGACGACAGATATTGGCACGCTTTAGTAACCTCCTGAAAAGTCACTGGCGACAGCAAATTTTGTCGTACTATTCCTGCAAATCCTCGTAAAAAATTTCTTTGCAAAAACACTTCAAACAAGTTTATAAAATTATTTTTCATTAATTCCTCCCATATACTTGCATCTACTGCCTGGTGTCAAGCTATGGCCGCCGACAGTACCACCGTCGAGCTTTCGATCCACAATCCCGCCTACTACTATAGGGATCTTGCACGGGACCATGATGCAACGCTACTACAGATTCGTAATTCATGTTGGAGGCATTTGAGACTATTTTCCAATTTTTTCTTGTGTGCTTAGGAGCAGTGTTCGCGCTCTAGTTTGTCCGCTCACTCGAGGAATAGAATGGTCAGTTGCGCCCCAAGTAATTGTACCAGCCTTAAAAGTGGGCGACAAAATGTAGCTCCGGCTAGCAATATTAAAATACCGGCAATAATTAGAAACTAGGACAAGGCGGCTCTCGAACAACCGGTTCGCCCACGTCGTGAATAGCTCCGACAGATACGCCGGCACAATCTCGACAGAAAAGCTTTGTACAAACTAAGGGTTTGTGGACTGCTACTTTGTGTCAGGTGAGAAACCTCTTTGCTATTGACTAGGACAAGTAAAGCAGACGAAATTACTTGTGCAGCAGCTCTAATCTTCATCTGTGTAGCCAGCCAAAACGTTGAAGGACGGGCTACAATACAGAACGTTTTGCACAATATCCCTCCAATGATTTCCTGTATAGGTAGCGGCACGAACTTTCTTGTCAGTCACCGCAAATGATTAGAAGAGGACGCATTTTTTGCCGTCCGGCGGCTCTCTTGTTGGGCGTTCAAGTGCCGAGCGACGGCACTTCATGGGCGCATTCAAGTTCCGGCCGAGGATGTTAAATACAAGTCACGCTCATTCTGACCCGTGTTTCATCGACTGCAAACCACCAATTTGTATTAGATTCATAAGCGAGCGAGGCGAATGTCAGGGCTCTACAACACTACTGCTGCCGCAATAAGACGCTGAATGCCTCCAGCAAAGGCACTGATTGCAGGCCAAAATGTTGGTTTCGATTGCGAACATGACCGAAAACAAGAAGCCTATGCGGAGCGCAAGTTCGTCTGCATCTTGCACAGGAGTTGTGATGATGTCACAAAGCCAAACTCTAGTTGGCTTATTGAAAAAAAAACAATAGTCCGTAGACTTTAAGCATCCAGCACAGAGAACTACCCACTATCCTTTCAATCAAAGCCAATCAGAGCTCGCCGTCGTCCTTACGTGACCATAACTCCTGCGGCAGTAGCAGACGACTCGCATTTTGCATAGAGATATGTGGTGCAGACGCGGCCAAGGCGCTGCAGGCGTATTAGAAGCGGTTGTGTAGCGAGAGGCGTTTCACTATGCGACGTAGCGTGCAATGCTGTTTTTCGTGGCACTGAAAAATCATCTGCCAAGTTGTAGCCGCGCGCCCCTTTTATATGTTGCATGCTCCCAATATACACGAACTCATCTCTGTTACGTCACGGCGCGGTGGTGGCGCGTCGGTCGCACTTCCGGTCTGGGGCTGTGGGCAGAAGTCCCCATGCCAGACGTGTATTCCTGCGTTGTTTTGAAAGGAACCAGACAAAAACCTGCCGTCTCGTCAAAACGCCACGCCTGGGGCCGTACCAAAAGAGTCGAGAAAGGTTTGAAGGTCAGTTTTCACGTGCTCGGTTCGTCCGAGAATCTGGATATGCGCGGTGAAAAGGAAAAAGCAGACGCCGTCTGACAACGATTGCTTGGGCGGGAAGCACTTTGGGTTGAATTCACGGATACTTCTGGTCATAAGATTTGTTTGTTTTGTTCCAACATGAACGCCAGAAAACCGTCAAGTTGTGCGGACCACTTGCGGACTACGTTCAGTGCGTCTTCAAGTTCAAACGGCCGCCTGATCGTTCGAACTGTCGTCTGCTCTTTCAAACGTTTCTGCTTGTCGTCTGCTCTCTTAGACGACGCCGGCTCGTAGACCAAATGTTGGCCCGGTACTTGCGATAAGAAGTAAGTGCAGGCCTCAAAAGACTAAAGTTTGAAGGTTGGTAAGCAGGCTCGATGTAAACAGTAGATACAAGGAGATGTTGATCATTGTTACCAGTGATCATCACCGACTTGTTATGCCTAATTCACTTGGTCCGATTCTGCTTGCGATTTTCAATATCGACGTCGACCATCTCAGCTACGGTTCAGGCTTTTGCAGCCCGAGCGGCGTCGCGACTGAAAATTGCGAGCGAAATCTCATCATGCGAATCAGGCTTTAGCGTACATACTGCGGCGTCCACGCGGAATGAATCGCCACATGTCACACTATTCAGGCAAAGTTTTGCGGTGTAGCGAGCCTAGGTAATTTCGCTGACGCCGCTCAAGTAGTCAGACATCGCCAGGAAGACGTAGAATCAACAATTCGAACGCGAAAATGGGCAGGGGGACTCACACCGACAACGACAACATCGCATTTCAATGGTTTGTTTATGGGCGACGGCGAGCCTCTTGCCCACACCCCCATCACGCATGCGCGGCGCCGGTGGCATCTGCTAGGGGCGCTCCGGTTTGTTTGTAAACATGAGTTGGTGTATGCATTAGGGGGTTTGTAAGCGACTGGGTGACTTTGCGTTTGCAGAAGCATATGTATCCTTGATTGAAAACGTGACTGTCGAGAAATGAAATGATGCTGTCCTCCCAGAACGTATAGCGATAGCATCCTTTGTAGGCTTTGGTACTACAGTGAGATGCATTCTGCGGGGCTCCAGGGTTTCGTGCAATATGTTAGTCTTAAAATTGACGCACACGACATCAAATGACCAAGCTCGATGACGTCACTTATTTACGGAGATTTACAAAAACCCAAGTAACAGAATAAGCTGCAGAACACTGAAATGTCTTTGCAGTCAGGAAAAACGCAGGATACGATATTATATTGACGAAATAGCAAAACGCGCGAAAACGTCCCGGTAATGTTGCCGTCAGAATGCACGCAAACAAATTCCATAACAGAAATTATTTTTAGCCCCTATCATGGGAACCGGGAGCCGCAGCAGTGCCCCAAGTATTCTTTGGTCTAAACTCCTACTAATGAGATGAGCCAGCCGTTGGGATCGCCTTGTTACAGTCTCGCCGGTCTATACCTTGTTTCACCTTACGTCCAACCGCAGCCATGAGCTGATGATACCAATCAGACAGCGTGAAAAGTTCACCATTATGGTGTCCGTCATGTTTCTGTACGTATTCTATTATCGCTGAGCCAGTCATAAACAAAAACGACCTAGTGACCTACACTTTTGACGCAGCTTGACTGGTCCCATTAGCGTCAGTTGCGTGTGGACTTAAGCTTAAACGAAGTATTAATATTCAACGGCTTAATTAATGGACTCCCTTATGACCCTATGACAACTCATTTTTTCTTGTGCTTCAAAGTATATTCGCAGCTATTGTCACTGAGACATTAAAAAAAATAGAACTTGGCGATTTTTAAACACGACATTACAGCTACCCAGCCAGTGAGAGTGAGAGATTAGCCGTTAGGGACGCATATGGACGAATGACGAAGCTAGGTGCGTCAACATAATAAGTCAAGCCATAGTCAATCCCCACATTTCTTAGGACGACTATAGCTACTGACTCAAGTCACCAGTGCTCCCGCGCCGCGGCGATTCATCGATGACTTCAATTTCAACATGACATCCTAGCGACGCTTGAATGACTGGCATGAGGACACCCATACCAGTAAACTTCTTTATACGTCACAGTAGCAATAATAAGATTAACAACTTCATGCGCGTGGCTGAGTCGGTATTGGCGACGGGACTAAGTTCCTGCTGGGAAGTTCTACTAGGTCATGCTGAGTGAATCGTGCCGCATAACTCGGCCAGAAAAAAATGGACCCATTCTAGCAAATCGTATTTCCACAGAATTTCTGGAAGATTCCGCGTCACGGTATCGATCTATCTTTTTTATTGCATCTGTTGCATTTTTGGAGAATTCACGCGCCCTTTGTAGCGGCTTAATTCACTTCTTCGTTCTGAGATGGGGTCCTTCGAACCATTGCACAAATCGGTTACACTAATTGCGGTATTGCTTGTGACTCTGAACAATTAAGAATAAAAGGTGGGGGGGGGGATGTCGTCAAGGGAAAGGGTATATCATAAAGCTTTGCCTGAGCTGGTTCACATGATAACAAACAAAAACAAAGGAAAAAGATTCGGAGCCTGTCCGACAGGAGTCTTTCGGTGTTGGCTCCCTTTTGGTGTGCAGTATACAGTCCTCCATGATGCGCGCTCTTCTCTAGCAAACATTCGGTATGGTGTACCGCAGGGATCAATTTTAGGGCCTCTACTTTTCCTTCTTTACGTTAACGACATAATAAACATTCCAGAAACTCCTGACATAATTTTATACGCAGATGACACAAATGTATTTTACACTGGAAATTGCTTATATACTTTAGAGACACAGACAAACACTTGGTTGGACCAACTTCACTTGTGGTTAGTAGCAAATCAGTTAGAACTAAATACGTCGAAAACTAAGTATATCATTTTTAGAGCAAAAAACAAACCCATTACTAACACAATTAATATATCCTTTCAAAACTCCAATATTGAACGCGTAGAATCTTATAAATTTCTTGGTGTTCGTTTCCATGAAAATTTGTATTGGACTGCCCAAGTAAACGATCTCCGAAAGGAGATTTCTAGATCCATTGGTTTGCTTTTTAGATGCAGACAACTTCTTCCAAAATGGTTAAAACGACAAATCTATACATCTATGATTCACTCAAGGCTTTATTACTGTTTATTGGTGTGGGGGACAACCACTCGAAATAATATTAAGCAATTACTTACATTACAAAAACGCGCGGTTCGGCTAATTGATAACTTGCCCCGGTTCCAATCAACTTCCTATAGTTTCAATAAACATAAAATTCTTAAGGTAGATAACCTCTTTTGTCTAAAGGTGGCGATTGCAATT
The DNA here is from genome assembly GCA_013358835.2 of Ixodes persulcatus. NCBI lineage: Eukaryota > Metazoa > Arthropoda > Arachnida > Ixodida > Ixodidae > Ixodes > Ixodes persulcatus. Next base: position 41,230 of record JABSTQ010010389.1, read on the forward strand.
CATACACAAATTAACATTGATCCTGACATCTTTCACGAGACGTACCTACCCAGGCAAACAAATTACAACCTGAGGCACAAGCAGTTTCCAAAACCAAAAATTATAACTAATTATGGCACTCAAAAATTATCCTACCAGATTACAGATATCCTAAACAAACATTATTGCGTGTATGAGATGGCCCAGGAAATCACTTCAATGTTTCATTTCAAAAAATACTTAAAAGAATATTTTAATGCTGCTTGTGTACATACCTAGTGAGTTGTGTTATTAATCAGTGCTTTTTGTTTTTGTTTTTTAAGCTGAAGAGTTTTTAGCTGGCTGTAATAATTTCTTTCTTGTGCTGCGACCTTGCTTTTCATATTCATTTTATTTTTTTATGTCGATTTGTGCCCTACTGTTGAGTGTTGTTACAGGGGTTGGGACCCAGTCAGGTGATTGTATTCGCCTTTTGTCCCAACCCCCTTGACAATTGTGTCAAAAATAAAATAAACAAACAAACAAACAAACAAACACACCCAACCTGACCAGAATTTCCACAGGTGGTGAATGAAGCTAGGGAGGCTGACCTGAGTCTTTTGGAGGCAGACAAGATAAGAGTGTTTAAAATCATGGGCGAGTCTAACTTCGGTGAGAAGGATGAACTCGCCATCAAGAAAAACTCGTCCTTGGAACAACAAAAAAAAAAAAAACCTCTGGCACCCCCCGCTTGAAAGTCAAGGACATCTGCAGGTCAAGCAACCTTTGGTCGCTTCTCATGAGAGTGTCAGCCCCTGCGAACCAGTACCTGACAGTGTTTTTCACCACCAAGCCCCACAAGCCAGATATTCCGCTTAGGAGCATCGTGTCAGAAAATGGATGCTGGCAGAAGCCTCTTACTCTCCGCCTACAGAAGCACATGGCCGCCGTACCCTTGGATCAGCCTTTCCGCGTAGGCAGCTCTCAGGAACTCCTCCCAGCTCTCCAGCTTCCTCATGCATCAGGTCCAGGTACATCCTTATTCTCTCTAGACATCACCGACATGTACTACAGCTTCGACTTGAGCATTCTCCTGGAGTCGGTAGAAAAGGCCATCACTACACAGGGCTTAGTCAACTTCCAAAATTCTTCCGGCATCCCCAACAGCTCGTTCCTGCAACTAAGCAGAGTATTAGCCCCGAGAAGTTTACGTAGTGCCTCCTTACGGCAGACCAGGCTGACGTCACGCCGGGTGCAGGAATTTTTCCTGATTCGCACCGCTCGCCATGTGGAGGCTGTGACAACGTTAGCTACCGGCCTACTCGTTGATATTTATTTTTCTATGCGCGTTTTTTGTAGGATGTGTGCATTTTCTTGTGTGGTTCTATTGAGGCATGGCCTGAAGCTGCAGGCGAAACTTCAATCAACATTTCAGGCGAGGTTGACATGACCAGGCAGGCAGCGCATGAATCACAGCTGGTACATGAAAAGGAAGAAATTTGGCCACACTTGCAAGAGCATCACGTCAGATTTACATTTCACACAATCAATGCTTCTGATGATCTGAAATACTTAGAAAATTATGTATACTATTTGTTTTAATTTGTACCTCTGCTTCTAAACAAAAACACCAAAGCAGAAAAGCTGCAGGCTGCTCGAGCAACATGTTAAATATATTGTGAGCCATGGAGATAGAATCATCATTGAGACAGCCCAAGTACAGGGGCAAAGTAAGGAAAGAAGGAACACAGGCATATACGACTTATTTATTTATATGTGTTTGCATTGTTCGCTTTTGACCTTTGCTTTATTCGGATAGTATTGTAATGGTGGTATTTCTGGACTTGTTTATAATATCCTTCAAGTAATGTGCAACAAACGTAAATGAAGATGTCTGGTTTCTTTGTCGCTTATCAACAATTTACGTCTTACAGGCTCTAAAATTGATATTTTAGCTAAATCAAATTGTCATGAAGATAAAATACCAGAAGGTTTTTCACGAAAACTGCCGCCCTACACAGGTTCCACATTTTCTGCGACTCGTGCAGCATATTCCACTAAACAGCCGTTCGAATGCTTGCTGTTGCTCCTGTTTTCTTCTGTTGTCAGAGTTCGGCTGCAGGGTGTTTGGAGGCTGAGGAAACTTTTTGGGACCAAGCAGTGTCTCTTTTACCTGGAAATGACAACTCAAACTAAACGGTGTATGCTTTTTAATACACGAGGCTGGAATAAAGAAAGAATGCCATGAAACGCATAAACATTACAAATTACGTACTGCTGTGCATATTTTGGGCAGTTCAGTACATCTCAAACAGGTAACTGGGAACAATTGGGCCGTTTTTCCTGCTTTGATCAAATACGTTTTTAGTAATTGTGCGTGTTTAAAAAAATAACACATGCCTGCATGCGTGTACGAACTATACCATTAATTCACGAAGATGCTACATTTATGTGAAATAACTGCATTCCACTAGTATTTTGAAAGCCTTCAGGCCCAGGGCCTTTAAATCATCTGCGAGCATGCAGAGTGGCACGCGCACAGTCGGGGTGGCGAGCTGATTTGCCGACCGCACAAGGGGTTTCGATGTAAATGTCATATGAAGTGTTAGCAAAGCGGTGTGTAATATTTTCCTAACTCGTGAAAATGCAAGGAACAGAATTTCAGCGTCTGAAACACTTACGCCGCCACTTCACCGACCTCTCGCACGATCGCGTGGACAGACGGAGAGGTTGATCGGCGGAATTGCCTCCGTTGATTGCTTTCGGTACTTTTAACATAATTATAAATGTAAAAGTGACAAACACGCTTAGAAATTGTACGGAAGGATGTCGGTATCGGTCTTACCCAGGTCTTGTACACCGGGTAAACGAAGTCCCCATCCTCGAAGTCCTCGCGGCACACAACGACCGACGTTGACGGTGCCTTTACTATCCTTAGTTTGATTGTCCATGCTTTCTTTAACCTCGACGTCTTCGGGTGGTGAAAATCTCATACCGGCTTCTTTTCGGGATTTGCATTGCGGTACTGAACAGTAGCCCAGCATGATCGCAAACCAGGAAACGGGGCAGGGAAGCGAGCCGGATGCCAGATCGCGAAGCGGAGTCCTTCCCCTGACGTCACGGTACACCTCAGCGAATCAGGGCGCGGCGACCGCAGCGACGCTTGTGTTCGCTCTCAAGACTATTATTTCCGGTCGACTATGATGGAGCATGACGGAAAGATACACGTACAAAAATCGGGAGTCTGCATCAGGTCAGTCTGGCCCCTACGCTCAGCGAGGTCTACCTTTCCTTTGTGGACGAGGTCGTGAGGAAACAACTGGACAGCGTCGCCCCAGGAACCCGGGTGTACAGAAATGTGGACGACTATCTGGTCTTCCACGACTCCGGCGCGCCCGCCACCACCATCTAGAAGGCCTTTAGAGAAAACGCGAACGGCCTGACCTTCAGCAGGGAGGGTCTCTCGGCGGATGGCCTCCAGTTCCTCGATGTACGCCTCGTATCAACTCAGGGAGGCATTTGCAGGCGTTTCCAGTAGCGTTCGCAGAAGACGTGCTGCCAATGTCAAGCTGCCACTCAAAGACTGTAAAAGCGGGCATCGCAAAAATTTTAATCTTATCTGCCCTCACAAAGTCCTGCCATTACCTCTCCCCATCTAGCCTGGAGGCACAACTCAGCCGCCTCACAAACGCCGGATACCCGCGCGACTTGCTGGCCTCCACTCTCAGAAAACTGAGTATTATAAAAGCCGCCGCATTGAAGCTTGCCCGGCGGAGATTCACAACCATACCTTATTTCCACAACACCGCCCCCCGACTCAAAGCAGTGGCTCGAAACTTCGAGAGGGAGACGTTGCGTTCTCGTGCCCCTTCAAGTTGGGGGGATATGCCGCCTGGTAAACTCACCCTCTCCTCCCAAGATCAACTGCGCCAAGAGGCACGCGGCCAATTTGTTCCCTGCGCGGTCGGACGGGTGTATTCTGTGCCCTTCTCGTGCGGTGCAGAGTACATCGGGCAGACAGACGGGCCGCTGCCTCAACAACCGCCTTCGCGAACACGAAAGAAAAGTAACAAAAACGACGAGGACTCACAGTACCCCATGATCCAACACATCAAGTTTTGCACTCTCTGTGCTCCTGAGTTCCCATCCACGCCTTTTCTGGGGGCTAACAAGAACCGCTACGGGCGCGAGATCTTGCGGGTGTACGCCATAGAAGTGACACGAAAGTACATTTCGTCGGCCTCGTTGTCACTGTCGGAGAGGGAGTTGACGTTCCTGAGACCAGAGTTGTCGACCTTGGCGGGGCGGGCAAGTGGGCATTGCTCGGAAATCGAAATGCCACCTTCTTTCTTCCTATCCTTTCCGGTGTCTCTGCGTTTTACTTTCCCAACTGCGCTCTTCCCACGTTTTTTCTCCATGGAACCTTCTCTTGCCCCCTCCTTCCCCTTCCCCTCCTCCTAACGTTCCCTCTTGTCTAGTAAGTTTCCTAAGGCGATGGGTGCCGACACTAAATCATGTGTTTGTTGAAAGTTAAAAGAGGTGTTGCCCCGTCCCTTGTCTTTATGTATAAAACTCTTTCTAAAGTTAAATCTCCAACTTCAACGTTTTTAGTTTTCAAATAATAATGTTTTGACCTTAATTTCCGCCCACGTAGATCTGAAAAAGGAGAGACTCTTCACCGCAACAAATAAAGAAATGAGTTGAAATATAAGGACTTTCTTGATCACTTTTATTTGCTAGAAGTTCCGAAAGTTCCATTGATGTAAGTTGGATGAGCTTCCGGCCCTTAAGCGTAAAACGTGTTCAAGCAGCATTTGGACGAGGAAGACCAAATGTGGTATTCGCTGAATTACGCACATGTGACGTACTTTTTTAAAGCAAGACTTCCTCTTCTAAAATGTAGTTCAAAGAACGACTAACGGCGTTAACACGAGTAATGATTAGGCCGGACGCTTTACATGCAATGAAAAAGTTATTTATTAATGAACTCAATAATTACAACGCAATCTTAATTTTTGAATACTTATTTACTCGCGTGGAAGGGGTGTCTCCAACCGCATAAGAGAGAAAGAAAAAATATAGTTTTATCTAAATAACAATTTTATATAATAAAATTGTCAACTACTTTATAGAAACATTATATTATTGAGTCGAGCAGCAAATAAGCAAAACTTAAGCAAAAAGAAACAGAAAAAACAGCAGCGGCGAGTCGGGCCGCGGTCACTGAGTACTGCCTTTTAATGAAACTTGAGGTGAACGTGGGTTTCCGTCTGGTGATTCTTGGAACATCTTTGCTGATTTATCGCTATTTTCAGCCTGATAATTTAAGTGATGAGTTGTGCAGCCTTATCGAGCTAAATCATTACCATAATTGCCGACCATCTAAGAACGATCATTTGTCGTCGAAGCTTCTTTTTCTTGTCATTATATACGTCATATAGTTGGAAGTCGCACTTCCAGGATGAAGTGAGCGTTTTTGCATATATTATGTATTGTTTTGTTATTTTATATGATCCCTATATATAGGTATCTTGTTAAGCGACGAGTAGTACGGTGTAAAGTTGGACGTTTATGTCGAACATGGGGAAGAACGAACAACTTCACTTGCTTTGTAAGCAAGTGACGAGTAGCTAGTTTTTGCTCACGAATACACTAGCATTTATGAATGCTTAATTGATTATCTGAAGAATAAACAAAAAAAAGCTTGTGAATCGGGGAATTTTTACTAACGCTATAAAGCACGATTCCGAACTCCACTATATTTTATACCCAGACAATTTTGTAATTTCAGCTTTTTATTTAAACAGTTATCCTTTTGATAACCTTTGAAGTACAATAATGGAATAATGGATAGCACATATGTATCGCATAAGTCTGCAACGACGTAGGGGGCAATATTATCTGATTATGTACATTCTTCCTGCATGCAGCGTGGGTTTGGCAAGGTAAAAATAGTTTGACCTAAGAAACACTGTTGTTCTGTTGACAGGAACATTAGTACTATCACTAACCACTCAAAACAATTACCGCTTCGGCCGTTTTAAAACCTTTTCGCACACATATTTCTACTGTATGAATGGGAACGTCATTATGTACAAAATGTAGAGAAGCTTGTTAATAGCCAATATAGTTTGCAATACCTAATAATGCATTGTTTGCGATACATTTGCCTATAAAATTGAAGTACTGACAGCTTCTCACATATGTACCTAAGGCATATGGACCTTTGAGTCTCGGGACGTTCTTTTCTCTCTCGGTGAGTTTAGAGTCAAGGTCATATCCGAACCTGCATCATTGACACCGGTTGATATTCACGCAGCAGCTATTATTAGGACTTCCTTTTTTCGAGTGATAAGCAACAGTCAGTGGCCTTGTGAACGACCCAATACAGTTATTCGTTATACCGGGTTTAAAAAGAACAAATATGCTCTGACTATACCAGACAAAAATAAACATAATTGGCGCGAGCGAAAACTCCCGATTACAACTTTCACGGTGCTCTGGTAAATTCGAGTTCCAATTTTTTTTGTTTTGTTTTTATCTATAGCCCGCTTATTGTCGCTCCTTTCACGCGCATTCCGAGCCATTGGCAGTCCGCACTTCAAGTGTCGAGGCTTGTCTTGTGTGGCCCTCAGCCGACGAGTCAACAAGGCGAGACAAACGAACCGTCGTCTTGTTGTCCTTTATTTTCTTCTTCTCTGGTTGGGGAGCGAGCTCCGCATAGAGTATCGCTCGTTGGCGTCCGTTCTCATCAGTATGCATTGACTTCCTGACAGTCTCATAACAAGATCACGCTGGAGGCAATGGGAACCCCAGTCCTTTCTTCTCTCTCGCCCGTCGCGCGAAGACGTCGAACATTTTCCTTCTTTAAGACAAGAGAAGAAAGAGAGAGAACATCATCAGTGGAAAGCAGCAAAGAATACTTACAAAACAACGGTGCGCGAGTTTCGCCTGACATATCCCACAAAATCAATACGCGTTGAGTGCCAGAAGCGCTACGGTATTTGCTGGTTCAGTTTATTTAGTCGCTGTACACTAAGGGCCGGAACGTTACAAAGACCATATTTGAAGGGAATACAAACATGCAAAAACGGTAAATTTTGCCTCGCAACACAAATAATTAGTTGTCACTGCTTCCTCGAATCAAAAAAAATTTATAGTGGTGTCAGCACAAGCTGCAGGGCGGTTTTATTCCCATGACGTTTGGGGATTGTAAAACAAGACATTTTGTTCAAAATTTTTATTTCATGCTTTCAACTGCAGTCGGTTGAGAGAATTGATTGGGTCACGAATGAGTTGATTTGTTCGACTTGAACTTGTTTGAATACTCGACGAAATTAGCAGAAATGCAATGTAATGAGCCCAGCTAGAGAAAAGAAAAAGGACAGCGATGGGTTTTATTTCATGGGCGTGGGACTGCTGAACGAGTCAGGCACAGAAGGCAGGACGTCTGAAGGAGAACGTACTGGGCGATTGGAACTTGGAGCACCCGTAGATGCGCTGACAAACCATTGATTCGGAATCGTTGCACAATTGTTACAGTAAGTGACATTTTTTACAATATCTTAAAACTTTATAAGATAATACAAATTCGGATTGAGTAACCCAAAACTGTGTTGAGTTGTTAATATGTATAAAACTTAATTTCGAGTTAAAAAAATACTTAGTTTTATTGACCGCCGTTTTGTATAGATCTTTTCCTCAGAGTAAATGCCTGACCGAAGGGTAGATGGCGCTAACGCTCTCATCGCCATTAGGTTGTTTCAATTTTGGTTGCTTTCGGTTTCAGCGTGCAAGAGGTTTTGATGCCTTTTTATGTCGTTTTTGCTAAATTTCTAATGCAAAAATTGCCATTGTAGCACATCATCAATGAAACAGTAGTGCTGAACTACTTTGTGAGCAACGAAGTAGTTTGGAGCACAAATACCTTTGATGCATCTAATTGCGTTCATAAATATTTCGGCCATAGTCAGCGGCGACACGACTGAACTAATACAAAGGGGAGGATTACCATCGTCCCCATTGCCAACAGTTAAAAATTTCTAACGATACTAATAGGTGAATTCACAGTGAACGAGCCGGTTGACAGTCCGATTAACAGTGTGCTAAATCGCGAAAAATAGATGGGCTCGCAAGTTTGGTTTTTGTGGATACCCAAAGTTTGTGAAATTTGCAACCAAAAAAAAAAGAAACGTCGTATGACTCAGCTAATCTATAAAAGGGAGTGATACTGTCTCGACTTGTTTTATATAAGAAACGTAAGTGCAAGATAACTACCTTGACAGTCCGACCTAGGCCGAGTAAGAAAGTTCTTTATCAGCCCTGCTAAAGTACTCGTTAATATCATTTCCAGATATTTATCATAGTAAATTAATATTTTATGTACAAATTTGTTTACGGCGTACTTAAGACATGAGATATGTAACAGGTTTACAAATTAGGCGTTACTTTTGTCTTTGGTAAAATTTCCAAATAAAACCGAAGGGCACAAAAGAATTGCCCTTGGCCCGTTTGGCTGACGTCTAACGCCTGGGGCTACTTCATGGACCTCTGTAGACAGAACTTTATTTCTTTGAACAGATATGCTTTCTAGCTTTTTACGTCGCCAGCCAGTAAATGTAAATCTCAATTTGTCATTGACAACGCTGCACTCGGATGATTTTTTTTGCAGACCTGTCTTCTCAAACTGTCTGTGGCAGTTTATTACGCCGGAAGTTCTAAACTTTATGTGGGAATAAATTAATTGAATTGAGTTGAATATCTTAAACAACACCTTAAAACACTTTAAAAACCGCAGACATGACATGAGACCGATCCCGGCATAATTTCTTAAAACTAACAAATCAATCAATCAAGCAAGCGAATCATTAAATGCCTCAAAAACGACTGAGAACGTCAAACACACGTAGGGGTGACATTGCCGCGTGCATGAAAAAGAAGAAACGCTTCTCCGTACATCTAGAAGAATTGTTCTTACTCGTAGTCCGAGTGTAAAAGATAAGGAGGCTAGAATGACCTTGTCTAGTCAGTCTCGCCCTAGCTCACTCCCGAATATTCTAGGTCGAATTTTCGAGATACCGACTGCAGTGGATGAAGAGCTCTTCGCGGCCTTGCGAAAATGTGCACAAATAACGCTCACCAATATTAAGATTTGAGCAGAGTCGAGAATGTGGCTGACATATTTACCTATATATATTTTGAAACGTTTGGGTAAATATTTGAAGTATTGATAGGCTTGAAGAACCGTTTGGCAAGCAATCTCATCTACAAGGTCGATCACTGGACGAAAATACTTGCTTTTGAGGAAGCAATTCTTGAGGGTTGGTTAGCAACATATCTCAATTATAAAATTTCAAAATGTCTAGGAAACGATTTTCATAGAAATAGCGACACATTATTGCAAGCTCTCAAGACCGAACAATGTTATTCAAAATCTACTAAAAATAAAATAATTAAATAGTTACAAACGTGTACAAAATCCTGCTATTAGTGTCATGCAAAGTTAAACAAAGTCAGAATTAGTTTAGAGGGGAGTAATATATACATACATCAAGGCTTCTGCGCTGAAGGCTGGTTCATACAGCACCGTTTGCTTACGTTGCGCTATGTTACGGATGCTTACGTCCGCTTAGGCCGCAAGCCACACAGACATCAGTAATTCAAATTAAGTGCGGCTTCCAGTTCGAGGAGATAGCTTGGCACGCGAAATTCGTGAAATAAATGTTTCGGTGACTTTTACGTAACGTCAGAAAACGTAAGAAAGCAGTGCTGTTTAAAGTTTTAAACGCGCGTAAGCTAATTTTGAAAAGCATATTGTGTAGATATATTATGACTAAGTTTTATTACCTAGAGTGATTCACACGCCTCTTCCAGACCGCTGTTTTCAATAATTTCGAACTTAATTAAATATCTTATGTTATATTTATAAATTTTATATTTTATGTAAGCAAAGTGACAGTCAAGAGTAAAATACAACTCGTCGGGGTTGTTTTTTTACGCTTCTAATTTCCGTAAAGAGTACAACCATTCATTGCGTGGATTTTGAAAGTTGGGCAGCACATAATTACTGTGACAAAGTAGATATTTGTCCTTGTTTTTTTTAATAAGATTACTATCTTTAACGCTCTTATAGCTTTTGTATTTTTATCAACTTCGTCACTCGCAAAAGAAAAAAGCAGACAATGTTTTTTTTGATTGAGCATTTTTGCTTCATCTTATAACAGCCTCGGTGCTCTAGGATTTCTTAAAATCAAACAACCTCATCCGGGCATTACATGTTACTTTCTCTCAGACAGTACCCGCGAATCGTGTAAATGTCAACTGTATACACACGTCACATATATCTTCTTTAGTGAAGAAAATATATGAACAGGTTACAGACTCTGACAGAAATACAAAGTATTGTAGCGATAGCCACTGGGAAACGAAGAAGATCGCGTGCAATAAAAAAACCACAGAAGAGGTTCGATTTTTAAATTCGTCCGACGTAGTCGCTTTTCGTCTGTCTTTCTCTACATTGGTGACCCGGACGTGATGGTGGTTGTGGTCGTGATCATGGGCCTGGCCCTGACTGTGCCCGTGGCCACCCTTGATCATGCGCACGAACTTCTCGACCATCAGGAACGCCAGCGTGCCGGCGAGAACCCAGAGCCCCCCTTACAAAAATCTGTAGTTAAATTCTTTTGAATTTCTGTTGAAAATTTTCTGGAATCGTATTGAATTTCTTTTTAAACTTTTTTGATGTTTTTTAGACTTTATTTTGACAACTTATTTAACTCCTAGTTCAAATTGGACACTTAAAGTTTTTAGAATTTCTTCTTTCATACATTTTTTTAGAATTTCTTCTTACATAAATTTTGTTGACTTTCTTTTGACGGAACCGCAGATTAACGTTTAAAAAGCCACTCAATTTTTTTAAATATATTTATTTTGAGTTTGGTTAGGAAATAGTGTCCCTTTGGTACAAACACATCCCACATATAAGCATTGAAAACAAACACAAACATCTTGAAGCACTCAACACCAGAATCACAGTCCCGTTAACTGCTCCAGAGCCTTATATTGCCTACATATTGAAGGCAATCATTTGGCCGGTGACCAACTCAGCTCTTACTAAGGTTCCAAGTGTCCGATCTCCTTCTCAAAAGTCTGTCAAAGGAAAAACAGTGTTTCGAAGTTCGTGGACTCTATCTCTTACTAAAAAGCATTGGTAGAACTAATAATAATTCTGCGTAGTCGCTAAAACAACATCCACCAAAACGGCTCCTAGAACAAATGTTATCGCTTCTCTGCATAGCACCACCCAGGACGAAGCCAGTCAAGGCGGTTGCTCCACTTTAAATTAGTTATTTTGCTTTACTTTACTAGTTGACTAGTTGAATCGGGTCAATAAAGTCACGATATTCACAAAGTGAGAACGACAGGACGTGTTTTTCGAAGGCCTTTCCTTCAGCACGCGCCCCATGCCTTCCGCCGTGCTTTCATTGCGCGCTCAAGCTCGAGGGGCGCGAGACGTCGAAGCGTTGTCAAGGATAGAAGGCTCGCGCTGGAGGCAGGAGAACTGAAGCTCCTCCCTGTGGTTTCAACTTGTCAGAGACTATTGAGAAACTTGGTGACTTTTGACATTTAGTCTATATGTACCATGTTCAATAAAAATTCATCAGAAAGTCTGTAGCGTTTCTATTGACACTGGCTACAGAAAGTCAACTGAATATTTTCAACACGAAGTAAACAGAACGTCTGCAGTGTTTCTGATGACACTTCCAACAGGAAGTCAGCAGAAAAAGATCAACGTCGAGTTAATAGAATGTCAACAGTTTTTCTTTTGACTCAGGCAGAAGAAAATCATCAAAAAAGTTTCAACACAAAATCAACAAACTTTCTGTTGACCGTGTCAACAGGAAGTCAAAGTCAAAAGAAAGTAATCAGAGTAAACATAAAATAAAATCATAAAATATTATGAAGAAATAATGTCAATAAGCTTTCCTTTTAGAAAATATCCTACAGAAAAACGTCGTTAGAACTTCTTTTTAATTTTTTTTTTATAAATAAGTCTACAAAACAAAATTTATTGTTTTTTCTTTTGAATTTTTTTAGAAAATAACCTACAGAAATACGTCATTACAATTTCTTTTTAATTCTTTTATAAATAAGTCTACAAAAAAAATTCAGTATTTTTTCTTTTGAAAGTTTTTGACAATAATCAAAACAAAGTGAGATCCAAAAGGAATTCAGTAGGATTCCGGAAAGTCAATAAGGAGTCTAAAAAAATTAAAAAGAATGTTGAGACCTGTTTTTGTAAGGGTCCACGCTCATGCTCTCTCACACCCAGGCATCCGCGCTTCTCAAAATCTAATCGCGGAATGATTTGTCTGGCCTGGGGTGCTATTCTGGTCGCAAACGGGTACTTTCGAGTTGTGACGTATCGAGAAAGAAGGGGCGGAGCCTCGAACTAGAATGATTCTTGTTTGAGGCTCCGCCCCAACGTTCGGGTTCACGCACGCGGTCAGCTATAGTAGGTTACAAGTCAAGAAGGTAGCGGCAAATGCCCCTCAAAGGGAATCATATATTCCTCCGCCACCTCCGCATCCAATAGCGTCCCATTGTTTCCGTGACGTCGCGGCCAACGCGCGAGGGGTGTCTTGCCTTTCTGTACATATTTGCTTTATCTTTCGACTTTGACTTGGCATTGTGGAAGCCACGAGAGGGAGATTAGAGTCTTCCTCCTCCGATGGAAACAAAGACGACTTTCGGGGATTAGCTTCCCCCTCCGATGGATACAAAGGCTGCTTCCAGGGGCTCGCTTCCCCCTCTGATGAATACAAAGGTCGCTTTCTTAAAAAGTGGGGGTCGAAGACAAGTTGGCACCACTCTGTGGCCATTATCTATCCATTGAAGCGGAACAAGGAGCGTTTCCAGTGAACTCTTCTTTCGACTGCGGAGGGATTTGAAACCGGCGCATCACGCTTGTGGGAGGAGCATCTCCTACCTTCTTAACTTGTAAACGACTATAGAATTTGACGATCCCCCTACGTCGCGATGACGTGTCCACGCAGTTGGGGCGCTGAAATCCCCGCATTTCCCCCTGTTCTTTTTGTTATCTTCTTTCTTTCCTCCGGGAGTTAGAACGAGCGAATAACCGAGAAAAGGATACCTTCCGGAAAATGAAAGGAAACAGAGAAAAATAATATTATCATTTTATAAAATACGAAATATTATTTTAATAATTATGACGTAAAGTAAATTTAGCTAAGATATCTCAACTTGTTTTCTCGAAGTCTTTCGCTACGGTCTTTCAAAACAAACATGGCGAAAACCGCGGTAACGACCTTGTGGTGTTTGTGCCGCGTTTGCGTCGTTGCTTTCCCTGCTTCTGCACGATACGGATGGCATTACGAGAAGAAAATATTATGTGAAGGTACGCTGCGACACCGATCATCCTTTGTGAAGCCTCCGTGAACATAAGCTGCAAATGAAATTTCCTGTTTGCCTGTGAAGGAGACTCCAAATGGATACACAGCTGAAGACGACTCTGTGGTAATATATGACAAGTCATGAGATTGACGCAGATTGCACCGGTTGTGAACGTGCTGTGGATGATGCAGGAAAGTTTCTTCGGGCAGTTTTAATAATGCTTTGCTCCCTTTGCTCACTGCAGTGATTACGACGGTAGTCCCCATAAGCCATGCTCTTTGCTTTCGGCGCTGAAGAAATGGACGCGACCGCATAATCTCGGGCAGTCTTTTTTACTTACTTTTTTTATTTGCAGAAAAGCTCGTGTAAAAAAAAAAAGAATTTACACGTCCCTACATAGGTAGTACCTCGCTATCCCATTGGGCTTCATTGCGCGTGACGATTCAACGCTCTTTGCCATGGGAACGTTCGTGAAACTAGAAAGCCTCTGTTTGCCGCTAACAGTCGCTTTTCGAGTTCGGGTTGTGACGACAAAATGACGTAAGAACAAGAATGCACCAGAGTATTTGCATTGTTTTAACTCGACAACCGTACCCTTGGCGTGATGAACTCGAAAGAACATGGCCGCGATGTTCGTCAGATCGACCGCTGCTGGGGTTTGACATGCGATCGGTAACTTGATCAACGCGCACACGAGTGCTTTCGTGCTGTTGGATGAGCCCATTCGGTGGCAGGACCGGATTGAAGAGCACGGTGAGCTGGCGTTCAACGTCTCCGGCATAACACTTGGCGAGATGCAAGACTTGGCTTCTATTTGTGCCGGTGTTATGAAGCTTGAAAGTGGTGGTGTTATTGTGGCTCGTAACGGCAGCCTTGCTGAGATTATGAAGACGATAATAGACCTTCATTCAGCGTTGCCATGCGTCAAGATTCAAAACCTCACCCTTTCACAAAGTGAACAACACTTCTGCGAGCACGGAGGCAGCATCCAACGGTCTGAGAAAGAATTGTGCCACCGCCACGACCGCCAGTGTTCGCCCCAACGGCAAGAAAACAAACGACAAGCTCATTGAGGTTTGTGTAGCGCTGACTGCTGATTTATCGGACGACAAAGGTGAATTATGTAAAACGCAATGTAGGTTTGCCAGCGTTTTGCAAAACTAACGCGTTTCGTTAAAACTTTAATTTGTGGAATTCGTTAAAGCCTTGAAAGTTTGACGGGGACTGCATTGTGAACGCAGCCTTGACACAAGTGTTTTCTGAAGTGTGTGCTTTGCCTGCATGCACATAAAGACAGAAACACTGCCTATATGGTGCATAAAATAAAAGAAATTTCGCTTATCCTGATAATGTTGACTATCTATTGAGTGCTGTTGATCGCAGTGGCGTAGCCAGGAACTTTTGAGGGGGTGAGGGGGGTGAAAAGTTGAGGTGACTGAGATGTTCATGACTTGGGGTGCGGGGGGGGGGGGTGGATGTTGTGAAAATTTGTGTGTATATTCTAGGGCCCGCCGGATTTGGGGAGGGGGGGTGGGCGAAGCCCCATAAGCCCCACCCCCCTGCTTCGCCACTGGTTGATACCATATGGGGAGCCTGCTACATTCACAGGCTGCCATAATCATGTGCATATCAACTGAGCTCGTACCACAATGGCAAGATAGTTGCTGACATTCTTCACGTTACGTAGCAGTTCTTTCTTCAGCATATGCTCGCTTTTCCTTCACACATCTGATCTGCTTCCGCTCGTTGTTTATGCTTGATGGTGATAAGTCAAAAGTGCGTATTTGCTCTGCATCACAGGCAAATTTAAAAAATCCAGTTAACACTACTCTTGAATTTCAATGAGTTACTGTCACTTTTGAAACGGCAATCTATTTAATTGGTATCATAACCTTTATATTAAACATACGTGTGTTGAATGTAGGGCAATGGTATATTTATTGTTTTTCTTGGTCACGGAGGTGACAACCATCCACACAATTGCACTGGCCATATTTCTCGTCTACAGTTAATGGCAGGGAATCGATCAGTGTTTCTTAGGACTGTCCGATGACCGACATGCAACTCCAGAAGCTTGGCGTAGAAAGGTAGAATATCTAATTGATACAATAAAATGCCATCAGCAGCCCACCCAGATTTTATTGCGTGAATGACAGTAGCTACAAACCGCAACAAACGGTCAACTGTAGACATAGGCACTAAGTGTGCACTAATTTCGAAGCGGTAGAAACCCTGAAGTTTTAACGTACTTACCACAATGTTGTTAATGGCAAAGTGGTGTTTGCGGCAAAGTGTAGGAGGCCTTCAGAACGGTTACGGTCTCCTTCAGACCGATGATGATGGTAACGAAGGTTCAGTTAGATTCTAGGTTCCGTCAACGCACCCCACGACGTCGGTGTACTTGTCGTGGTGGCGACGAAAGCCTTCTTTCGGACATGCCTCAGCTTCCTCGGTCCAGGGTTTTGTCGACCCAGCCGCCTCTTCCCAGCCGGTTGACAGCGACACTCTCGACAGCCGTCACGGCTCTGATCACCATCGACTGGGCATTAGCTATGAGATCATCGGTGGCAACCGCGCCCTTGTAGCTTCCCGTTGCGAAAAAATCTCAGTGCGATGCGATTAGTAGCTGCTGCTCGACGGTCATCATCTCTCATCGTCAACATCTCTCGGCGCGCAGCTGGTCACACTGCGATCACACGGTGCTTTTTGACAAGCGGTACTGTCGTCAGAAACAGTCGTCGTGCATAGCGAAGGCAACGGGGTGCTCGCAGAAAACCCGTCATTGTACGGGTTGGTCGAGCCATCGTTGAGCAACAAGCATCGCCGCCATTTTCTACGCTCTAGAATCCTGCCCAAAGCTTTTTCCTCTTCGTGCAATAGAAACAGAAGTTACAAGCACGAGCACATCACCCCGAACGATGCTTACACGAACGTTGGCTTGCATTGCGCAAGCTTGCCTGCTCGACAGGGACGTTGAAAGCCCGGAACACGTTCTTGTAGCTCCTATAGGGAGTATTCACTGGACGCCATATTTGTGGGTGCTGTTTAGAGCGCATGCTCAGAACGAGCTCACATCAATAGGCTGCTAAGCCCGGCACTCTTGATGGTGCGGAATGCACGTTGCAAAAGAACTGTGGAAGCTCGCCATCAGCACGCGCTCAGCATTCGCGCACACAGCTATGGCCGCCAATGAATACTCCCTATACTCGCACTAGCTCGCACTCATAGTGAAACAGAGAGTAGGGTGTGTCGAGTAGTACCGCAGTTAATCTACTTACGTGACTTCCACTATGTGCTACGTAGGTCGGACGTGGTCATACGTCACTTTGTCGTCACGGTCCGAACTCGAAGAGCGGCACTTAGGGCAAACGGTTGCTTTCGTGTTTCGCGAACGTTCCCATGGGAACCGCGTGGAATTATCACGCGCGCTGTGGCCAATAGGAGTGCGCGGTTCGTAGGGGGGAGGAGTTTTCGAGAAACACGAACGTGACCGTTTGTGACCAGAATAGCACCCCTGGAATGAACACTGATGTCCGCGCGTGGGCACGAGCATGCATTGCTTGTCAGCAGAGTAAGGTGTCCCGGCACACCATCACGCCTCTGGCAAAGTTTGCACTCCCGGACACCCGCTTTGCCACCATCCACGTGGACCTCGTCAGACCCCTACCGTCATCGCAGGGCTACCGGTAACACCTAACCGTCATCGACAGGTTCACGCGCTGGCCGGAGGCTTGTCCCATCAAAGACATCACTGCCGAGACTGTCGCCTCCGCACTTCTGTCCACCTGGATCTCCCGCTATGGAGTTCCCGTCGAAATCGTGACCGATCGCGGACGCCTATTCGAGTCGGCCCTTTTCCGAAGCTTGACAACTCTTCTTGGCGTCGCTGACCCGAAGACCACAGCCTACCACCCGCAGGCGAAGGGTTTGGTCGAGTGGTTCCATCGCCATCTCAAAGCCTCCCTCATGGCCCACGCCACACCAGATAAATGGGCCACGTCTCTACCCATCGTCCTCCTAGGGTTGCGCAAAGCCATAAAGGAAGACCTTGGATGTGCCGCATTACATTTAGTGTATGGAACATCGCTGCGCCTCCCAGCTGAATTGGTCAGCCCTACCAAACTCATCCATGGTGGCCTCACGATGACTGCAGGATTGCCTTACGTGGAGGACTTAGGCCGCCTGTTCGGTGACGTGCGCGCTACAACGACGCAGACACGCCAGAGCAAGTCTCCTTTCTTCCATCGCGACCTGCACAACAGTAGCTACGTGTTCTTTCACGTCGACAATGTCCGTCGTTTGCTTCAGCCACCTTACACTGGTCCCCATCTCGTTGTGGCACGCGACAAAAAAACATCCACGCTGCGGGTTAATGGCCGCGACACGGTCGTGTCCGTTGACCGCCTCAAGCCGGCATTTGTTGAGAGCGATACGATCGCTCAGCCGGCTGATCTTCCCAGCGTGCAAGCTACCTCGAACTCCACAGTAGCACCCGCGACCCGCATTAAACACTCCAGGACAGTTCACTGGGACGACTCCATCTCCAAAGGGGGGCTATGTGGCGATAGCCACTGGGAAAAGAAGAAGAAAATCGCGTGCAATACAAATCACAGAACAGGTTCGATTTTGGAATTCGTCAGACGTAGTCGCTTTTCGTCTGTCTTTCTCTACAATATTATAAGCAATTATATACTGTTATACATGACTTATATTATTCTCTTATAAATTTTGTTGTGCTTATTGGAACAACTATCAAATAAGAAAAATTACTATTTTCTGTGTTGTTATATGTAAAGAGAAATTACTGCAAGAAACACGCGCACAAAATAATAGGCATCAGAAACGGCAAAGAGGATGTCAAAAACGTTTCATGAACTCTGCATTAATGTAAAACACTTTCCGCGTTTTTTTAGTAAAACTAGTCGAATATTAATTTTAGTCATACTGCAACGTGCATGGCCAAGAGGGAACACTTATCCGTACTTCATAAATATTCGTGTCTACGATTCTTCTAGAAGTATGCCGATTTAGATACGAAGGCCAACCAAACCTTGCCGAGTCCGTCTACCCGAATATTCGACGTTAGAACATTCTAGATCGAATGTTTGAGATACCTAGTGTAGTAGAGTATGAGCCCGGAGTGTCCTTGCCAACTCACACTCGCATTCTAGCGCTGGCCAGCTGCAACCTTGATACCGCGAAACTCGCTGCTGTTTTCTCGACGCTCGTTTTTTCTTTTGTTTCGAGAGAAGCTCGCCGATTAAAAGTTTATTTTCAGTTTTACGCTTGTCGGTCCTTTTCCATCCACGACATTCCTGGGGGATGTGCTGGGTAACTTTCTATGCCTCGTCCTCGTATGCCCCCGAGGATCCGCCGGAATAGATCGATATCGAGCCCCGGAGAACTTCCTTCTATAGAGCCATACTAAGCCTGAGCAAGCCGTCATTCTCAAGGCCAGTCGCTGGAATTCGGTGCATTGGTGACGTAACCAAGAAAGAAATCGACAAACCGAGAGATGTTTCCCCAGGGGAATCCGACCGAGACTCTACTGCCGCATCCCCCGTCGTGCTCCTGCCCGTCGCACCTCGTACGCCGACGCCCTCCTACGGTGAAGTTTACGAAAATGTCGACGACTGGACATAGCAGTACGAACGGGGTGGAACTGGATGGAACGAACCGTCTCATGTTCGAAAACCACGAAGCGTCAATCTCCTCCAGGGCAACGGGCAAAGGGTGTGCGTCATGCCTTTGCGAGCAAGCAGCGTCGAAAACGCGCCAAAGCACTACTTCAGGCCTGAATTCAAGGGCTGAATGAAAGTGTTGTCAGCTTCGTCGAAGACGTCTTTGACTATTCAATCGCGCGGATCCCCAAGAGCGGCAAGCGAAGAAGCTGAATATCCTATTCCAGTAGTTAAGGAGAGCGTCTTCGGAGGCCTTGGGGAAAACCCGACTGTGACCGTCGAGAATTTCGTGACGGAGGCTGCGAACTTCCAGGGGGCCCTCCTAGTGCGAGCCATCCACTGCCAGCCACTTCCCAACGTCACTGCCCCGCATTGGATAGCCTCGACGCTGGCACTGGCCTCCTTCAGGGTATGCGAGAAATGAGCCGCGACATCGTCCAGGAGGAGCTTAGGTTATTGCTGCCTGCTGCCGATCCCGTGGCTTCGGTCTCCGTCTCCGAAGTACAGTACCAGGGGAAGTCCAGCGAGCTATTCAGTTGGAGACTCTCATCAACGCAGCCTCAGCACATGAAGAAACGCTGTTGGTAACGCACGTCGCGATTGCTGGAAGGCTACCAGTAGTGCCCTGCCAGTACTCTGCACCGCCTTGACGGGACACACAGACGCCAAATAATGTCCGACACCTAAAGGAACAGGCCCAGTACACCGGCCCGAAACCACCTGCGCCGAGGGAGACCGACGTGTGGCGAACGGCCGACCATCGGCTGGTTTGTTCCCACTGCGGGGAAGCCGACCACATCTACAGCTGCTGCCCCTGTGGTAACTAGGGCTACGCGGCTCCCATCCGACGGACCGACGCCCACGCTAAAGGGAGCGACCGTGGGCGATCGACGAGCACTTTCGACGACCCCACTCTTCTCGTGCACCTTGCCGCGGGTCCCGCTCGGCGTCATCATAAGATCCAGGTTCGCTGATGCATCAGCCCCGTCGCGAGAGCCTCTCACCCCTCAACCCTCGTCGCGGAAATTGAGCGCGGCAACCCCTTGAGGTAAAGTTTCCGCAGACCAATGACGGAAAGACCCTCCACGAACGTCGAAGGGCCTCCCTTCTAACGACTCCAGCCATCAAACGAGGCTTTGGAAACGCGCCGAACAACCTCAACATCATCATCGACGGGCAAGACACACCGGAACTCGTGGACGCCGGCGCGTAATACTCTGTTATGAGGGGGAAGCTCTCACCCCGCCCTCAAAACGTTACGACAATGTGGATCGGCACACAAATTCGAACCGCCGGAGGTCACCTGATTACGCCTGTGGGAAGGTGCACTGCACGAGTCGAGATCCTGGATGAAATCTGCCCTGTGAAATTCGTCGTACTCGAACACTGTGCAAGAGATGTGATTCTCATGATGGACTTTCTACTGGGTGATTCAAAGGGCAGCCAGGCTCTTTAAATCGACCGCAAAATTCGGTTTCTTAACCTATCGCGCTACGACTTTGTGCAGCGTTGCCCACTGATGGTGCATTTTTTTTTGTAAAAATTGCGAAGAGCGAACTTACCTGAGGAAAAAGTAAAGAAAGAAAAAGGCTTAGCTCCTATGGAAACGCAGCGACGCCACCGGTCTTCAAACAACGCGGCGCCATTTCGCACCGGAGACAAGAGATGGCGCAAGCGGTCGCGACGCCAAATGCCGCCAACGAACGAGCATACGACGCCGAGAGCCGGCGTCTTTTCTTTAGCAGACAATCTTTTTGACTCAAAAGCGGAGCGAGCTTTCCTGATATCAGTTGGCAATGCATTATTTTATCATCCTTACTAATAAAACACATTGAATGGACACATAATCGATTAAAACAATGGTTTGTCGGGTTATTTTGACTGTTTTTTTTTTTCGGGGTACTGATGTCGTCTGCTTTGCAGTTCCTCTTTACTACCGCGTCTGTCTTTGGTTCTGCGACTGTTATCCGCACTGTCTTTTTACGTTTGACGTCGGTATGGTGAATTTAACTCCCAGTGAACGAGCTAAGGTCGTACTTTGGTACGTGGAGTGCCATAGGACGAAAGAAGTCCGCCGACGCTTCTGAACGGAGTTCAGGCGACGGCCTCCGAGCTCGCCTGCCATCCTGCGCTGGGTGAGGCGCTACGAAGAGAAGGGAGACGTCCGTATGCTCGTTCGTTGGCGGCGTTCGTTGCGCCATCTCTTCTCTCCCGTCCGAAACGGCGCCGTGTTGTTTGAAGACCGGTGGCGTCGCTGCGTTTCCATAGGAGCTAAGCCTTTTTCTTTTTTTACTTTTTCCTCGGGTAAGTTCGCTCTTTGCAAATTTTGCAAAAACAAAATGCACCATCTGTGGGCAACGCTGCACAAAGTCGTAGCGCGATAGGTTAAGAAACCGAATTTTGCGGTGAATTTAAAGAGCCTGGCCGCCCCTTGAATCACCCTGTGTGTGAATACGGCGCAGTCATCGACCTTAGGGCAAATCATTTGACGTTGCGAAAACCTGTCCTTGCCCCGGAGGAAACCTTTCCGAATCATCGCCGACCCTGTATACCTGACGCCGCGATCAATTTTTTTTTTTGTACCCGTCATGACCGATACAGCTACCTGCGGCGAACTTCCCAAAAACAACGTTCAGCTGCTTCTAGGAAGAAGAATGGGCTTCGAAAGGGGTGTAACAGAACTACAGGATGGACGCACTGTTGTCCTCGGGACGAACTTCCAAAAGGGAGGCAGTATCTCACAAAAAGTGCCATTGTAGGTCATGTCGAGAAGCTTCACAACACCTCCAAGGACGCCACGATTTCTGAAGAAACCTCGTCATCACGCGAGGACACATATACACCCCCACTGCAACTCAAGATTAGCCCAGAGCGCCCCATCTAGGAGCGATGACCGCTGATAGACCTCGTCGAATTCAGCGACTGCTTTGTGAAAGTAATTTTGCTGTGCGTATGTTTATACAGCCGGAAGTTAGTTAGCCCCAATTGGCATCTGTCTTCTCAGCTGCAGATGAGCAATTTAGCCAGTGAAGTACAACCGCTAACCTGGGATCTTTAGCGCGCGTGACGCAGTACTTATACACGACTCCTCGCCGCAACGATGCTCATCTAGATCGAAACGGGCATGTGTTTGGGTTACAAACGGTTGCAATGCATCGCATCCTTACCAACGACGATGTGATCACTATGCATCATTCGCCCTACCGGGTCTCCTCAAGAGAAAGGGAGGTCATACAAAAGTCAGCTAAGTAAATGCTCAACGACGAAATCATCCAGCCTTCAAGCAGCCCGTGAGCCTCTGCAGTCGTACCGGTACGAAGAAGGACGGAACGCCTAGGTTTTGCGTGGGCTACCGGCAGCTCAAGGCAGTGACGAAGAAAAACTTCTACCCACTCCACCGTATCGACGACACACTCGACCGGCTTCACCACTCCCGGTACCTTTCTTTGATTAACCTGAAGAGTGGCTACTGGTACGTCGAAGTTGGCGAACATGACCGCGAAAAGACAGTACTCGTCCCGCTGATGGACTGTATATGCCAGGAAAAACATTGAAGGCACTAGATATCACAAGTTTCTTGGTATGTGGTTTGAAGAAACACTCAATTGGACTGTACACAAAGAAAAAATGAAGGTTGATATTTTGCAAGAAAAATAGGAATATTAAACAAATTACGACAATTACTACCAAAAAGATTGAAACTGTAATTATTCGCTTTTCTACTCACGCTTACAGTACTGTATGTTAGTATGGGTATCCGCTACACAAAGAAATAAGCACAAACTATTTATTTTGCCAAATAAGGCTGTTCGATATATTGAGAACCTTAAAAGGTACGGACACTCATTCCCGGTATTTCAGAAGTATAAAATATTAAATATAGATCAAATCCTGCTTCTTAAATTA
This sequence comes from Ixodes persulcatus, assembly GCA_013358835.2. NCBI lineage: Eukaryota > Metazoa > Arthropoda > Arachnida > Ixodida > Ixodidae > Ixodes > Ixodes persulcatus. Next base: position 64,188 of record JABSTQ010010389.1, read on the forward strand.
TCTATATTTATTTTTATTGAAACTAGAAAGAACCATGCACCCTTTTTCTATATCTTCAATCAAACTTCGGCAAATTACAGTCTTAGAAATCCACAGCATACGAAGGCCTAGGTCTCGAACTAATTACGGTACACAGCACCTTACACATCTCGGCCAGAGATATTAAACAGACACCCAACCATAGCAGAAATGACCCATGTACACATTTCATTTTTCCATTATAAAAAAATCAATATATATATAGTATAATATATACCACAGGTGGCCAAGCTGCGGCTCTTCGCGTGTAAAAGTGCGGCTCGCGGCTCCCTCCCTTAGTCCCCCCCCCCCCCCCTTCCCCAAAAAAGAGATGGAAGGCGTTTTAAATCAAGAGACAGGTTGCGGTTTGGTAGTCTAGTGCTACTGCTACGTTACATACTGTTGGACTGCTGGCTCGGACAGATTTAAAGTAGTTCGAGTTTCGTTTATTGCTCTGGACAAAAGTTTGCCCCCCCGCGGCTCTTGGAAGTTTCGTGGTTTTGTCTGCGGCTCTTAGGCCGGGTCAGCCTGGCCACCGCTGATATATACTAAACCATTCATGATCTGCAGTTAGTACGAAGTTGACAGTTATGTGTTATTGTGTCTGTTGTGGATTTTGAAATTGCTGTATCTTTGTATATTTATTCTGCTCATGTTCCTGCTTCTCCTCCGAGTGATGTAAAAAGAGAGCTGGAGCCTCATCAGAAGACAACTCGTCTTTTTTTTTTTTGCCCCAGACCCTCAGACCATTTTTTCTGACTGAAATAAAATTGACATACATACTTACAAAAGTAATGCACTTTGGACTATGTACAGCACCGGCAACATTTCAGCGTATCATGGACACCGTGCTGACAGGCCTCAAATGGCAGAGCTGTCTCGTTTACCTGGATGACGTCCTAGTATTGTCGAGCAAATTTGATGAGCACTTGAGACGTCTTTGAGCCGTGCTTTAGGGAATCAGGACCGCCGGACCCACCCTCAAGCAGACGGAGTGTCGGTTCGCCCATTACGAACTGTTTTTCCTAGGTCATGTCGTGAGCAACGAAGATGTTTGTCCTGACCCTCAAAAGGATTGCGCTGTAGCAGCGTTCCCACCACCACCAAACAAAAAGGCAGTAAGGAAATTTATCGGACTTTGTGCCTACTAAAGACGCTTCGTCCGGTATTCCGAGAACATTTTTTTTTTTTTGCCACTGACCTACCTCACAAAGGGCGCCGTAAACTTAGAATATAGGAAATAACAACAACAGCATTCAATGAGTTCAAGCGAAGACCCCAGTCGCCCCCATGCTCGGCAACTTCAATCAGTCAGCGGACGAAGAAGTTGACACGGACGCCAGAAACACAGAACTCGGTGCGTTGCTGGTCCAACAGCAAGAGGGAACTGAGGGAGTGGTCGTCCAAGCATTCCGCACGCTGCCGAACGCGGAGAAAAATTACTCGACGACTAAGAAGGAATGGCTTGTCGTTTACTGGGGGATAAAAGAAATTGCACACGTATTTGTACGGCGACCCGTTTCGAGTGGTCACAGACCACCACACGCGGCATTGGCTCGCAAACATTAGAGATCCATCAGGACGCCTCGCTTGATGGAGGCTACGGTTGCAACAGTTCGACATGACCATAGTTTACAAGTCAGGCGGCAAACACAGCGACGCAGACAGCTTATCCACAGCCCCCGTTGAGTCAGCTCCTATCGGCACCAACGACGACGACGACGAGATATTTCTAGAAGCAGTGATCGTCAATAATATGGCGAAGCTCTAACGAGACTGTCCTGTACTGCGCGCGTTGATCGAGTACTAAGAAGGAACATAAGGTACAGTTCCCAGTATATTCTCCAACGGATTGCCGACCTTCGCTATTTGACAAGGCGTCCTCTACAAGAAGAACTTCGGGGACAGAAACTCAACGGGGCCCTTGGCAATCACTTTCGGTCTTCGAGATATCTTCCAAACCTGCCATGACGAACCGACGTCTGAGCATCTCCGTTACAAAACGACTTTGGCCTAACTTCGGGAGAAGTACTACTGGCCTAAAGTTTCGATGATTGTTCGCCAGTAGACAAGATTGTACCATGAGTGGCAACAGGAAAAGAAACCTCCAAGGAATCTATCAAGACTCCTGCAGCAGATTGCACCGCCTACTGCTTCCCTTTCAACAGATCGGAATGGATCTACAAGGACCTTTCCCAACGTCGGTGGGGGGGGGGGGGACTGCTGGACAAACGCCGCCACAGATTATTTAGCCCGGTACGCCGAGATGAAGGTCCTTCGCTTCGGGACTTCTACAGAGATCGCCAAGCTTTTCAAAAAATCTATCGTTCTTTGGCACGGCGCCTCCGAGGTCCTAATAACTGACCGAGTGTCAGCGTTCATGGCCCAGCTGACTTAGGAGGTTCTTGGTCTAAGTCACAGTTGCCATTGGCGAACCGCTGCTTAACATCCTCAGACCAGCGGACTGAAAGAACCGTTCAAAAAGGCCACCGCCGACACGATCTCAATGTACGTGGACGAGGAACACAAGAAGTGGGACGAAGTGTCACCCTACGTCACGTTCGCCTACTACACGGTGGTTCCAGAAACCACCGGAGTGACCCCATTTAAGCTGGTGCACTGCAGAAACGTGCCGACGGAGCTTGACACGATGCTGTCCCACAGTCCCGCAGAGGACAGTACCGACAACGGCCAGTTTGTCCCCTAGTGGGCAAAAATGACATGCCAGTTAGCCCACCTTCGAATCTAGGCCCAAGAATGTCTCGACGCCGGCCGGTACAACCATAGCCGTCGCGTCGCCCATTCGAGCCCGGATATAGGGTGATGGAGGGTATGCCCATTCGACACCGCGGCCTCACCGAGAGACTACTAAATTGGTACTTAGGAGCTTACAAAGTTATTTGCCGCCTAGGGGACCTGAACTACGAGGTGTTTCCCGACGGAACCCGACCATTAGCACGCGGCCAGCCGCGAGCCAATGTGGTGCACGTCTTTCGTCTCAAGCCATACTCTGATCGACAGGACCGATGACTCGTCATGGTTCGTACAAAGCCGGAGCTTACTATGTATGGTCCTTTGGTATAGCGTTCTGTCATTTCATTTAAAGTCGCCTCGGTAGCCTTATCCGGCGGCGTCTCCACCGTCGAGACAACGCAGCTGAAAACAAATAGAAAAAAAGAACCAAATTAAGTGCCTCGTTCCCATGGCACCGGGGCGCGCACTTTTTCCGCTCAGGGAGTCTACTGACATCTGCTCTGACCATGACGGACACTGGCTTGAATACCGCGATAGAGATTTCTCCGCTTCAAAGCGTTCATAAAACTGTGATTGCCGCCGTTGGGGCACGAAACTAGAGTCAATGACAAAACACTGTCTAAGCAAAACTCGAAGCACAAGTGCCAGTTCAACATGGCGTGGCGCACCCAAAAAACTACTTTAAAAGCAAATATGTCTCCCATAAAGAAGCATAAGAAACCGGGCCCGAAACATGCTGCAGTTAGCCGCTTATCTAAAAGACATCCCGTGGCGTCGCTTCCAACTCAGGTGAGGAGAGGACTTTATCTGGCAGCTCTGACGCGTTTGCCGCCGACTTTGGCGGGGAAACTTAATTGGTGTATATAACACGTGACGTTACGTCACGTGACAGTATATCACGTCAAGTCACCTGAACAGCAATTCAGTTTCCCGTTAAATTTAGCACGAAAGGTGCGATCGAATGGACGGACGGACGGAGGCGTAAACCTTTTGGATTGGGGGTGCCGCTAAAAAGCATTTCATGCTTTAATAACATGTTGCATTTTATATAGTGCTATGAACATCTATCGTTTTCATTTGTTTCGGCATGTAAATGAAACAAAGTTATTTAGACACGGAGCACAAAAGTCGTGAGAACTCTGGCTAACACATGGACTGCATGATGTGTACATGTGTCGATTAAAAATAAACTACAAAAAAATGCCGATGTTAATGTTGCAACTACGGGGGCTGAAATCTGGGGGACGTCTTGCAACACTCGCATTAAGTTTAAGTAAAAAAGAAAGAAAAAGCTTCGACAGTTGAGCTCTACGGACACCGGTTGAGGTCTGCCAATTCTTAGCCTTGAAACCTTGGCAGGTTGATACTTTAGACCCATGTTGCGGGTAAAAAAAACAGGACGCGGGATGGCCAAAAAACATGCTTTTCGTGTAAGGCTCGTCAAATTATGAGGCGCTGGAGAAATGCAGCCTTCTGCGTTCAGTCCTTATTTCGAACTCTTTTTGTTCGCCTTCCGCCCATTGAAAAGCATGCGGGAAGGGCCTTAGAACGCACCTGGTATCGCTGCGCCGCAGCGTTCTTCCGCAACATAAAGTTCGTCTGCGTTCCTCGCCGTCACCATGGCAACGAACGCCGAATGAATGGAAGCACGCACGGTACCGCCGCGTGAAGCCAGCAACAGCTGACGCCATTTTACGAACGCCGTCTGCTAGCCAAAGCCGAACGCGGTATGTCAGATCAACCGCCTCCGCCGGTGCTCGATCGCCGTCGCGATCGAGCACCGGCGAAGGCGGTGCTCGATCATTATAAAATATTGCTCCATCTAGCTCCGTGAGCCGCCACCTTGCCGTAGTGCATATGTGCGACTTCTCGGAAAGCATTCCTTTGATGTAGCCCTAGTCATCGAATATAATTACGTCCTTTGCGTTCTGTGAATTAATTTTCTTTAGTTTATGTCTTTCTACAACAAGTTTGTTTCCGAACACTTCGGAGAAATGAAAAATAGCCCACTTGATTCGAAGAATTATGCTTCGTTGTCGCTTCTCTCCGGAGGCTCTAAAAGAAAAATTTCTAGAATAAGCGGGACAAATTCTTCTAGGAATCATGTCATTACCAAAAGAGGGAAAATAAGAAAACAACCAGAAAAGAATGATAATTAGACGAATTCCGTTTAAAATAGAAAAATAAAATAAAAAATAAGCAAGTACAGTTCTCGTTGATTTTCTTAAGTATTGTTATAGTTTCTGCATGCTTCTTTTTCTTGCTGAAAGAGGCGATTAATAATGAATGAGCTTCGCAATTCCTATGTTGCTTTGTACTGTTCCGTGCGCTCATGTACAGAACGATATTTCGCGTAGATTATTTTTGACGGTGTGTAATATTCAGCGTGGTGTGCTAGTATTTATATCAAGTGAATTACACAGAAGCAGCATCTGAAAGACACGATATAATATTTCTTCCGTTATAATATTAAAGATTGTTTCAAGTCTCATGGCAAATGGAAATAGTAGCCGCGTAGTCTGAGGAAGGGCGCGCTTCCGAAACGTCGCTTGTTTCCTTTCCCTTTCTTTTCTCATGTGTTATCTCTCACCATTTTAGTTTTGTGCACATTTGTACGTGCCGGCAACAGCCCACCCCTTAATAGCCACGACAAACAGCCTTACCGGTCGCTATATTTTAGTTTTCGCTTCCAGTGTTGGCATTTGATTGAACAAAAACCGGCAGTCAAGCGCCAGGCGACGCATTGACCGAGAGATAGTTCAAAGCCGTTAATGACACAGCAATGTCTTCTCATATATATTTAAAGTTTATAAGCAAATATGTAAGTCTCGAATAATTGGCGCAGCATCGACTAGACGGTGGGTCATTCCTAATAAAGGTTAACGGCTTCCTACCAACAGATACTACGTGGGTCTCCGTTTCGAAACAAAATGAACCCCAACTACATCGTTCGCGCGGATAAATTCGAGGCTATGACCTCCAGCATTTCCAAATTTACTAAAAAAGTTGAGTGGGCTCAGACAGCTTCACATTGGAGAGATTTGATGACAGGTGATTATACCAAATACCATGTAAGCCATTACTGGCAACTCCCGCGGAGCGCGGGCGAAAAGTGATCGCAGCGCCCCTGGCGAGCTTGTAGTCTCCGCTAGCAGACAAATTCTCCACAACGCATTGCTTTTGCCTACCTCCGTGCGAGGTGACCAATGAAAAAATTGTCACGGGTATGGGCTGCTTTCTATGTTAAAAAATAGGTTCTACCTCATGAGTGAAGGACATTTTCTTCGCGTGGAAAAGATGTTACAGCTTGTATGGTGCATTTTTCTGCTCTCCTGAAGAACACACTCTGTCAGAACGTACGTACGCCAGGCTAAACACGAATGTACCTTCGCCCTGTTTCTTGAAAAAGGGCAACGTAAAAAAAACTTCAGAACATAGCTACGTTTCAACTTTACTTTTCTTATCGATCGATTCGTTTTGTTGTTGCAATTCCAATTTCTCATGAATGTATTGCTTAAAACCGTTTCGTCGAATAGGCGAGCTAGCTAATCCCGATCGTCTCCGGATCAAGAAGCAAAAGGCAATTTCAAACCACGTGCGTTACTACGATGTCAGTATGCTCTAGAAGAACTTGCAGTGTTACCCATTCAGCGGTTTTCCCGCTAAACTTAGCTGTTTTTGTTTCTGTTTAGCGGGTTAAATTATTGTTTTGCGGGTGGTGGGATTTTTAGCCGGTTTTATGTAATATTGGCGGTTTTTTAGAGATATAGAAGTTTTACATCGATTTGCTGTCAACTCTGCACCTGTCATATCTATAATGAGCCACAGTCGTTTTGCTTACTCTCAGAAATGTTCTGGTTTGTAAGAGTAACGCCTGTGACGTCATCAAAACATTAAGGCGTCAAATATCGGAACATGCCTCCCTGTTTTGTGCGCGCACGTTTGAACAGCATGAATGTCCCAATCTTCCTTTGACGTTTTTGTTACTGCTTCGTGAAATGGGCCCTGTGAAGTAGCTCAAAATTTTAGAAACGAGTGGCTACAAGACTTCAAAATTAAAGATAGGCGCAAAGCAGACTGGTAAACTATAGAACTTAAAGACTGGCTACTGGAGGTTCCTAGTGATAGCAGGCAAGCCAGGTGCCGTAATTGCAGAACGGAACTATATGAGAAGCACGTGGATGTGGTCGCGCACGCTGTAACGAAGAAGCATGTTTCGGCCGCTGCGTCTTTCTCCTCTGGTAGGCAGACTACTCTACGTGTTGAACAGAAGTCAGACCAGTCCCGCACTACTGAAGGGTCTTCGGATCACCTTCATGAGAACTGTGGCGTGGCGTGAGAGCTTTCTTTTCAAAACAAAAGCTTTCTTTCAGATGACTTTTATATTATCTATTATGTTATTATACCTTTAAACAAGAATTAAAGAAAAAAAAATGTTAAAAAGTCATTTTTTCGCTATGTTTTGGATCTAGCGGTTTCTAGCGGTTTTCGGAATTCCGATTGCGGGTTTTCAATTTTTGATTTGGCAACACTGGGAAGAAGTCAATTGTGCACATGCAAATGTGACGCTATTACTGAAACCGTAGAGTTATTATAATGTACGCTTGAGGTTCAACTGGCGCTAGTGTCTACGCGACTTCCGTGACGCAAATTGAAGCAGACAGCAACCAGTCTACTTTTGCGGTGTTCCTGTGCATTCCTATGGGAAAACTCGCGTGCATTTTGTCTCTTCGCCGGAAAATAACACGAAACACTTTGGTTATTTGGGTTGTACCGAATAGCATTTACCTTGATTAATACTGTAAAAGTGTAATTGCTTTAGTTAGCGCATTTTTCTTCATCAGTGAACGATATTTAACTTTGCTACATTTCAGTCCCAAACGTGTATTCCGCAGCAGGTGTGTAAAAACAAGCGACGATTCAAAGGAAAATTACAATCGAAACGAATATAGAGTGTGTCCAAGGCTCGCCAGCATTCCGGTGACACTTGTATATTAATAATATGCCAGTCCTGTCACTATGTGAAAATGATCCCGTCGTCCATGAGCGGATAAAAACCTTCAAAACGTAGAGAATAAAGTCCGTGGGCTATGAAAGGTGTCTCTTCGTATTATTTTCTCTGCCGGGCAGCTTTTATCGCGCACTTGTTCTCAAAGATATCGAGCGCGCGGGTGATATTTTGAACGTAGAACAAGCAGCTTCGCTCAGGGCCGAAAGAATAAAGCGGTACTTACTTATTTAAAATTGGAATAGATTACGTGGCCTTCAATTTATTTTGATCACACATGCACTGCGAGTTACTGATCCAGTGTTACTGCGTAGTTCTTGCCGCCGCTCTTGATTTTCCAGATGTCCTTCGTTCGTTTGGCATGTATATCCCCCATGTTGGAAATCGCCGACGCCGCGTTCGCGCTAACAGTGTCCGACAGTGCACATAAATACACGTACGAAGCCGTTTTAGCCCTGTTTTTAATGCGATGAATTCGATAGAAAAACGCCGTAACTGACCAATTCTTTCGTCGGCCTGGCTGAGAAATGTTCTAAGTTACCTAGTACGTACGAATTATTTGAGATATTTGCTCTTATGATCGAGCGCAGGGAGAAAATGCACTCATTCTTCCCATATAAATGCATTACCGGAAGTCAATTTTCGACTGGTTGCTGTCTGCTTCAATTTGCGTCAGCACACTAGAGCCACCTGAACCTCAAGCGTACATTATAATAACTCTATGACTGAAACGAATAAAAGCGGAGTTAAAAAAAAAACACCCGTAGGACGGTCGTGCACCTCCTTCCATTTTTTAAAGTCTACTTTTTCTTTTGTTTGAGGCGATGCTACGCCGCCGCGGTCTTTCTTCCTCCTGCGTTTATGTTTTTGTTTGCTTTCTTCTTTCTTGTGTTTACTTGACGTTCGGACCTTCTTGTATTTCGCTTTGCCTTGTTTGTCTTAGTTTTTACTTGTTTTCCTTCGCTTCGTCGGTTACTACTACCGGTTCGTCTGCTACGCTGTGCCCAGACATTTGGAGGGGCCGTCTGCAACTTTGTTGTTAATTTTTTTTTTTTTTTTTTTCACTGTTGTCTGTGATAACCTCTTATGTTCGCCTTCGATTGAGTTTCTGATCCGAAATCTTCATATGTACTTTTTAATACTTAATAATATAATAAAAAGCGTAAGCTTGTTATACATTTCTATTCGAATCTTATTTGAGTACGCGGTCACGTCTGCAATGGGTCATCGTTGGTTGATCAACCGGCCGCCTTCGGGCATACAGCAGCGCATACTTGGAGATGGCAGGCATGCCAGGTGCTGCTTACCACTGCAAAAACAAGTTTTTGTGATGTGGAAAATCCTTCTTCCGCTTCCCGAAGACCGAACAAACATGAGTAATTAAGTTACTTCAAATTAAACTGGACGAGCTATCCAAGTCTGGCTTCAAAATCGCCACTGATGCCTCAACAGATGGTTATGACAACTCCACGGAGATTGCTGAGAATTTCACGAACGACAGACCAGATGCACTACTGAACGCCAAGTCCTATGTAGCCGGGTGGGCAACCAGTCAGATCTGTCATCATGCTTGCTATCAGAAACATGGAACACCTCAAAATGCATTCTGTTGAAGAACAAGATATACTCGTATGCGGAAATAACACCACTTTAAGACTTAGCTCGTCACCTAGCCGGTAACACCAGCCGTGCCTTCGACACATATTTCACTCATATGTTTCACTAAACAAGAGTTCAGCTGAAAACGCACTTGACGCCGCTGATCCACGCTCAAAACAAAGGAACGGTGTGCAAGGATTGCCTGGACATGTACGTCAACAAGTACTTGAATCTACTTTTGAACTGCTTCGCCGAGTGAGCAAACAAACAACCTGCAAAAGTCTCTGGGAAAAAAATGCGAAAGCAAAAAAAAAAAAAGGTCACACACTGCTAGAACGAAGCAGATTGTAGAGTGCAACATTTATTTACCGGGCAGCGTGAGCTGGACTACGGTATTCCTTTCCTCTGTTTTGTTCTTAGTTCGTACCAATGCCGTGAAAGCAAATAAACAAACATGTAACGTGCAGCTGAAAAAAAAAGAGGTGAAGTTCTTTTTTTTTTTAATAGTTTCTTCGTGTTGATTTCGGTCTGTTTGTTGTAGACTCAACACAACCGCGGAGCGCCAGCTGCTAATTTTCAATGCTCCTACATACGCACCGTGCGATCGTCGTCGTAAGGTGGTCTTTGCTGGGTGATTTGTATCGCTGTATTGTCTGCTTCTTTGTTTTATATTCGCCGTTCACGACTGTTTCCCATTTCAATTTATTTTCGTCTGGGATAGGGACCCCGTTTTTTCTGCAAAGTTCGGAAAGTGTTTGCACGGTCATTTCTCTCGTTACTTTTTGTTTTTGTAATGCTGTAGAGGCTGGTGCGCTTGCTATGGTAATATTACATGTTGTTTTGCGCATGTTTTAATAATCTATTCAGGTAGAAAGAAATGTGACAATGCAGCTTGCAACGGATAAACAATGACCTCTTAACGACGTAGTTCTAGTAGCTAAACGCCTTTTTTCCACTTCCTAGACGCGCTTCAAATGCGTGCGATCCTCCTGAGTGGCGTTTGAGACCTCCAAATAAAGTTTTCTATCTTTGCTTCTGTACGCGTTGTTATTCAATTGTCGTAGCAGTTGCGATGAGTGGATTCCGATTTGCAAGCGGACTGACCGTAATTAATTGTTTCAGTTGTTGGGGTGAGGAAACGAGGCACGCAAAGCTCGAGGACGTCGCGGAGCCTATACTTTTCCATTGCGTTGTCTGCTTCCGTAGGCTCCGAGTCCGCTAAAGACGCCACTGTCTCGTTCGCCGCCGCTCTCATTGGTTTGGGGCGGAGTTTCCAGTTTTGGCGAAGCTACATCGTATTTCATTATATCGTTTATCATTATGGTGGAGCTTGAATTTCTGCTCACATACAAATTGCTGAAGTACCGGTTCATCCAACAAAATATGCACCCCAAAACAACTCGTTAACATCTACGGTCACTGCTAAAAATAAAATCATGCGCCATCCCACTCTGTGAAGGTGGATGACCAGAGAAGCTATTTGTCACATGACACAGACGTGACACAAAAGTTTGAACAAAGGTACGAACACATTATTGCACGATCTTCATCGCTGGTGTTTGCCGGCCGCCGCCGCCGCTGACATTCTCGTTGCCGTTCCCGCCTTTGCGTTTCGTACGCACGTTGCTCTTCGGGAGTCAGGACTATACGCGGCCTCCTTATTACGACGAGAGAAGAGGAGTGAAATTCAAAATGGAGAAAGACAACTTGTTTTTATGTTGTTTTATATACATTCGCGTGGACGACTATCGCCGCCCCGAGGAGCCGGAGGACCGCCACCCGGCGGAAAGTAGACACGCGCGACGGGACCGCCACCCCGGGAGAGCGGAAAGAAACTAGGCACGCAAGCGCTTGGAACGACGACAAAGAGAGGGCGCTGCGAATGTTTGTTGACGCACATGAAAAATCCACGGAACCTTAACCATAAACAGCTTCGCTGTAAAATAAAAAAAAAATCTGAGTGTGGGTTATTTAAGATATATCGACGTGACGATACTTGGTGTTTATTTGCGTAGAGAATGGTGATGGTTTGCCGCGCACCCAGAAAGAAACGTCTGTGATAACATGAAATGTAAGAACATGACGTCTTCGGCATTAAGCGTTTCAGCGACAAAAGTTCAAGCATTTCGAGCACTACAGTTCGTCCTATTACTGCTATTTCAGTATATGTTTTCTTATCTGTAGCGCAATGTGAAAGGACAGCCCCGGAACTGCACCTTGGGTAGCGGCCTACAAAATAAAGATTTGTTTGCACAAAACTGAACACCATAATCTAGTTCCTTGCTTCAACAGTTTCTTAGTCTTCCAATGATAGATGCCGAAGATATTGTTTGGTCAAGGGAATGCATAAACCTGGCCACCTATAAGAATAATCGGCTGTCAATGAGGAGAATTTATGGGCCGAATTCGGGACTATCGCATACACGAACAAATGTTCCGACCTAGAAGAATCTGCTAGTGCAGTATTAAGCAGTAACTGTAAGTCTCAATATATTAATCCTACGCAGTGTTAGCGTCTCTAGAATTGAAGTGTTATTAAGAAGCTAACGTACATTCCCCTACGATTGCCTTTTAATAACCGTTCATATTTAGCGACGCTAACGCTGAGTAGGATTAATTAGTCCTTGTCACCGAGTTCTGACCAAATATTGCTTTCTAGGTCTTCAGCATAGCCTTACATTGAAATTTCCTCAACCAGTGCCGGAAAACAGTTCAGGAATTTGGTCCCGCAAAGTTCAAAAGGAAAAGGAGTGGAAGCCACAAACTACAAAAAGTAAAAATGCCGGTACACCATGAAGACGGCAAGGCAATGACCTTGAACATTAAGAAGCTCAACGCCCACCTCTCCAACGAACTGCGAAAGTAATATATCAGGACACTACCAAACAACAAACATTTTTGTGCGGTTGTCTTTTTTTTATTTTTCGCAGTCATGGGTTTGTCATTATGGAACCAGAAGTCTCCGCAAAACAGAAAAAAACAACAAGATTGATATAACAAATTAAGAACAAAAAACATATGCCGTCTGTGTAGTGTAATTTACTATGCTTACAGCATAAAACATTTTTTTTCGAAGCTAGATACCATAAAGATAAAAGCATGGGGTATGGAGATACACTGTGCACCAACAAAATTAATTTTAATTTGAATTATTAATTTATGTATATGCGGGCATACTATATGGCAAGGCATAAGGTATGTTTTGTAGACTTGTACCAAGTCGAACGTATCACTTAATTTATTTTTTTGTTTAATTCATTTACTCTGTGGGCCCGAAGGCGTTACAGACAGGAGAGGATTAGTTATTCAAAAATACAAAAATACGACGCTAACAGGGCAAAAATACAATAATATCAGTGAACAAGCCAAAGGTTACGTCAGATATAAAAAAAAGCGCCAGCATCGCTAAGCAACATTATTTAAAGAAATTGTAATTGTATTTTTAAAATCAGCGCCGTCAGTTATTGAGACTTTTGATACGGGATGGCGATTCCAATTAATGGATGTCTGGGAAAGAAAATAAGAATTGAAATTAGAGGTACTACAATAGGGACGCCTACTTTTAGTTGGTGATCTATTCGCCATGATATATCAGATGGTTCTAAAAAAGGTACACCAAAGTACCGGGTTATAGTGATAAATCTTGCGAAATAAATATAAGCGATATATTTTTCTGCGAGAAGAGAATACAGACAATGAGAGAGATGCTTTCATAGAGGTGACACTGGCTGTGAGGTGATAATCTGAAACAATAAAACGAGCAGAACAATTTTGAACTAAGTCAAGAGCAGATGCAAATGTTCAGCCTCATTAGCGCGAAGCTGAACAAATAAGGGTGCCATGAGTACTTTTTACATTACAGGGATGATCGTGTAACGACAAAAACATGTACAGCTTATATTAGGCTAGGCGTGAAAATAACCTGACAGATCGAACTCACCCCCGCCTAAAAGAAACACACAAGAAAACATACTTTTGCAAGAGTTTGAATGAGGGACTCGGTTTCAGAGAAAGCAAGGAAAAACAGACACACTTCAAGAATGACGGTGACGTTGCAGAAAACAACAAAACGAGCGGTTTGGTAGGGATAATTAAACTTGAGGAAGAAAACGAGATGGGACGGTTTGTCCGTCCCTTCTCGTTTTCTTCCTCAAGTTAAATTAGTTGGAGAGACATGTCGAAATAGCAAGAACACACTTGGGCAATGATCGAGCACCCACTATAAAAATGGAGGCACCGCCAGTCATATTTATACATTTATTTCCTTCCAGCGACCATGAGTTATTCTGGAATTGATACCAATATATTAAAAACTGTGCCTACAGCAAGTTTTTCGATGGAGGCTCACGCCTGTTTTTTGTGTGTGATACATTCGAATTCTGTCCCTCAACATGTTCAAGCGTGATGGGCTGTACGGATCAAGAGATAATCTGATAAGCTGTTAAGCCTTTTTGATGGAAGTCATTTTTGCGTTTTTAGGCTAACATTATGAAGCGGTCAGGTTTATTCTTTTTGTATGAAACAAGACGGAGATTGTTAGCCCAGGAGCATTGTACCCAACGCTAGCTAAGCTATCATTCAGGTTCGTAGCTGATGCTAGAGTCGAGTTTGCATATAGGAAGTGTCTAGAGCTCCGTCCAGACGGAACGATAGTCGCCACTAAAGTTTCGTCCATGTTGGGTCTGGTTTAAAACGAATGGTCAAAACTAGATTCTGAAGCGGTGGCGTAGCGCAGTGTAAAGGTGTCTGCTTTACACGCAGGGAGCCCGGGTTCGATGCGCAATGTGGGTTTCCTTTTTTTGGGGGGGGCAATTCGTTTCGTTGAACATTTGCAGATATTTACATTTCTTTTTTACTATTATCACTGAAAAAATGAACGCATGTTGTCGGCGAAACTTCGCTGAAATGGTATGGGACTCCCTTTCCGGAGGTGCAATGGGGGCACAGCGGGCTTGGGTTGCTGGCTGAAAGCCGCGAAGCGGCGTGTACGAAGGGTGAGGTGGGTTAATAGGTTTGTAATTAGCAGCCGCAGACTGTCGCCGCGAAGCGATGTGAACGCAGGCGGGGGTCGTGTTAACGAGCTCTCCAGTGATACACGCGCCGTCCGGGAGGGGTGACCCAAACGGCACGAGCTCTCCGCGTTCCAGACGGAACTCTAGTGGCGACTATCGTTCCGTCTGGACGGGACAATAGCCACACCGTTACATATAAAGTGGGAAAACAAATATGTGGAATGACTGGATGCTGCCGTGACGAGTGTTTTAATAAGTTGAATTTAGAAACTGCAACACGGAGAAATTTCAAGTCTCATTCTGAAATTCCGGGACTTCTGAGTTTTTGTTTAAAGTGTAGCTCTTTTTGCGCTAAAAAGTCATCCCGCCGTTTTCTTTAGGTCATGCAAGAATCTATTTGCTCTTTTGAAAGGAACAGTATAACACCCGATAACACGGGAAAACCCGAGTGGAAATGTGACCGTTTACATTTCACTAATCAGATCGCAGTGACGCTTTTGGTTGCGCATGGCTTTTTGGTTTCGAATCTTTTCGAAATGGCAGAGCTAATCGAAGTGTCGAACACGCTCCTGTCTCTTATAATTAATCCTAACCATGTTTTTTTTGTTATCTTTCTTTTAGCATATTGGCTTGCATCCACAAATAAAGGGAGTGCAGGGAATGCTTTTGTAGTTCATGCATTATTCTTCAAGATCACGTGAGGATTGGCCGGGGTCAGGCGCCATGATCCGAAAATTCCGGACTGCGCAAGGTGTATTGCAAACCTTTACTGGGAATGTCTTGCCAATCTAGGAATGTGGCGTTACCGCGTATACTTGGCGAGAAAACAAGAAATTTGGCATGGCGTCTACACTAAACAAGAAATGATGCCGGAACGTATTGTACCCGAACCCTGCTAGAATCCCCTACATGGGTCATATCTGAAATTAAACACTAGCGTTGAGCTACAAACATAAAGTTTTATTTTTGAATTTTATTTCCTGGACTCTTTGAATTGTGTGGCTAGGCATAGGATCCCCCGCAACATTGGCGAGCTCGGGGGCCGAGCAAGCATCGCTTCGTCACGGTCTTCTAGAAGATTCGTGTTTATTCTTACCCGGGACATGACTTTTATAATCATTTCTTCCCACGTTGTTGTTCGAGGGAGTTTATGCTCATCCTCACCACGAACGCAAGACTCTCGAACTTTCTAGAACAACAACCTAGGACGAAATGATACAAGTAACGTCGCGGGTAAGAATAAACACGAATATAGAAGTCAGCAACCAAGAGCTGCTTGCTCGGCCACGCCTGGGGCATTATGAAGGACTCATTTGCCGATGGTCAAGCAACATGGTCGAGGCCAAAGCGAATCCTTGGCCACGAATGGGTCCTTTATTTTGCGGGAGTCTATATACTAAACATTTAATCGAACGCCGTTTTGTCAAATCAGTTTCATCGAATGAATTTTCTGGTAGAGTTGGATAGTTTCCTTGTTGCCAGAGATTACTTTAATGGTCCTTTATTGGCTGCAAATAAGACGTCGGACTTAATTGCAATTTGTTTTATATCTTTTTGACTTGACCAAATGGTTGTCAAGTGCAAGGCAGCGCCACAACTACAACGACATACAAATCACTGTATGTCCTCATGTGAAGCTTATTATTTCGGAGATGGGAGGGGGGGGGGGGGGGGGGGGAGGGGCGAAGTTGATGAAGTGTTTCATGTCTCATTTGAAACATCGTTTTTTCGCTGCCATCTTTATTGGCAGTCATTTTCTTTGTAATCTCGATTGATATAACGCCCGTTCACCCAGGTGGTCCAAGTGCTGTCCTCTTAGTGGAGGGAGTTTCCAGAGGAAGATTTCTCATATTTGAAGTACTGAACGCCCGTCGCAGGAACAAAATAGATTTCTATAATTAAATTTTAAAACATCATATTTTCGTTTTTTAATTGTTGTAGCTCGCCAACTATCAAGAATTATTTTTTATTGTGATCTTAGAGAGAAACGCTGGGATATCAGGACGAAGGACCCGCCACAGCAACAGCTACTTAACTGTGCTACGCATGGGCACTTCGGCATGCTAAGAACTACTAGGCAGGGCCGTACAAAAACAGACGGTCTTAGGGTCCCCCCCCCCCCCCCCCAAACAACTCGAATAATTGCTCTAGATTAGCAACGCTTGTTCGAGAAGTATTATGATTCTTTGTGTAGAAGTACCATCCAATCGTTGCACACTATTTTAATGATTTTAATAAGGCTAAGCGTGGAAACGTTTAATGAGCTTGTTGGAGACAGGGATGCTCACAGAGCTGAACATGCTGCGCTTCGAGAGTCCTAGCCCAAGTGAAGATCATGTTGACCAAAAACTAGTTCCAAAACCATGCGCAGTTTCCAGACATGTGCAAGTTACTCAAAGCAAATAATTAAGTTGAGTTACTGAGTAATGACCTCAAAAGTAATTTGAGTAGAGTAGAAATTACTCAAATGGAAAGTAATTGAAAAAATACTAATTAGAGTAAAAAAGTAGCGAATTCCTTTTGAAGTTACTTTATATGTTTTTCTGTGGTAAAAAGAAAGTACATAGGTTTTGATCCGTCCGCGAAATTGTGCCAGCCAAATATAAATCGGCTTGTTTTTTCACAGAAATTCTTTAATAGCTGGTTCTGCTTCTGCGTGCCTGATTGTTTTGTACTTTCTTGTTTGTTTGGTCAGTGATGTACAGCAAATGTGTCATTTCTACTTTGAGGTTTAGCACTGCCCGAGCTTGATTTTTAGACATTGCATGCTTGTATACAGTGTTGCGTAATGTACATCTTAAAAGTACTTGAAGTAAAGTACAAAGTAAGCGATACGTTATGTATTTCAAGTAAAGTAGTAAGTACACTGGGTGGAATGTACTTGAAGTAACCTACTATAAATACAATACATTTCAAGGTAAAGTACAAGTACTTTTAACACAATCTTTCATTATGACCTTTCATTCCCTATTCAGTGTTTTTTTAGCTGGTATCCATTGCTCCAGGGCTAATTGAAAGTGCATCAGGTTTTACGGAAACGGCAGCAAATATTGTATAAAGGTGAGTCGCCACAGAGTAGTTGTTTTACTCTCGCTGGCGAGCTATTTGACACAAACAACTTATAAGGCACTTATTTGCGACGGTCTTATAGCCGCCATTACTTAATTCGGAGAAATGAGCAGATGACGTCTCGAAAGAGCGCGTTTTAACACGACGATACGCCATTTTTTGTTTACAAATTTGGGGAATGTACATTGAAGTCGGGAGTTTTACTTTCCTGGGAAGGTACAAGTACAAGCTCAGAGAATGTACCTCAAGTAAAGTACAAGTTTCTAAACAGTATTACTTTAAGTACCATAAACTTAGAATACTTCCCAACACTGCTTGTTTATTATTTTTATATAAAAACGTTAAGTAGTAAGTACACTGGGGCTCGTGAAATGTTTTGGGAGATTTCGGACTCTCCAAACCATTTTCTCCCCCCCCCCCTTTTCCTACGCCACATGCTTGTCCCTCTTTGCAAATATCAGCTGATATTCCAACATCTTATCCCTTTTGTGGCGGAATGTTTGCTGATAGGCAAAAGAACCACTAAAACTCAAAAAAGTTACTCAGAAAAAGTAATTAAAGTAAACTAGAAATTACCGAAATAAAATGTAATTAAAAGTTACTAAACTACTTAGAAACGTAGTTGAGCTACAGTAACTTGAGTAGAGTAGTTGAACTACGTACAAGTCTGGCAGTTTCAAAGTGCTTTCGGCACCAGCTTTGTGTCCCAGTCGAAGCTGAGCTTCCTCATTTTCGCCAGCTCGCAACGCTCGTTTCCTGTTTGTAGAGTTAGTACAGGAAAGGCTACGCTGGTCAGGCGACCGGGCCACGAATGTCTGCCCCAATGATGTCATTGCTGCCGGCAAGCCCTCTTCTCGGGGATTATGCAGATTAACGGAGCCTAATCCACTCCTTGTGTCGGCTGCTTGGGAGAAGGGGGCGGGGCGGTATTTATGGAAGAGGAGGTGGAGGAAATGTTGCGAAGGAGGGAAAGGCGGACGGCAAAGAAGGAAACGGAGAAAGTGGAAAGCGCGAAATGTCAATCGGTCTTTAAATATTGTCGTCCCGACCTGCATAATACTTCTCAACCAAGACAAAACTCCTCCGCGCCACTCTCCCTATTTCTTCCTCTCCCACTCTTAACTTGACCGCGGGTGGACTTCTTTTGTTGCTTCATCTCGGGGCCGGAAATGCCAAGCTAAGCGCATAATGGGTGATTTGCGACGGGCAGGACAGCGATCCCTTTCCTTCGGCGATACCAGAGAAGCGCCCGGAACCGAACTCTTCCTTCAGCAGCGTTTCAGAGCCTAGCCTTTAGGTCTTGTATCTGAATGTTTGCTTTGTTTTGCGTTAAGCGTATATATGTACTTGGCTGCTTGGCTACTCCGAGCGTTCGATTGCTTCTGCCGTCTATGATAGTGATCCAAGGCCATGTGAGGATGGGCATAGGCCAAGAGGCATCGTCCAGGTACCCTGGAGTTCGATTGAACTACTACAGAATGTATTAGGCTTCCTTATAGGAAATCTGGCCGTTTTGCGAGACTGGATACTTGGAAAGGAAAGGGCGAGCCTTACAAGAAGTATTCACGCGACGGGCGCTCATGCCAGAGTGCGTACTTGAACTTGTCCGGTGCCTCTACCCCAACACACTTGGTATTGACTATATTGGACACACGTTGAAATAAACAGTGCTCGGGGGCTGTCAAAATGTTGTTTTTGTTCTGAAATTTGACCGAAACTTCAAATATTTAGATCTGCGAAAATTTATAATACGGAGCAGAGCCCTTTTTTTCGGCTCTTTGCATCCTGATTTCGCGTTTTGAGATCCTACTTGTGACCAGTGCCGCGTTGAGACGTCATATTGCACGTGATCACACCGGTGACTACAGCTCCACCTTTCCGTGTGAGCGAAAGTTCAAAGTACAAGTGCACCCGTCAAGGTTTGTGAATGTAATTACAATATTGCGCTAATTTTCTATACTCAATATTTCTCTTTTTTGAAATGGTTAATCACTTTAGCACAGTCAGCCCTCCTGAGCTTTTCAGGCAAGAGATGGCAAAAGCACTTTCCAAAACTTATTCTATTACATAACCAATTCCTTTCTTTAAAATCGCTCAAATTTAATTGTATCACATTGCAAATTACCGCTTACTAAAAGTATGAAGATTATCTTCTTAACATTTAATTTTTGCAGGTAAAGTTTGCTAGTCGAGATTGAAATATCAGTCCACTTATGCAAACAGTGCAATGTAGGTGCAATATCATATATTACTGTCATGCCGCGACCTTGTTTAGGAAGCGGCCGATGAAAACGAGTTTTTATGATGTGCTAGTCACTCCAAAGTATCTGACTCAGTGGCGATGCCATGCTGTGCTGCAGCACAACATATGAGATGAGACTATAAGTGCGTGTTCTCGCAAAGCTGTTTTGTTTTAAGGAGATGGAGGTAATCTTAATTTTATTCTCTACTTTTGCTTGTAACACAGCAAAAACTACTCAAGTCTATTGTTATCCAGCATTGGTATCCGATAAGCTGAGGTGGCGTAAACCGCTCAGCATGAAATGCTTTGACGGAATCGTTTGCTTTTAGGAACACTCGTGAGGTGCGAGCTTGGTGTGAATGAATGGCTACGTACGGCCAAGAATAAAGAATCCGAGCATTAATTGGAATGCTACAGACACACTTTGACTCTCTGCACTGTCGTGACTGTATCTGTGATGACTTCTTTATTCAAGGTGAACACACGCACACATGCACTGGAGACACAATTTATCATCTGAGCCGATAGCATGTTTTTTTCTTTGCTGAAATATTTCAACCACTGTCAGTATTGAACGGGGCGACGAAAGAACTGATCGTTTTCATGTAGTTGCGTTAAAATTATGTGGTTAGGCTACTGTATGAGTGCACTACCAAAAGCAATTATAATGACGTCTGGAGGTACAATCACTATCCTGTGTATTTTATCTTGTAAATAACACTTCTGCGATTGACAGGTACTTTTGCGCGCGTGCATTGTCTGCAAACGACGCACCACTAAGTGATACCGACGTTCTGACGTTGGGAAGGGGGGGGGGGGAGAATATTGAGGGTAAAAAGAGTTGGAGAGCTGTACCCTCAATCTTATGAGTGGGCATGTTTGAGCACAGCTCCTATACATGAACGCGGCGTCCCATGATGTCAACCACAGACGATTGCAGTTTGATCACTACTCGTACATCAGCCACTGCATTTAGTTTTCAGGTTATTGGGGACCTTTGTACGTGTAATATAAGCAATGCTAAAAATCAACGAAAATTACACCATTCTTGCATGTGCATCAGGCAAAAGACTAAAAACCGAGAGCACCAGAGTACACTTAGGATATATGAAATGTGCGGAAGAATGGGACATAAATTGTCTTCATGCAGACAGTGTAGCTGTTCATATATAAAAGATTTTTTTTAAAGAACTAAATATGTGTGAAGTGAAACAGAGATAAACGGGAATGTTTGCTTATCAGTATATCTTTGAGCCATATAAAGCGGCCAGCTGAGCAGTGGTTTTCCTCGCATGGTATCCGTATCACCGATTCCCGTTTAATAACATTCCAGATCGCTACACTGAAGGATATAGTCAGAATTTAAGCAAAAAATAGCTTACATTCAATTTGATTTCAATGCACTCGTGTGAAAAAGTATTAAACAATTTGTTTTATTTCCGTATACGAAATAATAAAAGCATTGCGAAGCGTAAATTCTGCGCTTTGTTGGGCTCCAAGAGGGCTAGAAATAAACTGAACGAGGCGCCTTGCATGCTCAACTTGTCTTGTTTTTTCGACGCCTTTCAAAACCAGATAAATCAACCAAATGACCCAACTTGACCCGACCGGCTCTTTTCAAGCGTCTTGCATGTTCAGCCTTTCGTGGTCTTTCTTATTATTTGCGGTGCCTATCAAAAAATGACCACGCCGTAACTCCACAAACTTATCACGTTACTACGTTTCATATTAAGTGGAAGCTTAAAAGTGAAATTTCGACGAGAGGAAAGGCTTGCTGCGTTATTTGAGACCTATAGAAAAAGGGAGCGAACAGAGGCGGACCGAATTCTAACCCGGCACCGATGTGTAAACTTTTCTGTGTATGTTTATACAGTCTGAAGTTAGTCTGCCTCAGTGGGCGTCTGGTGTTTCAGCTGCAGATGAGCAATTTAGCCAGTGTGCTTGCACCGGCGCGGATCTTACTGCGCCACGCTCGCAGACGTCCGATGTCATGCAGAAAATGTCACCAATTAACGCTGAGCACAGCGTTCTGGGTACCGCTCATGTGGGGTTGTCGCACGAAATTCGGCCAGGAAGTTTACTTGGACTTGCTACCATAAATTGAGGCAGCTACACACGTAATCGATTCCTTTTTACTGGGATTAGCTTCATTTGATTTTAGAGCGAAAATATTGTCTTTCTTTTGAGATTTTTCATACTATTTGACAAAACTTTCGAGCGCTTTTGGAATATTCTACCAATCTGATTTAGGCGTTTTTTGTCTGTACCAAGACAAATTCAATTACAATGGTGAACCTATATCTAGAATGCCTGTGATAACAGTTCGCTACTTTTTATTTTATTTAAAAAAAAAACTAATCTTTCAAATAAAAGTTTTGGCTAGTACTATATTTGAAGATTGATGGCACAAGTTGTCGATGTCCATGAAAAATGGGAATGAACACTGGCTCAGGACACGTAGTGCTCTGCTCCATAAAACGGCTTGTGACAGTTGCCAAAAGTGGCTAGCGCGTGACGCTGGATTGTCAGTTTTTCTAAAATGTTAAACGATGAACCCCTTACACAAAATGACAAAACGTAGGGCATGCACACTCTTATAAAAAAGGGTCTCTATGGTCCTCCCTAAAGCAAGGTACGCCCTTGTAACCTATGTTCCTTTAAAAAAGGAGAAACTTTCGTCTCCAAAGTAGGGTAGCAAAGTTCTTCCGTCGCTTGCATCTCATTGTGGTGGCCCCGAATAGAGCAAATCTGGATCAATAAGGCTTCACGTCGACGCTACGTCTATTGTACGGGGCGAGAGGAGCAGCTTATAAAAGCTTAACACGAGCTTTTTGTGAACACTATTTATTTTCGAAGCCAGCTTTCCCCGCAGGTAAGGAAATTTGCGTTTTGAAAGCTGTTACTTATTCTACTCGTCACCAGCACTGCGATCTTCAACGGATAGAACCAATACCCAATTACTTCGCGCATTTTACGTCTTGCCTTTGCTATTCCTTAAGCCACAATTCCTTCGTCAACTGCACATCACGGAAGAATGGTAAACCATACGCGAAACCAAAAGAGTGAGTTCAAAGCAGCTGTTGCACGATAACCAGAAATTATCGCGAAACATGAAATAAGTAAGGTCAAATCGCTTGCTACCAGATGGCAGGGTCAAGCAAAGTGATTGCAATTAGCTATGCCAGGTGGCGCCAGGTACCACCCAATTCATATTCAACAAAAAATACTTTTATTTTTTCATTCCACAATCGCATTTCGGGCACTTAATTCGGGCACCTTATAATACGCACATGTAGACACATTACGCATACGACAAGCATCAGCTGAACATATATATTGAGCTCATACACTTACACTGCGCACACAAACATCAATACAACAGCACACTAACCCGATTATTACTTCTAGCTCTGCGTTTCCGCCTTTTATACTTGTCGTAGTGAATGTACGATTTTCTCCTATGCCATAAAGAATACTGCAAGCATGTTGATTTTTTTTTTTTCAATAATGTCATACCTCTGAGAGTATTTTGAACGGCTCAGGGATGAATCTCTTAGTAAAAAGTAAACGCTGATGCCGTAATTATTTAAAAGCAAGTAAAACAAGCCGCTCCACTGCGGATTCCAAGCCATGTGTTTGTTTTTCCACTGCACGTCGTAGCCAGTTTTTCTATTGTAGTTTTTGTTGTTCTTATTGTGCTGTTCGCGTGCGCCTGCAATTGTCGTCTTCAAGTAATTTCTGTAGTGCTGGTATTCACTTAGGTGTGAGCGATGCATCACGGGCAGAGAAATCGCTTTTCGATCAACGTCAATGCAGTCAAAGCCGCAACTTGCGGAAAGTGTACGGAGCTACGCCGTGATGAGCTCGAATAGTTCTTGCGCTCATCCCAACGCGCCACTTGGAGGGCAGTTTCCCTGAGAACCGTAGTATATTTAAACAACAAAACAAAAGGATAGCTTTTTTTTTTTTCTAGATTTTATAACCATCCATTCCTAATGCTAAAATTTCAAACGGTAAATATACGTATTTTCCGTAATATTTCCATCCTGTTCAGTCCTTTTCCCAGAGCGCAATCGCTCTCGGATGGAGACAAGAGGACATCGCAGACGACAGCCACATTGACCACTGTACGATAGGAGCTACGGTTCAGACCAGCGTTACAGCATGACTATGAGCAGGTCGATCGATTGCACCGTAATTCCTCAAGCGTTTTTTTTTTTTTTTAGCTCTTTAATGTAAACTTTTTAATATAAAGCGGAATGTCAACCTGCAAAACCCCGCCCCCTCCGATCACGGCCCGACCCGCAGCATGCATATCCGACAGTTTACGTCATCTCATCTTGGTGTTACACCACTGATACGCGAACACATGGTCACATCGGCGATAACTTCACTCTTCTGTTCACAACGCACAATAAAGCCATCGCCATATTGCTGCTATGTGCTGACACGAAGAAATACAGAACCACGTTGATTGTCGGTTGACACTCAGCATCGGAAGACAGAACCGAACTCAGCACAGAAGGCACCCAGGCACCCAGCAGCAAAAGCTTTCTGTCTTGGACGCAGTTTCCGCGATTTCCGTAACGTCGTCGACGTCGACACAATGTTCCGCATCGTTCCACTTCGGTTTTGCAATCCAGAGACGGCCATCTGTCCCCAGTGTACGTAGCGCTGCTGGCACTGCTCTAGAACTTCGCTGTTTCCAGCGGCTTCATTTGCTCGTTTGACAAAATTATTGGTAAAAACATGAATGCAACCAAAATATTCTGCACGTTTGGACTGGGAGACGGAATTACAGGCGGCCTTTGCAGTCGCTAAAGCTGAATCAACTCAACAACATTTATTATACAACGTGCGCAACGTGCTCGAAAAACGTAACCGAAAGAAGTTGGGTCAGGAGGTCAAAACCTTTCTCCCGTCTGCCTGGAGAAGGAGAAAAAACATCTCGTTCCTCCCTTCCTCTTGTGCCCGCTTGGGTGCGCGTCAGCAGAAGGAAAGGAAACGCGCCGTTGCTACCTCTTTCTGCATTTTGCTTGGAGTGTAGTCTACCCGGATGGACCTAGCATGGCAGATAAGGGTGTGTCTGCAAACGTGCATCCTTGAAGTCTGCTAAGAAGCCTGTCTATGGCTATGTTTACATAAATTCGAGAATGGCGCATCGAATCGAGAGGTGACCAGTCACGCGCCCCCGTTTCTCCTTTTCCTTCCTCTTCTACCCAATTATAGGCGGCAAATCTCGATTCAATTTGCCATGGTCGCATCCATGTAAGCTCAGCCCATGCTCCATCTCACAAGTTGCGTCACTGCTGAAAAAAAAACATCTTTGCACGAACACTCACGCCAAAAAAAAGAAAGATTTCGAAAACCACTCGCTCGTGGCCGTGTCTTATTCAGAACTAAAGTAGCTTATGACATAAAGTATTTGTCCTTTGCAATTTCACTTCCCTTTTTCGACCCTAAGTGCAGCGTAAAGCTTGGTGCGCTTACAGCGGGGTTACAGTACGTGGAATCCTGCGGCTGAAGGCTGCAAAACGACGAGATGCTCAGCCATGCACAAGGGAAAGAAAGCTAGACCGGAAATGTAACGCACGGGCCGCAGCAAGGTTCACATCAAAGGCGGCTCGGAGGTGCCTTATACCAGTATCAACCAATCTTGCACTCATCTCAAACAACAACGATCCTCCAGTATTCCAGGCTTCCCCAGCAACTTTGCGCACTCACGCGCCCGTTCGTTTTCTTTTCACTGGCACGGAATTATTCATATAAAGATTTTTGAGTGTTCAGTGTGCGCGAAAAAAAAATTAATTTTTAAAAGAACAAACTTATTACAACAACATCGGCCGAAAAAAAAATCAAGCTTTACAGCCTGAAAAGTTCGGGCTGAAATGCGTTTTTGTGTGTAAATGAAGCTAATCATATCTATCGCCTTTGATGTTACAAATTAAACTAGCGCGGCTGTGCGGAAACGTTTTATTTACTCGTCCAAATGCTCGGAGTAGACAAGCAGCCTAGTACATAAATATGCTTACCGCAAAACAAAACAAAAATTAAGAGGCTGCCGAAGGAAGAGTTCGGTTCCGGTCGCTTTTCTGGTATCGCCGGAGTAATGGGGGCTGACCAAGTCGCTGTCCCCCCCGCCGCAAATCGCCCATTCTGCGCTCACCTTGGCTTATCCGTCCCCGGGTGGCAGCAACAAAAGGAGTCCCCCCGCCGTCAAGTTAGGACTGGGAGGCAGGAAATGAGAAGGGTGGTGAGGACGACTTTTTTCCTGGTTGAAAAATATTCTGCAGGTCGGTCTTTAATGTCTCCTTCAGCTAAATATTTCAAAGACATGGTTGACTGTCACAGGATATCTGTACTTGGAGTCCCCTTGAAAAGGCCGCTATTCTAAGCCTGAAAGGATATAATTAATTTAGGGACTATCAATTTGGATGTAGTGCTTGTAAGAAGGCCGGTTCCGTATTCACAAGATTAACGAGAGCCGCTGAACAGAGCGCCAATAAAATGAGCGATTCGCAGTGTCAGTGCTTATTAACTTCTTCCCCCAAACCTTCCAGTTGTTGAGACTAACTCACTTAAATCGCTCCTTTGATCCGCCGTGTCTGTGTCGGGCGGAATTCACTGAACTCTTCTCAGCTGACTCAACGAATGTGAGTTGACGTTTCTCGAGTGCGCAGTCTTCCTCTGATCTGTGGTATGGATCAACGGCTGTTGTCCAAGCTCTATACATTGCCATGGGCGCAATATATTTCGCCTGAAAGGTCAGTCGGCTTAATGCTTCTGAATCCGGGAAGTGAAACCTCTTATTGAAGAAGAAAACAGATTGTGCTATGGAGAATTTGGCAGCTTTGAAATGCCCTCTCATTGATTTCTAGGTGAAAATTTATATTTCGGTTTAGGTTAGATTAAATTTAGGTTAGTATAAATATACCCCAAGATATTGTATTCAGCAAATACTAACTGAATTTTCCTCTCGTTGATTTATAGCGGAAAATTCACTTACAGCTGAGTATTTGCTGAATACAATATTTGGGTTATATTTAATCTAACGTAATCTATTATAAGTTTCAATGTCTTCATATGAATTAGGCACCTTAACATGTTGCCCGACTGATATAAATTAGATTTATGATTTGATTTCGGTGTTCATTTCATTGGTATTAAAATTAGTTATGTCTTGGAAAATATTTCTGTATAATTATAGTGACATTTACTTTTTTTTAATTTTTAGAGCGCAGCTCTTAGGCGCCCGTTCCGGCTTGAGCGGCGTCGGCGTCGGCGTCGCCGTCGCCGTTGGCGTCGGCGTAACTGCGCGGTGCATTATGGGACGTTTGACGTCACTGGTGACGTCACTGATGACGTTACAACGATGATGATGACGATGCCGATGACGTCATCACGATGACCTTGTTGACGTCACGTGACCCCCGGAAGTGACCCCCGTGAGGTCACATGACCCCTGTGAGGTCACGTGACCCCGGTGACGTCACGTGACCTCGTGAAGTCACCTACCCTTTCCTCCTCCTCAAGAGCTGCGCTCTGATTCGGGGTTACAGGGAGTTGTAAACAGCTTTCATTTTTTTAATTAGGGTCATTAGTAATTAGGGTAGTTTCCTTTCATTTTCAATATTGCCATGCAAATACCAGAAAGTGTATATACATACTGTCTGAGTTTTATAATGCTTTTAAATCATATTTTTATTCATAGCAAACGGTACGATCTATTCACTTCCGAAAGTATAGATATATCTTATTTCGTTTCATATCATGGGGGAGGCTGAATACACTTCCTTATTTGTAAAAAGTGAAGAGCTTTGTCAATTTAATAATCTCTAAATTTATACTAAAAGTGTACTGCGTCCATTGGTAGTTCAGTGTTTTGCAGCATTTATCGAGGCCCATGCTAAAGCAAGAATAATATTAAGAAGAAAAAAAATCTTTACTGTGTAGTCAATAAATCTGTAAATATATTGAATTCAACTTTAGCCAAATCGATCGAGTTGCCTAGATTGGAACGCATATTGTACCAGACGGTGCAAGAGTCTGAAATAGTGCCCATGCGAATCATTAAAGGGACCATGAAATTACCTTTTTACTTTTGCCAGATAACTTTTACATTAAACCTTCAACGTTCACTGAATACCGAACAGGCATCCGTCTTCGTCTCAGTTTATTAACTTCTACACAAAAAATTAATGAAATATCGACTTTTTCTTTCTCTCCAACTGACCGCAAAACAAGCTGCGGCGTAATTTTGACGGTTGTGACGTACCCTGTTTCCGGAACCGGAAATTCTCTCGGCAGTAGGAGAATGGGAGCGTTAGCGGCGGCGAGTTGGCGGTGTGCCGGTAGATATTACTGCGCTGATGTCACCGACATATTTTCTGAATTGGCGCCCCTCATCGCCGCGATAGCCATGGACACATCGCAGCTGAGCGAAATTCAATGAGATATGTTGCGCTACAGCGACAGCATGGGACGAGTCCCATACGCCGGTATGCCTGTTGGGAAGTGCGGCGAGTCTCCCGGTGAAGACTCCAGAAGTCAACCCAGCTGTCATTGTTGGTAAAAAGCGGCCCGTGTCAGTCGTTTGCAAAGCGACGTAGACAGAAACAAATTGCCGCGGCGTTTTTCGCGGCCTCGGAGATGCAGGAGCGAGCCGACGTTAAAAAAGATACGTTTGAACTACGACAGTGTCAGCAAGAGCCACGTAAATACCTGTGCACACTCGGAGCGGACGCGTGCGTTTGATGGAAGTGCTGTATTCGCGCTGTTGGTAAGGGCATCGGGACCGATCTTTTACGATTGCAACTCGATACTGACGCGACACTCGGCAAAGGAAGGTGGGACCGGCATTGCACGTAGCTCCCACGAGCTGTTATAGCTCGACAGTGACGTGCAGTCGTGTCAGAATAAAAATGGCATACTAATAACAAAGTGTACATGTGTACATACCGTGTTACGAAGGTAATCCATACTGCGTTTATTTGAGCTCTATATCACACAAAACAAGAAGATAGAATCGACGAGAGTCCCTTTTCGACGACAGTGTTCGTCAACACTGCCTCGGAAAACAAGGGGAAGAGATTGACCTCACCTCTTAATCTAAAATTGAGGTCAGCGATCAAAATACGGGAAGGGTCCACAAGGGTCGCGCGGGCATATTCCATTCAGCACGCCAGCCGGTCGTGGGCAGACGGTCTTGGCCAAGTACCGTTGAAGCAACGCTGCACCGAGTCGGAGTGCCTGCTATAGGCCTATCTGCCGAGCTCGCTTGGTCGCGGGTCGGTGAATTCATTGCCGTTCTAGCTTTTCTCGGGTGTTTGTGGATGCAGCGTTCTTGTTCGTCGTGGTCTGTTTCAAGTACTTTTTTCTTGCTGCTTGAAGTCGTGACGCGCGAGAAGAACACGTAGAAAAATGAACGTTCCTTGATCGTCGCGGCCAAGTAACTAAGCGAGGCTGTCGGACCTACCACCCTATTGTGCACGCGCAGTAGTTGCTTCGTTTACCACACGATAGATGGCGCTTGGCTCTCAGCATTATCAAATTTGGCAATTTTCGTCACATCTCTAATTATGCTACAAAATGTGGATCTGAATATTATTTAACAAAACTTTTAGGAAACGTTCGCCGGCTATTTATTGTTTACGATCGCGGTGCTGGCGAGGTAAGCTCTTACCCAATAGGCAACGTGGATTCGGCTGACGTGCAGCGATTCCGCGGATGCATCGCAGTGAAAAGGCAGAGAGCTTTCGAAGGAAAGAAGGCGCAAAAGAGTCCCGTTTTCTTTTAAATGTTCTATAGCGAAGAATTTTTTTGAGCTCCCTATTTTTGAGTTTTTGTGTTTCTTTTCACACCTTTTACGACGATCGGTGGATGAAATTCGATTTCAGAATCGTTTCATGGTCTCTTTAATGCTTTGTTCTGGTTAGGGAGCTATAATTGCAATTATCATCATTCTATACATCATCAATGAGACTAAAGGAAACTATCTCTAACAGTGAAGTCAAAGAAGGATTTAGTTTTGCGGTAACTGCATCAGTTCGATAATTAGCCGATAGCCAGTTAGCTTTTTAGTAACTTGTTTGTTAGTTACAAAAGTTACTTAATTATGTAGGTAGTTGCTTCACTCAAAGCTATCAATCATGGCCTTTAACGTTGCGTTTACAAACGCTTTTTTTAACGCATGAATTGGTACGTTTTTGTCTTTCAGGTTGATTTGTCGGAAAGATTGTTTTGAAGCAACTGAACATATTTTGGATAACTTTTCATTAAAACAATCTAAATAACTGCTCTCACCGCAATAAAATAAGTGACTGGGAATGCAGTAGGAATGGCTGTACAACACTATAGAGCGCACGACACAAGAGCGCCGACATTAAGGCCGGTTCACACATAGAGCGGAGCGCTACGTAAGCGCTCGAAGGAGCGCTCATGTGGCGCTTCCTAGCGCGTGATGTAGCGCTCGGTTAGCGCTTCAGAAGCGCTCTGTTAGCGCTACAGAAGCGCTTTGTTAGCGCTCTCACGCTCCTTGTGCCGTGATTGCTGCTGCGGAATAGCGCGTGCACGGCGATTCCTTTGTTGTTATTTTTCCTTTGGCATTGAATGAAGAGGAAGTAAAAGAGCTCTCCAAGCAAAGGGCCGGGCAGGCGATCCAGAGTCATGGACTCTAAGCGACTAATCGATTGGTTACGAC
The DNA here is from genome assembly GCA_013358835.2 of Ixodes persulcatus. Lineage (NCBI taxonomy): Eukaryota > Metazoa > Arthropoda > Arachnida > Ixodida > Ixodidae > Ixodes > Ixodes persulcatus. The sequence goes on from JABSTQ010010389.1 coordinate 94,589, forward strand.
CTCATCGCTTTCTATTCGATATCCGTGATTCTGGTTTCAAAGACACGCAGTTAAAAATAATCGCCTTCGAAAGAGCTCTGTGTCTCGGTCCCTCAGCCTAGGAACAAGGTTCGCCGGGTAACCGTCCGTATATCGGTGCCGAAAGATTTCGCGCACCCAGAAGGCTCTTCTGGGCGTTAGGCCGTCCACACACATATGCACTAATCGCGTATGTAAGAGCATTTGTCGCATTTCTATTTCAGCATCCCACATGTCCGCCATGGTGCTGCTGATGCAAACCCAACCACGGGAACCGGAACCGCAGTGCACGCGCTAATCCGCAGCACCGCGGTACACGAAGCGCTACTGAAGCGCTAACACGGCGCTACTAAAGCGCTAACAAGGCGCTACTGGAGCGCTAACAAGGCGCTACTAAAGCGCTAATCACGCGCTATCTTAGAACGAAGTCACGCGCTAGGAAGCGCCACATAAGCGCTCCTTCGAGCGCTCACGTAGCGCTAACTTAGCGCTCCGCTGTATGTGTGAAGAGGCCTTTCGAGCGCCGACAGTAGAGCGCCACGATGTTAGAGCGCGCGACTCGAGAGCGCAGCGACATTAGCTCGCGTATCATTAGAGCGCCCGTCACGAGGGTGCACAACCAGTCCAGCGCGAGTGGCCCGAACCGACCGACCACTTGTTCGGACATCCCGTGTTTTACGTGAAACTGGTGGGTATTTATGCCGCGGCATTCAGCAAGGACATTGCGAAATGGATCAACGAAATGTTTGCGTGTGACAAACCAAGAAGTGTTACAAAAATCTGACAGCAGAAAAAAAAGAAAAAAGAAAAAGAATATTTGTAGCGTTCATTTTTGAAAAAAAAAAAAAAAAAAAACATTAGCAGCTGATCTAGTTTTATTAGTTCTTTGATTTAACTAATAAAGTTCGCCACCGAACTTACTAATGTTTATTTTAAATTATTTTAAAACGTTCAAAAAGAAAGAAGCATCATCTAACATGCTTCCCGTATTTTGGGGTTTTTAAGATAAATTTCGGGAAAGGAGCTCTCGTGCCAAGTGTCATACGCCAGCCATTCATATTTTCACAAATGACAAGTGTACTAAACGCTGAATCTGTGAACCTGTGCCGACAATGAAAATGAAATATGCGTTGATGTCAGCGTAGCAGAGTGATAGAGCGTTAGGGTGATACCCACCCACAGCATTTGGTGCGGCAGACACAGTATAGTCTCTCATCTTTTACGAACATTCTCGTTCGGCTCTACAAGATTGGGCTAATTTCTAAGAACAAAGTCGGAGAAGCTACGGTTTTGTAGAATGCAAAGAACGGACAAAGCGATAGACAAGCCCTTTTCTTTGTAGACTCTTTTTCCAGGTTTGTAGGGGAGGTTTTCCTCTATCCGTCACAAGGCTAGAAAGCTCTGGATCCGATGAAATTGCGCTGAGCTTTAAGGCCCGTTCACACTCTTACGACCTCTTAAAACTGGGTTCCTTAAAACCTATTACAACCAGAGGACACACTGGCGCCATCTATTGGGAAGCAGTGGAAACTTGGTGGTCGGGCATATTTCCTATTTTTCTCGCGCATTATCCTTTCTTTCTTGGCTCGAAAAACTTTTCTCAAAGTTATAAACGAGCCTTTCTTATAGGTATTACGCACATTTGACCTCGGAAATCCCGCAAAACCTTCGCTCTTGTGAAATGCAGTTCCAGGGACACCGCATAGATGGCGCCAGAATGCCAGTGTGTTCCCTCATCCTAAGAAATTTTAAGAAGTTTTAACAGATCTTGACTCTCTCGGTCGAACTCGGTCGCAAGAGTGTGAACAGGCCTTTTCTTCGATGAGTTTTTTACTGATAGTATTTTTTCGGTGAGCTTTCTTTAGTATAAGTCATTGACGTCACAATAGTATCTAAGAGTATGTGAGGGACGTCTAAATAGCCACCAAATAGATCTAAGCCCAAATGCCTGCCAAGAATAGGATAAATAAAGCAAAAAGTCGACTATTTATAGTATACCTGAGAGGCGCACCGCAGCACCGTGAAGAAATCAGACCCGCTGCCCCACCCAACTCCATACATTCCCGGTACCTATACGCCGCACTTGTATGCCTCCTTTTCTCTCCGATGTTAATAAACAATTGGTTAGAAAGAGTCTTACCCATTTTATTTTTATTTTTTATTAAAGGCATATTTAATCAATCAAAAATCACCAATGTTCCGATCCGATGAGTCGCCCAATTTTGTTCAGTCTGTGGAGCGGCGGGTGCATAGCACATTTTGCGGAGTTCGCTCAACAGGTCGTGCGCTCTCGTGTAGGGCGCTCAACTGGTCATGCGCTCTCGTGACATGCGCTCTAGTGCCAAGCGCGCTACTCTCGCAGCGCCCTCGTGTCGCGTGCTCGAACGACGGCGCTCTAGTGTCGCGCGCTCAAAAGGCGCTCCCCCAGTAGGAATACCAACAACTTATTACTTACTATATTTTTTGAGCTGAACACTGGAGAGCGTTTGATGAAAATTGTCTTTGGAAAAGCGCTCCGAGAATATAATCTTCTTGGTGGGAGTATTACATTTTTCTTTCTCTCATTTTTTTTATTTTTTTATCTTTTTGGTTCAAGAAGTTGGACGAAACTAAGAAATGTTTAAAACATTTCAGAGGAAAAGTTTCTTAATTTGCAAACTACCGTCGGTTTATTCTTGTATTTAATATAGCTGGAAGAAAGAAGTATGGAATTAACCCTTACGAACATGTCATATATGGGCCATATATATTTCATTCACGGTGATATCTATTAATATAGGAACATATATAACGCAGTATATTGCCATATAAGCCAGCAAATAATGACTCATATGGCAAGGAAACGCCATGTATAGCAACTCATGGTAACAGATATATCCATAAATGATATCAAATATTGCTATATATGGGTATATGTGGTCCCTCATATAGCCTGCTTTTCCCATATTTAACAGTATATGGCTATATTTCCTTTCTTATGTGGCGACATTTTCCCATATATATCCGTATATGATAATATTATATGTTTATTATTCGACACGCGGTGAAATTCGCAGCGAAAGTTTTGAACGAAAAAGCGTATTAGATGTGTACATATCTGTACATGCAGTAGAACGGGTGTCGTACTGATAGTATACACGTGAATACAAAACTAGCACATGCGCTTGAACTACTGTCAGACTATACTGTAACTGCACTCAAATCATACTAATAATATCCATCGGGAAGTGTTGTCAAGCATACTTCTTTAAGTAGTCTACAAGGGTACTCGGTAATACCTTTAGAGTGTACAACTATGTACTAACAAATTATAGTTACCTACTTGGCTTTTGTTGAGGGAAATACCGTGTCGGAAGTTTATGAAAAATATGTGAAGAAATGCATGAGCTATTTATCCGATTGCGAAGACATATCGTTACGTCAACATCTGGCTGCAACTGCCAGCAACTGCCGTTAGAAAAATAACAATATTATTTTAATTGTGAAAAAGAAAAAGTAACTGCTGGCATTCGGGTTTGTTGAACTGATTGAACAATGAAGCTGTTTTGTACGCACTGGTTCGTCAACTTTTTTTTGTGCATTATTAAGGTTTATGGCTCCCATACCCTTAGAAGAAAATATAACATTACTGGTTTGATTTTGATGTGGACCTAATCAGTCATCAGAAATTACAAGAAACGCAACAGGTAATGCGTTTTAATAGCTGTATCTCAACAGGAACTCACTTAAGATTACACATTAAATTTTGAAAATACTTCATAGCAATTGGCATTAAAATCTTTTATGTGTAACCACATCATGTGCCTAAAGGCTCGAAGAGCGTTCTTGGTAACTAGCTGAGTATCTTTAACTGCGATACCGTGTGTGCAAATACGCAATTGACAGACTTTGTTTGCGGTCACCAGTGTTAATTTAAAGAGTCGCTTCTAGGTGTCGTTGCTACTTTTAACCTGTTGACGACGAAAGCCTTTGACGAGCGTGTTGAAATTTGTTATGGACGCGCTATTCGGTGCTGGGCAACACACGCCTCTCTCCGTTGGACTCCCGGTCTGCTCGTCGTGGTGAATCGTTGTCGTCCGACTTTCCGTCAACGCCGATCGAAAACTCGTCAAGTTTTTGATCGGCGAACCACTTAGCTACTGCGTGCGTCAAGGCACGCACGTCAGGCGCAGGGCAGCGTGCTCGGTGATAGAAAGCCTGTATAACAGAGAGCTTCCATCTGCTCGATCCAGGTGAGGTGATTTATGGGCCGCATCGGGACGCATGGCCGCATTTGGAGTACGAGCCTACGAGCTGCGAGGAGGTGACGAAAGCGTTGATCGTCTGCAAACGTCTCGACCTTTCCTCCTGCGTTCGTCCTCGCCACTCGAAAACGCAGCACATGTACACCTGCGAGTCGCGACCGATCGCCCCGGTTTCAGATGGACCCTCTCTCGAATCTAGACTCTCTACTTGGTGACGCATATCACGCGCTGTCTTATTGGCGGCCGAAACGTCAACGCTGCCTCACCCTCCTTCGAGTTGGGGGGGGAGGAGGCCAAGCCTTGTACACGGCCTCTCATTCTTCTCAGCTTTTCTACTTTTCTCGCGCCAGCGTTTTGTTTCGACCACTGGGATTAAAGTGGGGACGCAGGGGAGAACACGCGCCGTCTTGTCCACAGTGAAATCATAACCAGTGGTAGTACTCAAGGCCAGTTCCGGTTAACGAGCGTACACAGCACTCTCAAGCCGAATGGCGACACCTAAAAGTGTAAAAAAAAAAACAAAGAGTAAAAATAATTGCAATTAAAATAAAATTGAGTGCGTTAATGCTAATATTTTTAGAAAACATATTAGGCTAGGTTATAATGATAAACCAAGATGGAAAGGAAAGATCGAGCGGTGATTGTGAGCTTTAGAAGTTCATTGCCCTAACCAAAGCCATGTTTTTAAACTTCGCGGGTCGGGTTGTCGTGTTGCTGTCCTGCGTATGTGTCTTTCCAAGTATATTTCCATTTCAATTGGATTCTTGCTTGGCGTCCTAATGTCACGTGAGTTACCGAATCACGTTATGAATGTGTTCTAAATTGGACTCCTCAGGCAAAAAACCAAAAAGCCGGGGACTCACTTCGCTGTTCGGGATTCCGGCATTCCGCTTCAAGTTCGTTGCTGGTGGGTGGAAACATTTCTCAAAGTGTTCGTGCTGTCCTTCGCGTCAGGCATGGTAATGTTCGTCTTTTCTCCAACCCAGTGTATGTGACCCGGTTAAAGTCTTAGGCGTATGTACATCGTACGTGACCTGTAAAACGGTCGAACGTAATGAATTGCTTGTTCACGCTTAATGATTTCGGAACCTCCACGCATCAATGGTTTCACTCCACTTTACTGGAAAAATTTAAAATATCGTGGCAAATAACGCTAATCAGGACCCCACCTGGTGTTTGCTAAGGTGTGAAATCATAAAAAGTGTAGTTGGCATCAAAACATAAGCATATAAACTAAAAAAGGATTATTATAAAAAGGGAATTTACCAGTCGTTATATATTTGCAAACAGGCTAAGCAAGTTAACAGGGTACATTGAACATAATTTTGAATTGACTAGACAGATGGATGTACCTCGAAGGGAATTAACGGGAAGGTCACTCTGAAAAAAGCGTCGCTCGAATATGCCAGTTTCCTGGACTCATACCTGTCTTCTCTCTTTTCTCATGATACCATGTGGGTATGGCAGCATCTGGCACAGGCACGTAGCCAGGGGGGGGGGGGGGCGGGGGCATGGGGCCCGGGCCCCCCCTTAGCGAAAACTAATACGTTTGAAATACACCACATTCTAAATTTGAGTGTAATCGAATTACCGTCCATAATTGTAAGTACACGAAAACTCGACCGAAAATATACACTTCTTATTTTTACTTAGTAATAAAATATACTTCTAAAAATCTTTTTAAAATAACTCTATTTAAACTACATTTGAAGTTCCCTTCAAACGTTTTGAAATACGTAAATACTAAATTAGTAGGCACAAAATACCTTTCACATAGATTACTTAAAATATTTATTTATTTCATGCAAAATATACTCCAACCCTAATAAGAAAGCAGCGCTAAAAATAAGTACAGAAGACTCTTAAAATACCTGGAAAACGTAAATACTGTTGTGTTCTACTCTAAGTATCTTTTGTCTGCAATACTTTGGTAGTTTGACTTAAACTACTAAAATATAGAAAAGCTCGTCTTTCAGAAGTTCACTTCAAGCAGATGTGGAGTACACTGAAGTGCCTAAATACAACATTTGATTAGTTTGTCAATTGAGTTATACAGCATCGAACTGATAAATCAGCCCGGTTTATGTTATTGTTTCCTTTTTTTTATCAAGTACACACCTGATGAGATTCTTGCACATCAGTCACAAACGGGGTTCGGGAACTACAACCACAACACTTGCTGATGCTGGAAAGCTTCAGTAAGTCCTCTGAGCAGATATGTTTGGCATGGTTGTGTTAGCACAATGTTAGTTCACTGAATGTGTATACTCACCATTGTACGTGATGTGAGTACTGACGTTAATATAGTGACGTTAACGACCATATCAAATAGTCAACTAGTAAAGAAAAGCAAAATAACTATTTTAAAATGAAGAAACTGCCTTGACTCGCTTCGTCCTGAGTGGTGCTATGCAGAGAAGTAATAAATTTCTTTTAGGAGCAGATTTTGTGGATACTGTTTTAGCGACTGAGCCGAGTTATTACTAGTTGTACCAATTTGTACTAGTTGTACCAAGAGATATCGTCCACGAACTTCAAAACACTGTTTCTCTTTTGACGGACTCCTGATGAGAAAATTGAATACTTGGAACCTTAATAAGAGCAGAGGGGTCACCGGCCAAATGATAACCTTCAATATAAGGCTCTAGAGCAGTCAACGGGACCGTGATTCAGGTGTTCAGTACGTCATTGTGTTTGTGTTTCTGTTCGTTTCTAATGTGTAATTGTGGGATGTATTTAGTAGTGCCTTCAAATGCCACAGGGACACCATTTACTGACAAAGTCCAAAATGAAAAAAAAATGTGTAGCCGGTTTTTAATACACAAATAACATCTTCAGGAGGAAGGAATTATATTTTTGGTATATCTAAAATCGTTTTTGATTAATGTTTATAATATATTTTGAATACCTTACGCGCGTATTTCGAATGGGGACAAAATAATACAGAATGAATACAAAATGAATACTCATATTCAATATATTTCAACTTCGTTTCAAGTACGGCCTCTTTTTGCTAAGCCCCCCCCCCCACTCCCCCGAAATCTTCCATTTTGCTGGAGCCTATTCTCCCCCTCTTCCTCATACAGCATTTTGTCATGGGTGGGCCCCCCGAAACAAAATCCTGGCTACGTGCCGGATCTGGCACGTGTCGTTCATCATGTGTCGTATTGTAGGCCTCGTCAGCCGATGGGTGCTCAAACACGATGGACCAGGGAGCCAGGGGGCTGAGCTGATTGAGATGAGAGAAATCGGTCTTTTAGAACTGGTGGAACTTCTTGGCTTGATGAACTCGCTTAGGGGCTGATAAATGTATATTGGTGAGAAGAGCACTGTGATCACTGCCTGGTACGCTGGATTTGACTCTGCAGCGGTAGGATAAGGTGGGATTATTGTTAAGGGCGAGGTCGAGGAATGTAGCGTCGCCGTTTCGAGAAATGTAGGATGGGGCGTTACGAAGTTGGGTGAGGCCAGCAGTTTGCAGTGTGTCTAACAGCATGTCATCGAGTGGATCAGATGAACAGTGCAGAGAACCTGCTGGGGTCGATGAGCTGTAGGCTATCTTGGAGGAGGGCGTACCACTGTTCACGGAAGGACTGTGGGCAATAGTTAGACACCAGAAGAAGCTCTTAATGTCTGCAAAACACCTCGACGAAGATGGCTTCTAGACCCGGAGGAGTGCGGTGGTTGAGGTGTGTGCAGGGAAGGTGTTTTGGCATGGCAAGGACGCCGCCTCACCCAGTTGAGGGGCGGTCTTGCTGGAATACAAAAAAATTGTGTGAGATCGATTAATTGCCTACTAATTGCCCACCAAAGACTGAGGCGTCTAGCCATGTCTGGCACGCAGCGAATATTGTATTCGGGAAAGATTACTTTAGTGCTTTAAAGTCAGGTAGCTTGTTTTTAAGAATGCAAACGTTGGAAAACCAAACGTGATTGGAGTCTGCAGACACTAATCACGCACTTCTCGCACGACAACTACACCAAACGCGGAGTTGTCGTGCGAACGGTGAACGCTGCCGATGTTGTCGCTCGCCAGAGGCGGGTCGGAGAACTGCTTGGTAGAGCTGGTGAGGAGGGCGGGGTACGCACGGGCTCCGTGCTGCTTAGTGAATAGGAAGAGGTAATCGGCCAGGGGTGGGAGCTGACATGCCGCACAGAGCCACTCAGTTGATAACAAGGACAGGCGTCTATAGACCTTTCCAATGTTTACAAAATCACAGTCCAGCGTGCGATCTTCACGGCCCAGCACGTGCGTGTTCGTCGCTTCGGAAATCGAGCAAAGCACGCGCCATACGCACGAACACTCAAAATGGCACCGGCCACACGCTCTTTTTTGGAAAGGTCTATAGAAAGCGAGAGATACATCTTCGTGTTTCTGTTGGAGCCACAAATAACAGCGTCGCATTGTAGAGCGGCGACATTGTCGAACACAGACCGGGAACAGCGGGGGCAGGTGGGCCATGGGCCGGAGTTTGAAGGTACATCACCAGTGATCAGCAATCGCAGGATTAGGTGAGGTTCATGGCGAGGGTGACGAGTGAAGAATGCTCACCCAGGAGGTCGTTTCCACAGACGGCGATGTTTGACGGTGATGCTGCAGTCAGAGAGCGGCGAGAGTGGCATTCTACGTGCTTACGGTTTGTCGATGATAGGTGCTATTTCTGTTGAAGGGCCAGTAGCCCTGTTAGGGAGATCAGAATACGGAGAGTTGTAAAGGCGGGCCGTCATCTAACCGAATCTGTAAACATTGCTCTGAAGAAATTGACTGGCTCGGTTCAACATACCTCCTAGAAAACTGATCAGGTATGTCGAACGTTCATCTCGAAGGGGGGGGGGGGGGGGGGGGGAGGACGGGCAGGTCTAATGCATCTCCAAACAGAGCTTTATTCTTATTATTTTTAACCACATAAGCCTGTGGTTACTGCTAAAGCAACTGGTTTGTAATAACCCTCGCTATGTGAAGGAATGTAGCGTCTGTGCATTTTTTGCGCGAGAAGCCAGTAAAAAAAATGCCATGGAGGCCGCCATTTCGAAAAACAAAACCATAAAAACAAAACATGAAAAGTGGTTAGTTACCCCTTCCGTGGTGATAGGGCGCTTTTGCAAGTTGAAATAATTTTGAGAAACTTTCGTTTCTTTAATTATTTGATTGTCAATATAATTCAGATTGCGTGAATAATATATAATGAGTTTAGTTCTACAATGTGCTTTTATTCACACAAGGTACTCGATCACATGGTTTGCGATTATCACAGGCGTATTCTACAGTGGGGAAACTGTATATAATAAACTGTGATCTTGTTAACGGATGCGTTGCCTGCGGAGCTGCGTAGAAAATGTGGTGGGTCTTTGTTCTCGTTGATGTGCTTGGATTAGTGATTTTTGTCAGATGCTTGTGAATACAGTTCAACCAAGAATCCTGTCTGTTTAAGGAAAATAGCGAGGGTTGCGAAACCCTTATCTGTGGCCGCGCCGATACGACGGATAACCGAAGATGTCTAGCACTAGCGAACCGGGCCTATCTGCTGGGCCGCTGGGCTGATTGTTACGCGGACTTTACTGGTTCGCAGCAGGAGTGTAAGTCCAAGCGGATTTTCAGCACGCAGACACCTGGTTACGGGAGCAAGACAGTCCGGCCGGAGCCGATAAAGCAACACGGGACTTGGCCTTAGGAAGCGGCGTGACACGAGGACGACGAATTGGCGATCCGGCTGACCCGTAGAGCAGGGCCGGGATCGGAGGTGGTCGCAGGGCCAGCTGCGACCACCTCCGATCCAGGCTGTAAAATCCTCCAGCTTTTTTTACCCTCGTTTGCGGGAGTCTCTGGCGGGTGTCCAATTTTAGACTGGGAAGCAGCAAGACGGGACGTGCGTATCAACTTTACCGCGTTTCGTGTCAAGGGGGTGACGACTATCTTTCCAAAGGGTTTACTCGAGGTTGTGCTGTGCGACGCCTGCATTTGGAGTTCGCTGTTTATATCGTAAGTACGCCGTCAAGTCTTACACGCGTATCACGCTCGTTTGCACATTGCGTGGTCAAAATTTGTGCGATGCGTTGAGCTTCGAAGCAACTTGAAGAAATTGTACTGATTTCTGTGTTTTTGCAACGGTCGTTGCAAATGAACATTTTCCTCTGATATTTTGACATTTTATTTATTTTCTACACTATGTCTGCATGCGTGGATGCGTCTCTGCTACGCCTTGTTTAAAAGGTATTCATGGCATTCGCGATATTATCAGAAGTGGATAATTCCAATGGGTAGGTAAATAGAGGCACACTCTTTAGTTTCACCGATTTGTTTCATAACGCGGAAACGAGACAAACGTTACAGGAGCGAGCAGCATGTTTTCTTGCCTATGTTCATGCCTGTGCCGTATAGACTCTCGATGTCTTCGCGTTTTTTTTATAAGTTTGGGTTATATGTTTATTATTACACATTTTATTTCATGTGTTCAATATTTCATCACGTCCGGGGAGCAGTGGGGATATCCTCGTTTGATATTGCTTCTGGCGAAAAGTGGTGTCTTTTCGTACGTGCGTATGTTTGACGCGTTGGCCACAAGGAATGTGTTAAAGGGTTTTAAGTTTTCACCTTGTAGTTTTCTTGATAGCTATAAAACTGAAAGTAGCATTATATATACGATTCCCATATATAGGGCTGATACACACTTATTTCCCAGGGTCAGATATGGAATAATATATTAAATAATCCATATATCAGCATATAGGGAATCGGGCAGATGTGACCGGATATACATCTAAGGGACATATATGAACCAGATGCGTATCTGGCCATATCTGTCCAATTCATCATATACCGTCGATAGCGGTTATAACGAAGTCGGTTATAATGAAATAGCGTCCACAGCGAAGCGATCACGATTTCCCATTCCTGTTTGCACTTTTTCAATGCATTTGTGTCTGTTTCTAGCGAAGGAAATTGAGCGATTCCCGCGGATATAGCGAAACAAATTTTGTGATAATAGAGAAACAGTAAAGTTGACTAAGTCTCCGACCGCCGCACTTTGCTTCCGCGGCCAAGAAGCCACCCAGAACAGGCTGGTGAAGATGCTGGAAAGGCCACCGGCTGGCAGTCTCTGCAAAGACGTCTGGTCCTCGCTCCTTATCTGGAAAGTGGCTTTACCGCATTGCACGCGGAGTAGCCGTCGTGGCATGCTGATAGGGGCGTTCGGAGCGCTAGCGACAACGTTCCGTCGAATATGACGGAGATAGCCTAGATTTACTAGAGGGACCAGTAAGTACGCCTGCATTTGATTGTCGCGTGGCCAGTGTGGTGAGGAAACTGGGTGGAGAGGCGGACACGTTTGCAGAAGGTGAACGCTTTTGAGTTTGACTTCTTGCATGCTGACGCCCGTTTTGCAAACGCGGTCCACAAACCGCGTGACCCCAAGCGAGCGGTTGCCCCATCTCATAAATCTAAGCTCTATATGCCGACGACAAACAAGCTTGAGCGCGAACTCGGTGCCGTGCGCGCTGCTTTGTTTGCTTCGTGATCCGAGTCGGTGTCTGCTCGGTAAAGTCGCTCTTACGCGTAAGTCGACTTCGTTCAAGCACCGATTCGGTGAATCATCGCCACTCAATGATGGAGAGTCCCGGCACCGCCGGCACCTCGACGGGGAAGACCAAGGCAACCACCCTGAATCAAAGGCGTGCCATCCTCGACGGAGTGCGCATAAACGTAAATAATGCTGTCCACCGCCTGCGTCCTCCGTGGGTTCGTCGCAGCTGTCGACACGATGCGTACGTAGCAGGATCTTTTTTTCCATCGGAGCTTCTCGCAGTTGGCGAGAAGCGGCTCCGATCTAGCAGAGGAAGCCTGCAGGGAAGCCTCGGTAGCTTTCTGCAAGCTCGATAAACGTGTGTCCGTAACAACCCGCGTTATCTTCTTTTTTTCATGTTATTTGTATGAGTTTATATATAACAAAGAAGCGAATAGAGCAAAGCGATTTCCGATTCCCTTTGACCTTGTTGTAACCGGTCTCAACAGTATCTATATTCGGATGTTTAATATAAGTCCACAGATGATATTTTTTTGTAAGGGAAATAGCAAAGATATGTAGATCGCAAGAAAATAATTCTTAGCGAGTAAAGGTGAAAATACACGGGTTGAAATATATATGCCATATTATTTTAACCTGGCATTAAAAAGGTGCATCGCCTGAGGTGGTTACGCGCAGCAAAAACCAAGAGTAAAAAAAATGAAAGCCGCTTACAACACCCTGTAACGCCGAGTTAGAGGGCGGCTCTTGAGGAGATCGAGGAAAGGGTACTGAGCGGAGGGTATATATCCCTCTTCTCTCCTCCTCACCTCCTCATCCTGCCTGCTACTCCTCCCTCCGAGCGGCGTCGGTGTCGCCGTCGGTTTCACCTTGAGGTCACGTGACCGTCATGACGTCGCGTGATTCTCGTGACCTCGCGGGGGTCATGTGACCTCACGGTTACGCCGACGGCGACAGTGACGGCGCTCAAGCCGGAAACAGGCAACTAAGAGCTTCGCTCTAAAAATATATTAAAAATAAAGCGTAGCAGGTTAATTGGTACACTTCAAAATCATTATCTCAAAGCGCACGTAGAACTTGGTTTCAGTGGAGAACCAGAAAAGAAGAGATAAAACTCCAGTCTTGGAAGGTTTTCTTGGATTATGTTGCTCGCTTTTATTAATATGAAAGCATTCACTGTCCCATGAAGCGAAGCTGGCGTTGTCTGTAGCAGCGAAAAGGCACCTAATTTTCCATTGGCTGCGACGCGTCATGTGGCTCCGTAGTAACGGCGTCATCGTTGCTAAGGGGCCAGCCGAAATGCTGGCGCCGCAGCGGGAGGTGGGGTTGCGGGTATGCTCTGGCCTGACGTTAGGCATATCGTTACGCTTTGAGGTCTAACGTCGTCAACCGGTACGCGCAGCTGTTTGACGTAAGAGGGGGACGCGGGTATACACTGGTCTGACGTTAGGCCTAACGTTGGACCTAACATTAGGCTTTGAGGTCTAACGTCGTCAAGCGGTACACGCAGCTAGGACGATGGTGATGATGAGAGGACACGTGATTTCAGCACGCGCAGCGCCGAGCTTTGCACTCCCGCCGCTGGCTCACCCAGCGGCACAGCAGTCTGCAGCGAGCCAGAGCGGTCTGCGCGGAGCACTGCCGTACTTACTGCCGGCACTGGGGCCGCTTCTGCTCCTCTCGGCGCAGAGAATGCTTTCGCATTCACAACTCATAGGAAGTGCTTAGGTGTTGTCGGGCTTAACTGTGCCTGTACGGAGCTCCTGACACGGATGGAGCGCGTGCTTGGAGGAGGCAAGGCCATCACGTCGTGCTCAAGCCGCTTGCTCAAGATGCAGCACCCAGCGGCGGAACATCTGGGATCGACGCAGCACCAAGCAATGGCGCAAAACTAAAGGACTGACGGCGATGACCTCAACCACACACACAACGGGGAACGCTGGTGTAGTTTTCGGAGGTGCTACGTGCGCGGCATCACGTTCCGGCCTTGGCCTACCGTACTGGATGCGGCCGACGACACATCCCGTCGCTTCCTCGGCCTTGGACTACGGTCGGGACGGCCAAGCTCTGGCCCGGGAGCGCCTCATTCGAACGGCGGTGTGGCGCGTTCCGGCGACACATGATACTGCTAGCTGCATGCGGGCCACGTGGCCTACGTCACGAACGTCTCGTACTTGCCCTTGGGTGAGCGCTGTAAAAGCAGGGGATTATTTTGTTAGGGAGAGACTTCGAATGGGACTCAACATGCTACTTGCAGTAAATATGCAATAAACCTATCATATCAGTCCTAAAGGAGTTGCTCCAAGGTTCTGGCAGATTGGAACCGCAGCCCGTCGAGAGAGAACTAACCCGATCGACGAACGCGGGGCGCCTTCACGGATAAAGGTGAAGAGGCAGTTGCAGAAGTGGTGTCCTCGGAATTTATAGAGTGTTGCTCTTAGGTGATCGTTACCATGTATTACGGCGTCGCCGTCGCCGTCGGTGTAAGCGGAGGAGGAGGAGGAGAGAAGGGTCTTCCGCACCCTCCCGTACTCCTTCGTCCTTTCGTTCCTCCTCCTCCGTACCCTGCCCTCCTCCTCCTAAGATAAATACTGTTATAATCGTTAATTTATATATAGATATCGTATAAAGGAGGTAAATGCTTTAAAACGCATATACAGGGTACTCCACGTAAATTGAGCCAAAGTTTAAAAATATTTGGTCGATTTTAAGAAGACTAAACCGAGCGAATAACGTTGTTCATTTTTTGAGCAATTCAGGGTATTTTTTTTGTATTTTTCTCAATGAACTAATTACTTATTATTAATTAATCAACTTTAGAAATATTCTATTTAGATCAAAAGTTCCAATGACAAAGTTGTATAGCGTCCTCAGGAGCATTCAAATCAGTGTTGTTGTTTTTTTATCAAGAAAAGTCTAACATGGTTTGTTTTTTCGGGCTCAAGAAAAAAGAGCTCGAATTATTAAAAAACAAACACAAAAAACGCGAATTTTTTAACGGCGCCCTGTCAAGAGTGCTTTACTCAGCATGCAGGCATAGTTTATTCGGGCCACGGCTGAAAGCGCTGCTAATTGCTATACAAAATGGGCATGCGCAAAATCATACCTTTTTGTTTGTTTTTTTGCACAACTTGTAAACGTTTTTGGAAGCTTATAAAAAAGTGTTGATTTTTTCTTGATAAACACCACTGAATTTTATATTTCTGCAAATTACAACTTTCTCATTTGCGCTTTTGCTCTAAATTAAATATTTCAAAAGTTCATTATTTAATCTGAATTAATTAATTAATTGGGCAAAATACAAAGAGGAGCCTGACTTGCTCCAAACATTGAACAATCGTATTTGTTTGGTTTTGTCCTCCTTAAATGCAGCAAAATATCTTTAAACCTTGTCTCACATTTCATGGAATTCAATGTAAATGTAAGCATATAATTTATATTACATTTGCAGGAGTACAAGGTATATATATATATATATGTCTTCCTCAAAATCTTTAGCACGGAATATCGCAAAATCAAAATACCTCAAGAGCTCCGCTCTAATTTCACACTACAAATATTTGTAAATGTCTTTCTTTTTTTAATTTTGTACATTCGCATTTTTAAATTGTACCTCGTAAACGTTAAGGTGGCTCTCGTTGGTAAATTAGTCGTGCCACAAGGACTCTATCTCATACCTGGATAGAAGCGCCGAAGGAGAGGGACAAAGTGAAGAAGGTAACGACAACACGAACAGCACTATCTCATAATGTTTGTAGAACTTTCTCCCATAACATATTTAAAACGGTACGGAAAACTCATGCCTTAAGCTGATGCCTGAGTGCTGCACGTCAACTGATTCGCATACATTTATGCTGTTCGAAAGCTCCTGGTGTGGTCAAAACTTCCCTTCCCTTTATTTGATCAAATATGTATAAAAAACAAGCTTCGAAAACATAGCCCTAATGAAAGAGCCGAAACTGGGAACAGATTAGAAAAACTGACAATAACGCACACCGTCCGTTTCTTATCTGTTCGCAGTTTCAGATGTTTCATTATAGACACCTTTCACCAGCTCGCCTGCGTTTTTTTTTTTTTTTAATGTTATCACTCAAAAATACTGTAAACGACTAAATTTTCGCGAAGACCTAATTTTTGCGAATTTCGCGAATCACCTATAGTTCGCGAAAAATAAGTCCCGCGAACAATTCGGGCAATATGTGAACGCTACGGAAGCTACACTCGATTCGCGAAAATTAGAACCCACGAATAATTTCCAATTTTCAGCATTGGCCCGATTCGCGAAAATGTGAGCCCGCGAAAATTGTGTCGTTTACAGTATATTTCTTTTACCGGCAGAACCGAAGTTAGGGCAATCAGATATGGCTGATTCGGGCTAAATATATTTTTTTTAGACAGAATGTTTTATCACAAAGATGGAGTTGAAGTTTTTTTAGCCACAGCAGTACAGTGCCGTCGCCGCCGGGATTTTTATATCCGTGTTTCCCACTCCGCTTTCATGCCACCAGCTGTGTGCCCTGTAAATGCACGAGGACGTTCACCTCGCGCGCGTCCTCTCTTTCTCTTAATGAAGCCACCGTGTAGTATATAAAAAAGTTACGTCTCAACAAGTTGCAACGAGGCGCTCTGCGTATGGGACGATTTGGCCGTAGATGGGAACAGCGCCTTAAATTTTTCAGTTACATTTTAGGTCACGTCATGGTTCATACATTCTGCAGAGGTTCAGATGCTGCTCACACAGATTCGCCACTGGTTCAGATGCTACTCAGTTAGGACGGAAGTCGTAGACCCAGCCCCAACTTCGATTCCTCTGTAAACTCTAACTTGAGTCAATAAAAAAACATCATACATAATGGGAAACATTAAGATAAGAGAGGACATTCAGCTCATATTGGCAAATATTACTTCGCCACGCACGTTCTCGCCAATTACGGGCAAGATTTATTTCCCGATTGGCAAGCTTGTTCTGCGAACGAATACGCTTCTGTGAGTTTTGCGACCGGTTACGTTTCCTTGGATTGGTCAAATGGTTTCCTTGTTTCGCAATGATTCATAATGCTGTACGTACGCAGGTGCGTCCTTTATAATAAAAACACTTGGAATATTCTAAGCTTTCGTTTGTACCTTAGGATGGCGAGAATTGCAGTTTAGGAGGCATTTTATCAGTCTTATGTCATGCACAGTTTCAGATGTTTTTCTCGAACCGCAAGACGTCGGTTGCCTTCCAACTTGTAAGCCAAATGTCGCAGCTTAATTACTGCAGATATTTGTTGAGTTTCTGAATTTGTGTGAAGCCAACTAATAGGATTCCTATTACCCTACTTAATAGCGTGCGAAGTGTTCCCGAGAAAACAATTCATAAGTTATTTTGACCGCATAAATAAACAGCGCATCCTAGAACGCTAACTGTTCAAAAGAGCACAATATCAGAGGCCAATGTATGATGCGAAAAATTCACATGAATATGTTATCTAATTTATAATTGAGAAACAATTTTATCCAACTTTAAAGTTACGGTAAATCATCATTTGTGATTAGCAGACTTAGGCCAGACTGTTTTACATAGAAACCACTTAATGTCGTTGCCTTTCACTTCCAGGAATCGGTGTTCCTTACGTGGAAACCCAATTGTCTTTTGTGAGCGAACGACATTTAGCGCTGTCTAAGTATCGAGATTTTAAAGGGATACTTCAACGAAATTTGAAATATTTTCTTCGTGTTCAGAAATAGGCTGAATGTAATCCACAATATCCGTAAATGACACTCGCAAGTTTGTATTTTGAGCCCGATGGCTGTATATTTTGATATAAACGGCCCACTCTTGCAAGCGCGCGGAGAGCAGCCAGCAGAGAGCACGTCACATCCGCTGCAATCGCGACGTAGTTTGTCTCGAGATGAGCAAAGCTGCGGCGAGGCTGACGTCGTCAGGATGCCCTAGCCGTTCCTGCCACCGAAGCGGCCGAAGCACGTCAGTGATCGGCCCACAGCAACTAACCGCAAAGCTGCTTTTGTACGAATTTTGAGTGACGGGTTAATCTTCTATAACCTTGTAGAGGGAGAATAGCGGCATCTGGGAAACACAAAAGAGAGTTTTGTTTAGTGGGGAGTTCCTCCGTTCCCTCTTTTCTTGTGCTGTCCGTAAAGCTCCGGGATGACGTCTGGTTTAAACCATGTATAGTTCTAGGCGAGACAGTTATCGTCACTACCTGTCAGGTGTCCTAGACCGGCATTACAAACAAGGCTTTAGCGCCAACCACCAGGTGCTCTTCGCTAATAATTTAATTTGTTTTAAAATTCCTCTTCGTGTCTTGCTTAACAAGATATTGGTGTGTCCGATGTGATACTGCCCCTTTGAACACGCATAGACAAAAAAATAATCCCCGAAATTTCGCTGTAGTATCCCATTAAGTAACCGATTTACATCATGGCCTCCGAGCTTCAAGGCACGCACGGTGTGAAAAAGCTTTTTTTCCAACTTTTTCAAACGTTCGACTGCCTAACAGGTTATTATTCCGTCGTCTTTTAGAGAATCGCCATGTCTTGATGCTAAAGGTATCTGCAGTGCTTCAAAACGCCTATCTGCCTATAACACGGAGCGTGTGCCTTCATTTCCCTTATTATTAGAAAACCAATACAAGGCATATGCACAACGTTGCGTTAGTTCTATATGCTGCTACATGTGATATATTTACATGTCATACTATGCTAGCTATAGTGCTCGTTTGATGACGGTCGGTTTTCAACTGTAAAAAACCCCAAAGCGCTCGTGCACACGCCATGGGGCCATCTTCGGATCGTCGTCTTTGTTTAAAGATACCACACTTGTTCCTTTTAGCTTTAAATCCCAGGCGGACAACAGCACCTGACGCGTCAGGCGGCGTGCCTAGTCTCTCCGGGGTACGCCGCATGCGTTGATCGGTGAGGATGCTCAGCCGGAGTCGTAGTTATGTCTCCCACCCAACCTGTCGGCATTGCTAGAGGTAGTGTTCTTTCTGATGAACTCGGTAAATTTTCACCTTTTCCCGTGTCCACACTAGGACTTTCTGTTGGACCCACAAGCATCCATAGTGAGAGACCAGGAGTTGCCCGTAGACCTGAAAGATGGGCATTAAACAGTTAAATATGATCCAAGCGACCGCAAATCGTACGACCTTGTACTTCCACGACATACCAATGTGATCCTTGTCCGAAAATAATGATTCCTTGTGACCAAGATTTCCTGCTGGCATCTCGAACGAGGACTGGATTACCTTCATCGAAACAACAAAGTGGTCTTTGAGACTTGTCGTGCGAAAAGTGTTGTTGGCTTATTCATGAATCGCAACACACTTGGTTCGATCAAGTCAAGACGTGCACAAAGCGGCCGCTTGAGAAACTGTTCAGCTGCAGGGTTCTCTCCGTGATGGTACGCGGACTGCTACTATAGTTAAGAAGAAACCTGCTGGAGAGCCGTTGATTCTCTGTGCCGCGAGTCGTGTTTCCCGGTGCGGATTGTTTATCCAAGCTTGCTTGAATGTCTGCACCGCTTATGCAGTCGCTCCGTTCGATGCTGGATAATACTTAGATACACCAATATGCTTCACCCCGTTCATCTTCATGAAGTTCTCGAAGTTTCCGGAAATAAACTGCAGTCTATTTCTCGAGACAACCTCAGAGAATACTCCATAGGACGCTAACCGGTTGCGCTGCATCTCGATGATGCGAGCGCCTGTCGCAATCTTTGTGTGCCGGACTTCGACTATCACTCCGGAAAGCTCTCTGTGACGACCAGATAGGGCTGCTTGTTAAGTTTGGCTTAGTCAACATAGGTCCTCTCCCACAGGTTTCTGAATTGAATTGAGCTGAACTCTATTTACCACCTCAATGGAAATGGAGGGTGGTGGTGAAAAAAAGCCACAATGGTGCGGCTTGACAAAGTTCCGACCTCCCAACTAACAATATTTGTGGCAAAAAGAAACACAAAAAGGGGAATATATTCTACATAAAAGAATAGCAGGCACAATACTAAGAACTACAATAACATCTTAACAGCCAACAAAAAATAACGATGAAGAAAATGAGCTAGAACTCACATATAAACACTACAAATGGTACGAATAACTAAATGACACATACGCGATAAAACGTCAATAAAATATGGTAGGTATCGATTTGCGAGTGAGTAAATTGATATCAATATCGCCTGAGAAGAGACTGTTCAGTAGGGCTGATGGCGTATGTGTACGTCTCTGCAAGCCCAAGTTCCTGATAGTGGCGTATGCCATGGTCGTTTAGTTCTTTTATATTGTGATCCTGCACGATGCCAGCGAGTTTAAGTAATATATGGATTCTTTTCCTTTACAGCATTGATGTAGTTTAAAGCAAGACACTGGCTGTGATATTGGGATACATATGAAACACTAAACCTTTCAAACAAGGGCAAAAAGTGATAAATATATGGAACATCAGCGATTATTATCAGTGTAGAGGGGCTGTAGCCGGTTGATTTTGCATTGATTATGCACAAGCATAACACTTCTTAACGAAGCCACTTTTTTATTTTCGTCCAATGCTGATCACCGAAATAAGTTTGAGTTTTGGCCTTGATGGGAACCATACCTGGGTGAATTTCGTAAAGCGCATGTAGCAGTCGCTTTCGAAATGCCAGCAGTATAGTATGACTCGGCATTCCCACGGAAGACAAGCTTGGTAATAGCTGCTCCCTCTTGTCGAAGCAAGTGTGAAGCACCTGTCTAGGACGAAGATGTACCATTCCTTCAGAATGAACTCCAACACCTTGGATAACGTCGGATCTTTTCTAGTTTTCACTTCAATTTCGTCGATAATTACCGAAAGTAGTTCGACGTTGGTGACCTAAAGTACCAAGGTGTCTTCGTCGGGGTCGCTAGAAACAGGGTCTCAAAGCAAGCGCGATAACCCGTCAGCATTGCCGTGGTCCTTGAACTTTTTGTACACAATGTCATAGTTGTATAAAAAAAGTGTAATTTCCCAACGCTGGATCTGTCGTCTGACAAAACTTGGGACTGCTGCTTGGCTGTCGAAGGCCGCAGTTAGGGGCTAATGATGTGCAATAAGGGTGAATTTTCAAATGTACAGTACTTGTGAAATTTCTTCACCCTTCATACAATACTACGTTATGCTCCGTTCACCCCTGAGCTGACAGTGCAATGGAAACTACGCACTCGCTGGATAAGTCATACGTCTTTCTTTCGTCAGGTGATCACTCTCCCACCTATACATTCCTGCAGAGAGCGTGATCATGTAACAAAATATACACGCATGACTAGTTTAACAAAAGCAGGTAGCCTCCACCGCAATGTCACCTTAAACTTGAACGGACTATAAGTGCCTCTTGCTCGTTGTGTGAGTAGTTCTGCCCAGTTGGTGAGAGAATTTTGAAAGCACAAGCAATTGGGTCTTCCTCACTGTTTGGCGTAATGTGCAAGATGTCTGCTCCCACTCCGCTTAGAATGCATCGCAGGCGAGGCAGACAGGCTTGCCTGGTTCGTCATAGGTGAGCCACTTGCTCCGCAGCAAGCTTTTGTTTGCTACCATCAAATAAAACTTGCATTTAGGCAGATTTCTGCCCGTTACTCGAAAAAAAAAACGAATTAATTACAATTACTACAACAATTGACCTAGACAGTAGTTGATTACCGTTACAAATTACTCCCCATACAAAGAAATTGAATAATTACTTTATTACTTACTTCATTACTTTTGCGGTACTCGAAGGAAACACGCAAACGACATGCAACTTCTACTGCGTGTTTGAGGCGGGAAATTTTGGGCCCAATCAAAAATAAAACACATCCAGTACACTCTGCCCATTATTTTAGGCTAATAAGTTTAGGACGACGAATCTATAAAGCTTTGAAGGACTTGAAACAGGTGTTCGAGATAAACGAGTCTTGCGCTGTCCAACTGGGACAGAGATAAATCTCATGAACAAGCGACGAATTCAGTTGGACGGTGGAGGCACGCACACCATTCGAAATATGGCATCGGTGAACTTCAAAACACGATTTCCCTGAAGATATGATTTTTCTATATGTGCTGTAAGTTACCTAAATAGGGGCTGGTTTACCCACCAAAACTAACTGAATGTGAGACCTCGATACGGTTCTTGCGTTTGAGTACATTTTCAAGACTCCTGCTCAATGAGGGATATTATCCGACCGTGACCCACTTGATCTTCTTTCTTGATCACCAAAGTTATCAAAACGAAATTTCCACACGAAATTTCATCACAATTGTTCAGCTGAGCTGATATTACCGTTTAGAAATTATTAAAAAGCACAACTGTCAATAAACAGGAGGCTTACAAGTCCCTCACGCGTTTACAGCTGCCTTACGCTGTCTCAACACCAGTGCCCAAGTCAGTCACTGTTTATTCTCAGAAAACTCGAGCTGTGTTCCCTTTTCCTAAAATTTGGGTCTAAGTTTCCGCAGGCACAATCCGCTGACAAGAACTTTAGCATTCTCGTTTCTAAGAATAAGGGCTCAGTCTTGGAGTCTCAAGTCGTTTTGGTTGTGCTCCCCAGCCAGCCTATTGCCTGCTATCGAAAGCTACTGTTTAAACTGACACCAGGGTTGATGCTTCATTCTTTCTGTTCCAATGAACTGCTCCCATCGCACTCCTTATGTTTCTGAATTACGCATCCGCTAGTGCGAAATCAAGGGACAGAAGCCAAATAGCTGGTTCGTTCAGTCAGTGTATAGCTTTCATAGCGCTGTCAAGGATAAGCAGTGT
This sequence comes from Ixodes persulcatus, assembly GCA_013358835.2. Lineage (NCBI taxonomy): Eukaryota > Metazoa > Arthropoda > Arachnida > Ixodida > Ixodidae > Ixodes > Ixodes persulcatus. Next base: position 117,124 of record JABSTQ010010389.1, read on the forward strand.
CGAAGTCCCATTGGAACTTTTTTTTGTGTGTTTGCGGGGTTGTCGTGTGTAGGCAGAAACATCAACATGCAAAGGAAGGTTTCGTGTGACAACTACAAAACAAAAGAAAAAAAGGAAAAGAAAAACGCCGATTGTTTTTTGGGGGGACAAGGTGCAGAGGGGTGGGGAGCAAACGAGGAGGAGAGAGGGAGGGGGGGGGGGGGGGGGGTGCGGACGTATGCATCACGATCACAGTGTCCACGGTCCTACTCCCCACGTCCGCCACCCGACGGTTTTCTGGTCTTTTGTGCATTCGAAGCAGTCCGTTCGTTTTCCAAGAAGTCGAAGCCTGTTGCCTTCGTATAGACAGTCGAATCCTACGAGCTTAGCTGAACGAACGAACAAGTCCACAAACGGGCTCTGGTTTGGCCCTCGTGCTTTCCGTGAATACTCAATCCTTTCCCTCGCAAGCTCTCTCTTCGCTTGAAAACTCACGTCTCTTGTTACCATGCTAGAAGCGCGAAGGCTAGTGCATCACCCTTCTCCCACTCTATTTTTACCAGTCATGTTTCGTCACAACATTTAGCGGGGAAATTGACGTCGTGACTTGGCCTTAAATTGACCAGTGCACGAATCCAGTTTCCCCGTTCAATTTCGTGGTAAAAGCACTGTCGATGGTGGGGGAGGGGTGGGGAGGAGGGCAGGGGAGGAAGAGTAGAGAACGAGATAGTGGGGAAGGGAGGGGCACCATAGGTGTGTGAGGGGACGAATTGGAAAAGGGAAAAAAAAGGGAAAATAAAAAAATAAATAAAATAAATTTGAAAGAAAATAAAAATAATGTGCGTGCGGTTTGCGCGGGACAAATTCTGTGGTCCCTAGTTTTTTTTCAGCATTATCAAGCTCCTCTATTTTTCTTGAAAAGCTCGTTGAGAGGCCTATCAAAAATCGACTGTAGTAATTCATCCGGCCTAACAACGAGCGCAGCTGCATGAAATTGGAAAGATACGGCGCGTTTTGGATGGCCTGCCTCTTACCGTCGTCGGTCGGGTGTAATCTCTGGGCCTCGATTAAGTAGCTGAGAAATTTCACGCTACTCTGAGAGAACTCGCATTTTTGAAAATTGGCCTGAAGTCCTTTCGCCCAACAACTGAAGGAGGTCCTCGAGTGTACTTGATGTAATCAAAATGTTCTCAAGGTAGCATACTACGTGTTCAAATCCTTGTAAGATATGGTACATGGTACGCTGAGAAATCGATGGTGCTGTGAAGATTCCGAACGATAGACGATTGTATTTATACACTCTCGTGCTTGGTGATGGTGATGTAGGGCTCCGAGTTCAGCTCAAGCTTCAACGTTTGGTGGGCACTGGTGAAATCCACTTTACTGAAGTACTTGCCAGCAGCTAGGGTGGCAAACAAGTCTTCTGAAGTCCGTAAGGGGTAGACTTCCGATCGAATGCAAGTTTTCACATTTCAACTTTTCAAAGACAAGTCTAATGGACTTGTCTTTTATGTGGACCACCACAGGTCGTGCAGCCAAATCGCTCCTATTAACCTTGTTGATGGTGCTGAGAGTTTCAGGAGTCTTCGACTTTTTCTCTACGATCCTCATGCAGGGTCTAAGGAACCAAACTTGGTTTAATAGGGTTTGGAGCAGATTCAAGATGCAAGTGAATTGCGGCTTTGATTAGATATCCGTTCCGAGCTGCTGAGTCGAGTACGAAAAAGTGTTGGATCAGTTGGCGCGGATAAACTTCGATCAGTTCTTTCCGAGCAGGCTGGCGGATCTTCTTGGACGATCACCAATGGCAGTGTTAATACTTGGGTTTTATAATTGAGCGAAACTTGTAGTTCTTCAAGCACAAGTTTGGTGTTGTGCAAGTACGAGTAGAGCCACAGGGACGAAGGTTTTCTTGAGTTTGTTTTCTTTAAAAAATTGGCATTCTGCAGGGTTTGAAGGTGGAGTTGTGAATTTTCCAATATTCTCTAAGACCAATGATTGGATGAGATATAGTAATGATTTAATATGGCCTAGAAAAACGCACGAGACATTATATTTAGGCCTTTTTCTGATGTAGTCTCGCGCGATTGTTTACGTATCACCTACCCCCTCCCCCCCTTTCCTCCCCCTTTTTTTCCTCAAGAAAAAAAAATGAAAAAGTATAAATACGCAGGTTTTCTTCCTGGTGCGTATTTACAAACCTTGAAAGGGAGTGACAAAACCAATTGAGTACGTAGTTCACAAACACGAATTCAAATACACAAGTATCCTTGAATTCGTCTTCGCGCAATTAAATTATGAATCAAAGATTTAATCTTATTATGTTTTTCTCAACTTTCAAGAATATGCGCTTGCAAGCGCTGCCTCCGTTCTGGAGTGTTTATTGTCCGTAAAAAAAAAAAAAATCCCGCTTGCAACCAAACGAGCATTGCATGCCATAGTAATCAGAGATGCCCTTGTAGGACAATCAGCATCTGCCCTAACATCAGTAGTCGACCTTAGAGCGCTCTGCACGCTTAACCAACCGCAATGCACATTTGGGTCTGCTGACTTGTGTGCTGTGAGGAACCGAATTATTTCGGATTTGTCCACGCCGTATTATTTTTGAATGTACTAAGTTGTAAATACCTTGGTCCACAGGGTTTCGTACTGGGACGCCCCCATTCCGATTCACGGCCTGAAATATTAACTTTATTTCAGTATGCATGTAACAATTTGGGCATTTGTACTTTCACGGGGCACTCGTAGAATTGTACAGTTGCAATGAAAAGTAAATCCGCACAGTATATTTTTCTTCACCTAGAGATACTGATGAGTGTGGAATGTATATGACAGAAAATAATTCTATATCATATTTAGATTGCTTGATTTTTACACTTCTTGTTCGACTTGATATGCATAAATTAAGTGTCCATTTTTGTGGGTATACAAGGAATCCACTGGGACGTATGTTGCGGACTGAGCTGCGCGTTATTGCTGCGCGGGAATAGCACGCCTCATTTTGTTCTTATTGCGTTATGGTGAAATTCCTTTAATTTGTGTAGTTACCTGAATTATTGTGACTTTAATAAGTGTGGATGATCGAAGTAAAATCTAAAACGACAATATATGATGCGGCATTACTCATTAAAAAAAAACACTCAAGATTCTTAGGCTACACAGAATATCCTGGATGCGCAGTAAAGGATCTGCATGTCGAAATGCGTCTTAGTAATCGACAGTTCGCAAGTGGTCATGTTCCGATTCGCACGTAAAAGTAATCGCTACAATGAAGTAAGACCGTTTCAGTGAAAGATGTATGTTCTTTGCGCTTGTTCACTTTGGTAGCTGCAATGTATGAAGCGGTTTCTTGCTTCTTGGGTGTATCCTAGTGCATGGCTGCGGGTTTCGGCCGTGCGAGTTAATTCGTGCCTGCCTGCACCTTCCTTCAGCAGACTGTCGGCTGTAAACAAAATGAAAATTTTGATGTTTAGAGACAGCCCGGAGCTATACAGAGTATGTGAGAATCATTTATATTATCACTTAGATCAAGGAACTACGAAGAGTTTCGCGAATATTGAGAAATGCTTTGTCGCGGTTTTCTTATCATTATTCATATTTGGTCAATTAGATTACGTGATTTCAGTGAAGATAAACTTACTTGAGGGCGTCCTTTTAATTTAATGCTTCGTTCCCTTAAGTTTGTGGACATCTTTAACAAAACAAGTACGTACGTTGTCTATTGTAAAAAAACAAAACAAAAAACTAACATGAAAGAGTATTATATTTTCGGGCGCCGGCCTTTATATATCTATGTCAGGGGTGGCCAGGCAGACCCGGCCTAAGAGCCGCAAACAGAAGCACGAAACTTTCAAGAGCCGGGGGGGGGGGGGGGTGCAATCTTTTGTCCACAGCAATAAACGAAACTCGAACTACTTTCAATGTATCCAAGTCAAAAGCAGTCCAACTGCAACGTAACGTAGCAGTAGGACAAGACTACCAGACCGCAACCTGTCTTTCGATTTAAAACGGGTTCCATTTCTCTTTTTGGGGAAGTGCTTGTGTGACCGGGAAGGAGGCGGGGGAGGGGGGGGGGGCAGGGGAGGGAGCCGTGAGCCGCGCTTCAACACGCGAAGAGCCGCATGCGGCTCGCGAGCCGCAGCTTGGCCACCCCTGATCTATGTGATAATGTTTATGTTTAATGATTCGGGTGCTCTCAAAATATTCGAGCTTAGGATCAGTAAGCATTTAAGATGCTTTGCAAATGACGAGACTGGGAATGTGCTTTTAGCCAAACTAGCAGATCAGCTATGAAAACTGTGCTTGACTTCTATATGTTTGCTGTCCTTTTTCTTTTGCAAAGAACACAATATTAAATATATTTATTAGTCTCCAAGTGCGCCTTGTTCATTAGCGTAAGCTGTGTCTTGTGGTGTCATATGCGAGCCAGCAGGGTTCATACTTCGCAAGACGACCTCTTAAGTAGGTGTTTTCAACGATGCTTATAGCCAACGTGACCTGCTAAAATCACATGACGTTAGTTAAAATTCCTTACTTTATGCACAAAACATTTGTAAAATAATTTTCTTTTCTTAGAGTTATGCAACATCTAGGCGTAACCTATCGCGTATTTTAAGCATTTTCTCGAATTATAGCTGTATTACACGTCCTCCAGTCTTCGATCTAAGACATGATACACCTCAACCGTTATTTTATGTTTCGAGAAGGTCGATGCTTTTCTTGACTTGCAAGACTTTTTTGGGCGACTTTATGATTCATTCTCAAGAATGCTACGTTGATTGAAATACTCTTCTTTCATATTCACAGTTACATGCAATACGTACACAAACGTATCCGAGAAATTAACATAAAACTTGCAAACTTCTGTATTCACGATAGCGTCAGTTGTTTCCCTGTTATATACAAACATTAGACTGAAAGCAAGAAAATGATGAGCAATGCTCGTGAATTGACCTGGAAAACAATTTTAACGTGAATTAAAATTTCGTATTTTTATGCGTTGTCTGTCGATATCATTCACTTTGCTCCTCAGTGATTCTCCGGACACGTATTTGTAAACGGTGGGCGGTATGACAACGCCGTTCACTCCGGATTGGCTGCTCCTCGAAGTTCACGGTGCGTCGTCACACGTCGCGGTTTCTGCGCCGGCTGGCAGTAGGCGTTGCGCGTATATCACTGGGCGCTTTTTATCCTACCCCCCCCCCCCCCCCCCTTCCCCGCCTCCGTTCACGCCGCTTCGCGGCGACAGTCTGCTGCGGCTCATTCACGCTCCCCGGTGATACACGCCCAACGTCGCCGCGATGCGGCGTGAACGGATAGGCGGGTTAGAACGCGCCCCAGTTAGGTTAGAACGCAATATCTGCCGGCCGGCGCGGTAACCGGGCCTTGCTATGTTTGACGACGCAGCGTCGTCATCGAGGAGCAGCCAATCCGGCGCGAGCGGCGTTGTTATGCCGCGTGTCGCCCAACGTTTACAAATACATTTCCCGGACCCGGACCACCGACTGGATCGAGTCGTAAAAAAGAGCCAAACCGGTGGCTGCGAGACCACCGTTTTGAAACAGTTTCAGCATTGGCTAGGCTGATGTCGTCTTCGTCTTCTTGGGGAATAACCAATAGTGAAAGAGCAAACGGCAGTTGGAAATGCTAAAAAAAGAAACTCGAATAAAAAAAGCAAATGTAGTAGATTGGGACCTAGGGTTCACAGACCCTTTCCGGGCACTAATGATCCCAGGCAGCACACAATACTGGAGCGATATTCGCCTCGGGTCGGGAAAGTCGTGCGAGTATTGCCGATTTTTCCGTTGTATCGGGAAAATTGTGCCGGTACCATTTTGATTCTGCCGATGTCGACAAAATATCTGCTATATTTCGGCGACGCAACCATGATATATATGGTACAGGAACCGTGTTGTAGAGCGCAGCTCTTAGGCGCCCGTTTCCGGCTTGAGCGGCGTCGCCGTCGCCGTCGGCGTAACCGCGCGGTGCATGTTGGGACATGCACCGCGCGAGCCCCCCCCCCCCCCTCCCCCGAGATCACGTACCCCCCCCCCCCCCCCGAGGTCACGTGACCCCCCCCCCCCCGAGGAGATTGAAGGATGAGGAGAAGGAGGAGGATGAGGAGGGGTATACCCTCCCCTGAGTACCCTTCCCTCCTCCTCCTCAAGAGCTGCGCTCCAATTCGGCGTTACAAGGAGTTGTAATCGGCTTTCATTTTTTCTCTGAATATCGTTTTTGGATCGGCAATAATTGCGCAGTATTAGGAATTTTCGGCCGATTTGAAAATGATATTGAAAGAAAGCCGGTACCATTTTGACACGGCCGATGTCCACAGAATATCTGTTATATTGCACCGACGCAATCCTGATGTATAGTTTACGCAAACCGGGTAACCGCGATTGCACGAATAGTGTTTTTTTTTTCCTCCCAAAAGGATACCTTGGAAGGGGAGAGGAGAGAGACGGACGACCCGAGTGAGAGAGGAGGCATAATAAGAGGGAGAGTGGACCCAATCTTTTTAGGTCAATCTCACGTGACCAGACTTGCTGGCGCCTTGAATAGCAAACTTGGAAAGGGGAGAAAAAGAGAGACAGTTGTGACGTACCCGTCTTTGGTTAATCCTTCGAAATAGGGCGCTGGGGCCCAACGCAAGATCCGGGTAGGTGCGCGCGCGCGGGTGTGTGGGTGTTTGTGCGTGTTTCAAGAAGCGAGAGACAATGGGCGGTGACTCATGGCAATCGCGACATGCTTCGGAGAAGGCGCCGCCCCCCCCCCCCCCTCCCTATTTTGGACGTGACAATCTGCTGGCCTCCTCCCCCTCACCATTAGCAAAGAAAGGACCACGTTGCCCAAGCAAACGGAAACAGGAACAGGCGAGGGACATTCCAGCAGAGCCTCCGACTGGAAAGATCTCAAGTTCTCCCCACCTTTTCTGCGGCGTTAATGAACGACCCAGTAGGGGAACAGAAAGGAAGGAAGAACGGGGCCAGGGGCTGGGTGTACGGGACGGTGCGGAGACCAGGAGGCAGATTTTTACTCGGACGGGACGGCCTGGAGGCAGCGAGACATCGACGGAAAGACGGGATATTGAGGAAAGGATGATTTTCAATGCCATGGGAGCTCGACGCCGCTTCTCCGAGACGACCAGATCTGCGAGTGCTTGCCGGGTAGTTTTTTTTTTTTTATTTGTTCGCTTGATGCTACGTTATTTACGTGGATTCGCGGAACAATTCCTGTTACGGTTTGAGTGACATGTGTGGCAACTTGGCAACTGTGCTGGCAGTGTCGTCCGAGCACCGGTAATGACCAGTGACGATGACACTGGTCATTATCGATAGACCCCTCCCGACAAAGAAACTTCTTGGAGTTTGTGTTCAAATGTTTTCGTGGCGGATAGAGCAGGACGTATGGATACGATAGACCGGTGAGAAGCAACTTATTTACGGGTTTTCTTGGTCATGTAGGACGCAAGCGATGTGCTGCCAGTCGATTTGTTTTTTAATCTCGTGATAAAATGAAATTTCGTTCTTTGTCGTTATCCGCGTGCTGTTGCGTCGACATTTGTAAATATGCGCGGTAATATTATAGTTTTTATTGGAAGGTGAATAACAAGTTTGTGATTTTTTGAAAGTGTGTTGTTACTGCTTCTGTGTATATTTATACTAATGTTACTTTATTGCCTTTACCGCGTTCATACTAGAATCTTAACTGCATTAAGGTAACAGTATTATTGTATACAAAATAAGTTATAATTTCTTCTAAGGCTGCTCAAGCCCATAGGGAGAAGTAAATTAGTTGACTAAATAGTAAGGTTTGTACCCCTGCCACACGTAAAAGTTAATATATTTTCATTAAATGAAATGTGATTTAATCCGTTCGCGGTCTTGAGTGATTAATCGAGCGATTTGTTGACCCCATAATGTCACTCAATTGAAATTACATTATTTTGAAATGTGGCCTGGGTATAATTCAAGAATTCAGTGACTGCACGCGATAACATCGGCTTACATGATCGTAAATGACCCTTGTCTAGCCGTGTCCACGTTGACTACGTCTACCTGCTTTTTAACAGTGATCTGTTTTGCTGTGTCCAATCACTGCGTGTCTCGCCATTTTGCCAAAGGATTTCTGTATAAAACATGCATTCCTACAGAAATAATTGCGACTCAATGTTTTCGACTTAAAACAATCACATTTTTCTATAGACGTCTTATACGCATACCTCGTGCCAATTCAAGCCGATTATTTAGCGGTGTAATGTTTTCCCCGTGTAATAAAATGTTTCCTAGACCAGTTGCTTTGTGCAGCATTCATTTTAACTAATAAGACGCGCGTTACGACGGTCGATCCACACGGGTCGCCTTCGCTTCGTCGCGCGCATGATGGCCTTCCGTTGCGACGTCACGAGAAGAGCGCTATGGTCTTATTTCTAGGAGGTGTTGGTTAGCGTGTTGTTCGGCTGATGTTTGTATGTGCCGTGTATGTGTATGCGCTCAATGTATATGTTCAGCTGATGCTTGTGGTATGCGTAATTTATCTACATGTGTGTATAATAAAGGTGCCAAAAAAGGCCGAAGCGTAATGGTGGCGTGAGCAAATAGAAATACTTTTGTAGCACATAAATTGGGCGGTATCTGTGGTCCGTTACAACTCGAGAAGGTAGGGCGAGGGTAAGACGGGCCGGGGAGGAGGAAGCAGACGGAACGCTAAAGAGGAAAGGAGATTTCCCCCTCTCTTCTCCAGCGGTCGGTCTGCTTCCTCCTTTTCGGCCCTCGCCCTACCATCTTGAGTTGCAACGGACTATAGAGCCGAGGCTCCAAGTACTCTTTAGATAGACGTGCGATATCTGGTGGGTGCTCGGACGACACTGCCAGTCCAAAACTGAAATTCTCGACCCCCGGCGGATACTCAGCCGACGCTCTAAGTGCTCTATAGATATACGCGCGATATTCAGCAGGTGCTCAGACGACACGCCAGCTCGATTGACATACGCGATGCCCGGTAGATACTCAGCCGGCGCTCCAAGTACTCTATGGATGTACGGGCGATATCCGGCGGGTACTCCGACGACTCAATTGACCTTGGACAAACACGCGACGTCCGGCGTGCACTCAGCCGACGCTGCTAGTACTCTATAGATATACTCGGCGTCCGGAGGGTACTCAGCCTGATGGTGGCGGTACTCCAGTGATATTGTGCTGGTACTGCCCCGCTGTTGAAACGATATTTTCTAGACATCGTGTGGATGGGAAGAACCGTATATTCTGAGTATTTGCCGACAATATTGTATGAATACTCGCCTAATATTCTTGTGCCGCTTTTACTGTGCCGCTTTTACTTAGAGCATTTTTACTTTGGCGCCTTCACGAAACTAATAAATTTATACGTATTGGGAAGTCAAGTTTGGACGTTATCATTAGACATTGAGCACTGAATTACTTGCTTCGGGAAGATGCACGTCCAAGACGTACTCTAAAGCAAAAGTAGGACGCCGGTTTGTAACTTGTACTTATTTATATCATGCACTATATTGCATGACAAAAATAATCCCTGGAAAAGGAGAACGAGGGGGACAAAGGACAAACACAAATCTCCAAACACAGCTATGTGACTGGTGCCCGATCGAAAAAATCCGCCTGCTCCGGGTATCGAACCCGGGGCCTCTCCATTTTCAGTGGAGCGCTTTACCCACTGAGCTAACCAGGGGTTAGACGTCAGTATGCATTTAATTACATTATAATCACTTTTGCATTTAATTGCATTATAATCATAACCTTAAAATGCAAGCTTCACCCTTGTTGGGGTTAGACTGGTGGCGGCTGATAAAACCTGTTTGCTCTACTGACGTCTAACCCCGGGTTAGCTCAGTTGGTAGAGCGCTCCACTGGAAATGGAGAGGTCCCGGGTTCGATACCCGGACCAGGCGGATTCTTTCGGTCACGCACCAGTCACCTAGCTGTGTCTGGAGATTTGTGTTTGTCCTTTGTCCCCCTAGTTCCCCTTCTCAAGGGATTATTTTCGTCATTCTTTTCAGGTCGCTTGCACCTTTGCATCGAATTGCATTATAACTATATTGCATATCTTAAATATTACATTTTTGCACGGTCATTGGAATTTTTCATAAATCCTGAAGGGAGCAGCGTAAGATTTTCTTTTTGCGTAATAGTTATTTCTGCGTTATATCAGCTTAAGGAGGCCTGTAACAGGTAGATTAATCTTTTACCTCGAGCGTCTAGACGGTATATCAACAAGCCTGTTGAAACACATATGTGATGAAGATGCTCCGCTCCTGATTTTTATGAAATAAACGCTGTACTCACACAAACGACCTCCTTTTGAGGCTTTATGAAATGGGACATCCAGAAACGCGTGGTAGTATTTCACGTACATTTTCTTGGGAATTAACGTATGGGTGTCTTAATCTCAATTCAGGTACGTTTTTGAGTCGAATTTTCAATTTTTACAAAACAAGATATGTTTTCGGAGCATTCCTGAAACGGAAATAAGCGCAAAGGGAAAGCTTGGTGGATTTTTTGTTCGTTTTGTTTCAAGTTATCGACTATTGAAGCAGCGTTGGCAAAAAGTGACGTTTCTCGCACCTGAGGGTGAGAGCAGGTTAATTTGGCCACTCGATATTTTGTCACTACTGCAGTAGGACCCTTTTGTGATACCTTCAAAATAGTCTTCATTATGTCTAATGAATGGTAAAGAATGGTGATACTTTAAAATAAAAACAATAACAAGTAGAAAATAATTTAATGATTTTTGGCAAAGTTTGGACAGTTCTGACTTGTGACCTACTAGAAATATGTTAATAACCTTTGACATCAACGTAAAGCTCAGATTTAGCTATTTTCATTGCATATACATTTAATGATAATGATTTAGATAGAAAAAACGTTATATGTAACGAACGAATGTTTAGCTAATTTTGAACGTAGCTAATTTTGAATTGACAATCCGAGAAAATAGTGTTTTATTTGTTTTATTTTTATTAGTTGCAAGGTACGACAGTGATTTATCAGAAAATATGAGTATAATATATATTAGTTTGTTTATGTGAACGCAATTAATGTTTGAATCTTGTGAGTAGTGCGTTGTAAACCAAGTTTGGTTGCGGAGTCAAATACGTTTTGCTATGCATTACGCATAATTTCTCTTATATTTAAGATTACATGTTAAGTAAAGTACTGATATTAAGTAATGCTTAATATCTACAGAACCAATCTTGGTCCTAAATGTCCTTTTTGCGGAGACAGTCACAACAGAAACTCAGATGTTTAAAGCTTTGATTGCTGTGATGCAAACAATTTCTATATTCTGTGTATGTTTTCCTCATAAATCACAACCATACCTTGTTGCTTAATTAACAAAAAGCAAATATATTTTTAATTGGCTCAACATTTTCGTTTTCGAAATGTTTGTTTATTCTAGGGTATGTTACAAATTGTATTTTAAATATATCATATTGGATATACGTTCAATAAAAAGAGCTAAGTGTGAGCTTTCTGGAAATATCCAAGTCAGTAATATAGGTCATATTTAAAAGCGTGCCAAACTTTTCCAAAAGTAATTGAAGGCACACAGTTTGCCATTGTTTTTAATTCATTTAACGCAAGGCAAATCTTTCAATTTATTATGCAGAATTAGATCTACGTAGAGCGTCACAGAAGTTTCCTTTTTTTAAAATTTAGGGAAATATTTTTTTAGCAAGCTGAAATTTGTGGATGAAACCATTCATATATTAAACATAACATGCTTATTTATTTGTTAAATATAGGCCAACCAACAGTAGGTGCCAAGAAATAATTAAAAATCGGGCAAAAGCAAGCGGCTACGACATAGCTTCGCGTCTCGTGAGATAGCTTCACATATATCATTTTTTCGGATGTGCTGAATCATAAGTCCAAACCAGACATGTACGTAACGCGTTACTAGCAACAAGTTACTTCTACCTAGTCACTTTCTGCGGCAACGAGTAACCTATTTATTTACTTAAAAAATGAACGAGTAACGTACTCAGTTACTTTTCAGCCTGAGTAACGAGTAATGATATTTCGTTACATTTGAGGTGTAACGGGTAGAACACCGTTTAAACAGCCTCTTTTTAACTCCAACCTGAGTATGCGCCTATTGCGACAAAGGAAGATGGACAACCTGAAAAACATCTAAACAGCATGACAGTATAGAAACGTTTATCGCTGAACACGTCAGTCGATCTCTACAATTAGGAATGTCCTTCACCCGACGAACACAATAATGTTTGCTGGCTGAATCTTCTAGAATCGTGTACTGACCCTGACCAAATGTAAACCATGAGGTTGCCAACATGGGCCGGCTCAGAACCTATTGGCAACTTGGAACTTTAGAAGCAGAGTTAATAAAGGTGAGAGGGGAATCCGAGGGTCACCAGCTCTCCCTGAAGCATAAAGGCCCGTTCACACACTTACGACCTCTTAAAGCTGGGTTCCTTAAAACTTCTTAAACCAGAGGAAACACTGGCGCCATCTATTAGGTAGCAATGTAAACTCGGCGGTCCGGCATATTTTTTTATTTCTCTCGCGCATTATCCTTTCTTTCTTGGCTCGAAAAACTTTTGTCAATGTTATAAACGAGCCTTTCTACGGGTATTACGCACATTTGACCTCGGAAATCCCGCAAAACCTTCGCTCTTGCGAAATGCAGTTCCAGGGTCACCGCATTGATGGCGCCACAATGCCCGTGTGTTCCCTCGTTTTAAAAAAAATTAAGAAGTTTTAAGAGATCGTGTCTCTCTCAGTCGTGCTCGGTCGCAAGAGTGTGAACGGGCCTTAACTCTGCCGTTATTTCGAGCGCGGCACTAGAACGACTCTTCGGCGTCGCCGGAGATGTACTCGCTAGGAAACTGGAAGTGATGAAAACTTGAAGAGGCAGTATACTGCTCAAGTGCAACGACTGCTGAAAACGAAACACTGAACCATAGAACAAAAGCGGTTGTGAATGGTGGTCAAAGTAACGAGAAAAGTAGCTCGTTACTTTTGAGGTAATGTAACGCGTTCCTTTGGAGGATCGGTAAGGATAAACGTATTTAGCTAATTTTTTGCGAGTAACGAGTAAAGATATTTAGTTACTTTCTTGGGTAACCTGTACATGTCTGATCCAAACCTTATATTTCAACTGATTTTACTGGATGTTTAGAGAAATGCAAGGACTCCTCATACAAACATTTATTTATAAATTGTACGTAGAAAACTGACATTGAAGTATAAATATTTCGACTTTACTTTTATGTTCAAAAGGGTTTTCCACTAAGATAAAATAAAATATATAATGATATTGTACTTGTTGAATAGGTATTTATTTAAGCATCAATTTGATATATAATTTATGTAATAAAACTGAATTTTGTAAAAGGTATCATTATACCAGTCTGGTAAGTCAGCCTCAAAGGGGCCAAGTTTTGTATTAAAAAACAAATAAAAACAACAATCTTATGAACATCTTTCGCTTTTAGCATAGTCTATAAAGCCATCTAAAAAGTTTTTGTTGTGGTGCGGAAGGTAATCAGTGTGGCGAAGCTCCGAAATACAGAACGTAAGACGATTGTTTAAAAGCCAAAATCCCCCTATTGGTCTTTAAAAGTAAAAAAACTCGAGATCTAAAGATATGACCCAAAAACGGTTTTAAGCTTTGCCCCAGTGAAGAAGACATGCGTGACATTGAGCTTGACCAATTTACTCCACGCCACACGCGGTGGTATTTATGTTCTAACTGGAACAGAAAGCAATAACGCCTTGCGTGTTTTTATATTGTTTTGTACTTGAAATGTTGGGCCTAACGTGCTTCGACTAAATGTGCGCACGCATCCTTTTTCAGAAGTAGAATCCAAATACTCGCGAATCTACGGTGATTATCAATAAATCTATTTCACTTTCTAAGCCCAATCGCAGCCGATGCCACGCTTAGGCGGAGTCAATCAAGGAAGTCCACATTTGCATCGTCACGGCGCACATCGTTTGCATTCGCCGACGAAACCAATCACCCACAGCGTAATCTTGAGCTTCCTTATCTGCGTGATCGGTTGTGCCGGTCAGAGCAAACCGACACATACAACGAGCTCCGCGACTGTGCACTTTTGGAGTTGCCCGATAGGTTCCATGGGATGGTAGTGTCGGCCGCGCCCGCACTTACGGCGAAATGGTGAATATGTGGAGAGAAAGTCGTCTGCTTCTTGACAGGGGTTGCGATGACGTCAGAAAGCCAAGCTCTTATTGGCTGATTGAAAAAAAAAGAATAGTGGGTAGACCTCAAAGCATCTAGCGGTGAGGTCTACCCACAATCCTTCCAATCAAAGCCAATCAGGACTCGGTGTCGTTCTGACGTCACCGCAACGCCTGCGCAAGAAGCAGACGACTTGCTCTCCGCATAGTACCTGACACTACAACGAGTAACCTATTTATTTACTTAAAAAATGAACGAGTAACGTACTCAGTTACTTTTCAGCCTGAGTAACGAGTAATGATATTTCGTTACATTTGAGGTGTAACGGGTAGAACACCGTTTAAACAGCCTCTTTTTAACTCCAACCTGAGTATGCGCCTATTGCGACAAAGGAAGATGGACAACCTGAAAAACATCTAAACAGCATGACAGTATAGAAACGTTTATCGCTGAACACGTCAGTCGATCTCTACAATTAGGAATGTCCTTCACCCGACGAACACAATAATGATTGCTGGCTGAATCTTCTAGAATCGTGTACTGACCCTGACCAAATATAAACCATGAGGTTGCCAACATGGGCCGGCTCAGAAGCTATTGGCAACTTGGAACTTTAGAAGCAGAGTTAATAAAGGTGAGAGGGGAATCCGAGGGTCACCAGCTCTCCCTGAAGCATAAAGGCCCGTTCACACCCTTACGACCTCTTAAACCTGGGTTCCTTAAAACTTCTTAAACCAGAGGAAACACTGGCGCCATCTATTGGGTAGCAGTGTAAACTCGGCGGTCCGGCATATTTTTTTATTTCTCTCGCGCATTATCCTTTCTTTCTTGGCTCGAAAAACTTTTGTCAATGTTATAAACGAGCCTTTCTATGGGTATTACGCACATTTGACCTCGGAAATCCCGCAAAACCTTCGCTCTTGTGAAATGCAGTTCCAGGGTCACCGCATAGATGGCGCCACACTGCCCGTGTGTTCCCTCGTTTTAAAAAAAATTTAAGAAGTTTTAAGAGATCGTGTCTCTCTCAGTCGTGCTCGGTCGCAAGAGTGTGAACGGGCCTTAACTCTGCCGTTATTTCGAGCGCGGCACTAGAACGACTCTTCGGCGTCGCCGGAGATGTACTCGCTAGGAAACTGGAAGTGATGAAAACTTGAAGAGGCAGTATACTGCTCAAGTGCAACGACTGCTGAAAACGAAACACTGAACCATAGAACAAAAGCGGTTGTGAATGGTGGTCAAAGTAACGAGAAAAGTAGCTCGTTACTTTTGAGGTAATGTAAAGCGTTCCTTTGGAGGATCGGTAAGGATAAACGTATTTAGCTAATTTTTTGCGAGTAACGAGTAAAGATATTTAGTTACTTTCTTGGGTAACCTGTACATGTCTGATCCAAACCTTATATTTCAACTGATTTTACTGGATGTTTAGAGAAATGCAAGGACTCCTCATACGAACATTTATTTATAAATAGTACGTAGAAAACTGACATTGAAGTATAAATATTTCGACTTTACTTTTATGTTCAAAAGGGTTTTCCACTAAGATAAAATAAAATATATAATGATATTGTACTTGTTGAAGAGGTATTTATTTAAGCATCAATTTGATATATAATTTATGTAATAAAACTGAATTTTGTAAAAGGTATCATTATACCAGTCTGGTAAGTCAGCCTCAAAGGGGCCAAGTTTTGTATTAAAAAACAAATAAAAACAACAATCTTATGAACATCTTTCGCTTTTAGCATAGTCTATAAAGCCATGTAAAAAGTTTTTGTTGTGGTGCGGAAGGTAATCAGTCTGGCGAAGCTCCGAAATACAGAACGTAAGACGATTGTTTAAAAGCCAAAATCCCCTTATTGGTCTTTAAAAGTAAAAAAACTCGAGATCTAAAGATATGACCCAAAAACGGTTTTAAGCTTTGCCCCAGTGAAGAAGACATGCGTGACATTGAGCTTGAATAATTTACTCCACGCCACACGCGGTGGTATTTATGTTCTAACTGGAACAGAAAGCAATAACGCATTGCGTGTTTTGATATTGTTTTGTACTTGAAATGTTGGGCCTAACGTGCTTCGACTAAATGTGCGCACGCATACTTTTTCAGAAGTAGAATCCAAATACTCGCGAATCTACGGTGATTATCAATAAATCTATTTCACTTTCTAAGCCCAATCGCAGCCGATGCCACGCTTAGGCGGAGTCAATCAAGGAAGTCCACATTTGCATCGTCACGGCGAACATCGTTTGCATTCGCCGACGAAACCAATCACCCACAGCGTAATCTTGAGCTTCCTTATCTGCGTGATCGGTTGGGCCGGTCAGAGCAAACCGACACATACAACGAGCTCCGCGACTGTGCACTTTTGGAGTTGCCCGATTGGTTCCATGGGATGGCAGCGTCGGCCGCGCCCGCACTTAGGGCGAAATGGTGAATATGTGGAGAGCAAGTCGTCTGCTTCTTGACAGGGGTTGCGATGACGTCAGAAAGCCAAGCTCTTATTGGCTGATTGAAAAAAAAGAATAGTGGGTAGACCTCAAGGCATCTAGCGGTGAGGTCTACCCACAATCCTTCCAATCAAAGCCAATCAGGACTCGGTGTCGTTCTGACGTCACCGCAACGCCTGCGCAAGAAGCAGACGACTTGCTCTCCGCATAGTACCTGACACTACAAAGGTGAGCAGAAAGTGAGTGAGAGAAATTTCTGACGCAAAATATGGACGGCTCATTAATATTAGATTGTTAATTCGGTCGAGCAGCAAAGAGAACTACGGAGGTCAGTGGAGCCCTGTGTCAGGTTTGGGTTCAGCTTCGAAATCTCAAACCACGCCTCAATAAAGTATCCTGAAATATGCATTAAGTGATTTGTATTCATTCGTTATGTTCCGCAGTTATTTCGCTGCCTAGTACGTTCGCCGAAGCAAGCGCAGAGAAGACAATGAACGAAGCGTAATGTGTCCGCCTCTATTTATTTAATATTACAACTTTTTAGACTGTTATTCGTGGAATATAACTAAATACAAACAATCCAGAACTCAAACAATTGCGAAGAAACGAGCAACTGTTAAAATCTGGGGATTGAACGAACGGCGTTCCCAGTTAAAGCAAACAGACTTATTGGAAAGACCGGACGAACTAGGGTCATTCTATGATCCTCAACCGTAGCTCACTCGCTAATAGATTCAAAATGAAATTGTTCTACGTTCTGCCACCCGAAGTGCAATTAGATGGATCATTTCAGCAGTGTCGTGGAACCTTTTCTATAAGCAACATGAAGGAAGCTACTACAGGAGAGAAAACACTACACATGCAGATTGCAATTAACTATTGGTTGTCTTCCGACTTTCCTTATTAACACCCTTTGTTAAAGATATTAAACGAGACACATGGAGATTTTTATTCAATCAGAACAGTTATTGGTTAGTGCGTAAATGATGTGAAAATTTAAAATTCCTGACCTCTTGTTACAAAAAGTGAAATTACTACAACTGCAATACCTTTGAACAGTCAACTCTGTAAGCATGGCCGAGAACAACATTACAATTTTGACATTTGCTTGGTATCTTTTAGGAATGTACTTTTCGCACCAAATAGTTTCTGTTCCCCAGACAATAAAAATAGTCTTAACCCTCTATGTAACCAATAAATTAGTATGTTATAACAGACAAACGTTGAGAAATTACTAGGTAAAACATTGCAACTGCCACCTTCCTTGGTGAAGTACATAGGCGAACCAATTAGGCAACGTCATAAAATAAATTCCAAAACAAGAAAAATAGAATTACTGAGCACATGACTCAGACATGTGTTGTTTATTTTTACTTTTTGGCCTCGGGGTTTAGCATAATAGATCTTGCCAGTTATATTTATTATCTATTAGTTATGCGCCTGAAACCTGAATTTGTCTGATATTCCATTCTGCAACCCTATATAAACGTAAGGAGTAGGACAGAACGAGCGGGTTGGTAGGGATGAATAAACTCGAGGAAGAAAACGAGAAAGAACGGCCAACCATAAACTACCAACTATCAACAATAGCTATTGACACCAGTAGTTTGCTTATATACAAAAAAGGGGGAGGGTAAAAAAACAGGTGGAAAGAAGGAACACTATGCCGTCAAGGGTACTTCGCTGTCGGGAACGTGTGGGGGGGGGAGGGAGAAACTCCGAACTAAGGAATCTTATCTCTTTCCCCGAAAGGGCAAAGGAGTGGGAGCCGAAGTCGTCCTTGGATCGACACATGACGAAAGCTTCTATTATCTCCCGACCATAACCTCGAGGTGTGACCCCCGATTCTTGTAGTAGAGAGGAGGACGGTTGAGCAGGAAGTACTGTGGCCCAATTTGTTAATAATATCAAGCGAGCGTCGACCGCCGGGACGGCCAGCACTGTGCCGCGGAAAAATGCGGCGTCACGGGAGAGAATAAGCGCGTGCGCACAAAGCTCTTTCTGTTGAGAGCGTCGTCTGCTAGGCTATTCCGTGGACCGCACACAGCTCCTTTTCATTATCTGCTGGCATAGCTAACCGCCTTTAAACAAAGATCTGAACAGCGCTTGCTTGCGTGGTATACTTCGTTTCAGCTTCGGTCCGAGCGCGGCCGAAGTTATGAGCCGAAGGGCGAATCAAACAGCGCAAAAAGCGCCACGTCACGGCGTCCTCTTTGTGCTTGATAGGACTAGCCGGCGTAGGAGCACGCACAGAGAGACGGCGAATAGCGGCTTGTCCTATCAACTGCAGGGAGCACGCCATGACGTTGTGCCTCTTTCGCTGTTTGATTGGCCCTTCGGTTCTAACATCGGCCGCGCTCTGACCGAAGCTGAAACGAAGTATAGTGCTCAGTCGTGGCATAAACCGCGCGTCATCTCGAGTTTAATTTACTTTTTTTTGTTCATTTCATGTTTACGTTTACTTCTGTGAACACCAACAAAATTAAAAATACGGTGACGCGACCAGCTGAATGCAACAATGCATTTAACGATATACTGCAGACAATGCTACGAGGCATCAAAATCAATTCAGTGCTTTCACCCTGCCGCGTGACATCGTGCTTCCCCGTGCAGTTGTACCCAACGGGAAGGCCACGTGACACACTTTTAGCGATGGACTGGCCAAGATAACTCGTAGCGTCGGCTGCCGTACAACACAAAGTGAAACGGAGTATAGACAGCGTTTCCGCTTGGGCTTGGTGTTTTGTATTATCAACTGCGTTGTTGCTGTCGTCATCTAGCCTATGATGCCGGGTGGTCAGTTTTCTTTGACCAGCGGGCGCGCGCACATTTTTATGCCTCCTCGAGGGCCCATAAAAACACGGGAACGTATTGTGAGAATGTCGATGAGCGGCATGACACAAAGGGATATAGAAACAACAGTCGGGGTTACTAAGGCTAACGTCAATAGTATTTTGAACGCATTTCAATAGGAGGGGCGTATCGGCGATGCACTTCGACTTTGCAAGCGCCCTGCCCTCCTTTGCTACAGAGCAGGGGCTGTGTGCGGTCAACGGAACAGCCAAGCAGACGACGCTCCCACCAGAAAGGGCTTTGTGCACACGGGCTTAATCTCTTCTGTGACGCCGCATTTTTCCACGGCACAGCGCTGGCCGTCCCGGCGGTCGACGCTCGCTTCATATTTAAAAAAAAAAAATTGGGCTACTGTACATTCCGATGCGTGTCTGGCGATCGGGAGGTGACTGATATCTGAACCGTTGGAGACTGCTTTTTAACCTTGTTCGCGTGCTCTCTCAGGCCGTCGTTTAAGCAGCAAAAACTTTAACAGTCCGGGGCTGTTAAAGTTTTTTCAAATAGATGATAATTTAAACTTACATGAGAAAACCACGTTGGTGTTGAAGCCCTGCGCTATTGATTTCAGTTGATGCGAAATGTTATGAATGTAGGAGATGCACGCGAAGCGGGTCTTTGGAGAGCGGCTTTTTGGATTGAGGCCCAGTGACAAGTCTTTTGATGGCAAGCTCGATCAAGTCGTTTGGGTAAACGGCCTGGCAACGGTAAGGTGGCAATCCATCTACTTTGTCGCAGTCAGTATACCGTTGAAATTTATAAAACGTTTTAGAATGACGTACCCGAAAGAAAACTCAGCGAATGCAAAGAAATGGTGTTGTCGCATGCACCAAACCAAAACCCGTCTTAGGCTCGGCACATGCGCAGTGGCGATGACGCTATTTCTTTGCGCACGCAAAGCTTTTAAGTGCGTTAATCTAAAACTCGGTATTACCGTCGTTGACCCCCATTATACCATTGTCCAAGGAGGGCAGGAAACTGAACCGTTGGAGACTGCTTTTTAACCTTGTTCGCGTGCTCTCTCAGGCCGTCGTTTAAGCAGCACCCCGTTTGGCCGATGTATCGGGCACCACAGGACCTAGGAATTGAGTAAACACACTCTTTGCGGCAAGGAACGTAACAGGTTTTGTGGTTCTTTTGGGAAGGGGGCGCCGGTCCGGGGCTGTTAAAGTTTTTGCAAATAGATGATAATTTAAACTTACATGAGAAAACCACGTTGGTGTTGAAGCCCTGCGCTATTGATTTCAGTCGATGCGAAATGTTATGAATGTAGGGGATGCACGCGAAGCGGGTCTTTGGAGAGCGGCTTTTTGGATTGAGGCCCTGTGACACAAGCTCGATCAAGTCGTTTGGGTAAACGGCCTGGCAACGGTAAGGTGGCAATCCATCTACTTTGTCGCAGTCAGTATACCGTTGAAATTTATAAAACGTTTTAGAATGGCGTACCCGAAAGAAAACTCAGCGAATGCAAAGAAATGGTGTTGTCGCATGCACCAAACCAAAACCCGTCTTAGGCTCGGCACATGCGCAGTGGCGATGACGCTATTTCTTTGCGCACGCAAAGCTTTTAAGTGCGTTAGTCTAAAACTCGGTATTACCGTCGTTGACCCCCATTATATCATTGTCCAAGGAGGGCAGGAAACGCCACACGAAAGCAGAAGTAGCAGCAGCAGGGGCTTTTATTGACAGCTAGAAGAGATCGTAATTGGTTGCGACATAAGCTTATTCGAGGGCACGAACGCGGTGTTAAAAAATCTTGGCCGCTCACGCGCGGTTGAAATGTCATTTCCTGCATCCAACTTTTACGCTTACATTTGTCGTATATGGGGTAAATGACCCACTGCAGGGAGCTTCAAAAAAAAAAGAAAAAAAGAAATGGAACGTAGTGATTTGTACAGTAACGAAGTTAAAGTAAAAAATAAAAATAATTTCTCTACAATGCATTGGGCTAATCTTTTTTTATATGTTGTATTTGCGTATACATTTCGCTAATAAAACCATAAACCATTCACAAAAAAAACTTCAATTAACAACCCGCGACATGCCACTTTGTACGGCGTCTGCACGCGACGGCTCACCATGCCAGCTAGAATTTCTCGCTTTTCCGATACGGAAAAAAAAAAACAAAGGAAGCGTTTTTGTGACAGTACGGAAGCAATAAAAGTTTAAACACCCTATCTCGCCTGCTGCCTATACAACCGGCTGGAGCGCTGTGCTGTTATGTTGTGCTCAACTTTCCTTTATTCTGCCATGAGAACGGGCGGAATGCCTGCTGTGGCGCTTCCGATTAAGGTAAAAAAAAAAAAAAAGGACGAAGGCAATTCTGGGACGTTGCAGATTTACGAGGCTCAACAAAAACAGCAACTTTATTGCCAATAGAAAAACAACAACAACATTTTATCTTGAGTCAACGTCGCTTTCGTAGTGAAACATTAGAAGTCAGAAACGCTTTTGTACACATTTCCATTTTGTTTGGAAAGCAAAAAACTGTAAAAAAAGCTGTGAAAATATAGAGTCAATAGGCGTCTCCCCAAGAAACACACGAACAATTAAAGAAGGTGCTGTGTATCGTCGGTTTCAGAAAAAAGAGACCTTAAAACATTTACGCTACTTCTATTACAACCCTGTTCTTTGCGCACTTCTAGCGGCGCCGCTTTACAATAAACCACTCGTAGGTGCATCGAGACATCGAGAAACATTTCAGCCTAAATAAAAGGGAAAAATGCGGCATCTCATGTCTCGTCAAACCGCTCGTTATATCTCCCTCGAAATGAATAACTCTACAACTCCCATTAGCAGGAGCACGGTTTCGGAATGCTAACCGATACCGTTTTCGAAACTACCGTTTTATTGTAAACGGTTTCATAATTCTAGGGATTATTTCAGCCAGTAAACTACTGCTGGAGCGTCGTTCTAGTTTTAATTAAAATAAAATAATTATAAAGCTAATGGTTTTCTTTGTTTATATTTATAAAAGCAAGCAACACATTTTTAAAGAAGATGGCAAAGCTTTTACTTTTGATCGAGTGGTTAACACTTTAAACACTGTTAGTCATACACGGCCTTATTTTGCTCGTTTTTTTTTTTTTTTTTAATCTGAGATCTTGAATAGAACCATTAAGAAGAAGAATAACGCCGTCTTTAGTTATATATGAATTGACCAGAGTTGCTAGACAATATACATCTTTGTTCAATTGCAAGTCATAAGTGGCCAATTCTATAGACCGATATTAAAGAAAAGGGAAGTTGTTGAAAGCCGATTTTGATCACTGAACATGATATGCAAAGTACACGATTGGACGGTGTAGAGGATTCCGCGATCGTGTCTGCAAATAAAATGGAATGTGGAGCTACTGACAACGTAATCGGGAGTTTTCCCTGAAATGCTTTTAAGCCAGCACAACTTTTGCGTCAAGTTCTATTGCGCCTCTCAACTCCAGCTCATCTGAAATGCTCAGTGATATGCCAGAATATTGAAGCGCAACTGGGGTGAGTTGATAAATGACGGGCCACTTAATTAGTGTTTGACACGCCTAGCATAAGCTGCACTCTCCTATGATCTGTCTTGTTTGTGAGAGATGGTGGTCATGAAATGTGAGATTTCTTTCCACACCATTAATCTATAAAAAGAAATACATTTATGCTCAACGCTGAAGACTACAGAGTACCTCCTTCCAACTTCATCGGTTCTGCCGCCATCCTTCAGTCGCCCGACGTTGTCGGCCACAACGTCGGGTGGGCCACAACGTCGGATGGCTCAAGGTGGAGAGGGATTGCCAAAGCCGACTTGGCGGGGGGACGGCCCGTTCACCCCGCCAAGTCGGCTTTGGCGATTTCTCTCCACTTTCTCAATTTTCTCTTCTATGTGCTGTTATGCCCCCCTCCACCCCCCCCCCCCCCCCAAACTAACGATGACCGTTCGGCCTCTGACTTTGACTCCCACTTTAGTATTTCCTCTTTCGCGAGTCTTCTCTCTCTCTCTCCACTTTTTAAGAGAGACTTACAAAGGCTTTCAATGTGACTTACCCCATAGAATCTGCAAAACAGCGCATCCCGAGTGACAAGCGCTTCATCTGGATCACAAGATGATTCCCTAATTCTTTGAATGCCTCTGTCTCAAGAGTTTTGAAATGCCTGTCAATACTTCCTTTAAGGGCCAGCTCGAGATAATATAATATTTAAACAAAATCGGTTGTGTGTATGTTTATACAGCCTAGAACTTGGTCTGTCTAAACGGGCGACGCGTCTCCCAGCTGTAGATGAGAAATTTAGCTAGTGCAGTGCAGACACTAGCCTTGGGTCTTTAACGTGCATCATTCAGTACTGATACACGACCGCACGCCGGTACGATGCTCATCCGCATCGAAACGGGCAGGGGTGGGGATTGAACCCAGGATCCCTGGGTTCTGCAGCGCGAGCTTTCGCTCCACGTGCTCCGATCCCCCTTATATTATTTAACTACTACGGCATGCAGCGAATTTCCCCAAAAGAGAGATAGACATGGAAGTATCAAAGGAAAATTAAATGACATTTGTCCAAAAATAATAGTATTTAATTTTAGAAATCTTAGTTCAGTAACATTCTGCCAGCACATTTGTTTTCATCGTGGGACTTTGTAGTGCACACTGAAAAATAACAGGCATGTTTCTTATACAAAACAACATTCCGAAATCACATTCGGACTTTATCTCAATTTTTGTTTATGTTGCAAAAATGCCTATTGCCTCCACAGGCAGTGCACGTGTAACGAGCAAACAATGCAGAAAGTATTTTTATGAATGAGCCGTTGATTTCTTTTTTCTGGATGCACTGAGAGAGCTTTTTCGATTTCTGATTCTGCATTAAAATTGTAAATTCTTCTGTTCTCTCGCGTTTCAATTGGTTTATGTTGTTTCGTGTTTATCATGTATGCACCACAATTGCTCATTTACTTTGTGTAACTTTGTTCACATCATTCGCATTGTTGTTTTTTTGAATGATGATGCATACTGGGCCAAATTTTGATCGCTTACCCTTTATTACCAAGGGGTCCCTTCGACATTGAAAGTTTGGTTTGGGCTAGTAGGCTCATGCGAACGAAACGAGGAAAAAACGTGACGGTAAACCTAGCTTGAAATCGACAAAGTTCAAATAGATAAAAACCGAGAGAAATATTATTGAGCCTTTTTTGAACAAAAAATGCATATAAAATTTGCGTCGTCGCACCCTCTATTTATTTACTTTAAAAGAAGTGACGTCTCTGGAGGGCTGCTTGTAGAAGTGGTGATTGGTTGTTGATGAGGGCCGGGCAGAGGAGTGTGTGTATATATGTGATGATGACTTCTAATAAAAATCAGTTGAGAGTGAGCGCCGGTCCTGCTGTCTTTGTTTCTTTTGTGTCCTCACTTTGTTCGCGCTTTTACATCTTTTAATCGCCTTTATTAGTTTTTTTTTAAACTTTGGGACCCCTTTCTAAATAAAATTTTATAAACTAACTACTTGTTTGAAACGCAAAAACACATTTTGACTTGACTGGATCTATGGCGCCACTGACGCTGACCCCACAGTGCTGCAAATAATAATAAAAAAGTAAACGAACAAATAAAAAATTTCGTTCATTCATTTAATTTATTCTTAATTTGGTATGATAATATAGCAATATATGCTCACCTGTTAGCAAGCTAAGAAGGCGTATTAAACTACTAAGTTTCCATAACGCAGTTTAAAATGACTCGTCGCTATTGTGCGTTACTGTTCACTCTATCTTAAAAAGGAAAACATGTCAAGAATCAATTCCAAAACATAAAAAAGACATTTCGGCAATCCTTAAATAATCACATTCTTTATATGGTTTGCGTCATGATCAAAATTACACAAGTATTGGTACATTGCAGAAAATGTACAATATACACATTTTATTCTTCGCTTCTCAGCACACAACACAAACACTAGATACCTCCTGAATAGCGTCCCGATCCGTAGTGAAACGCGTGTGCAAAAATCTAGCGTGGTGCGTCCCACCGAAATAAAAACATGCGCATAGCTCTTGTTTTCTTACACTTTATGCGCGAGCATGTTGCCCTGTACACTGAGTGCACAGTACTTGCGTCAGTAGGGAGTTCTAGAATGGAACTTGAAGCTTTGGGGCGTCCTATTCTTTCTAGTGTTGAGCAGGAACGTTGAAAGCCCGATGCTCGCCTTTGTAGCTTCTGCTATGCTCTCACTAAATTGAAACGAGGTATAAAGGGAAGTATAAAAACCTCAAAAAGACCAACTCACTGGACAAAAATGAAGATTCAAGATGCCCTCGACCTCCGATACCCGTTTACAAGTAACGCTTCCCAGCGCTCAGAACAAAGCCGGATCCCAGAGCGTTCGATGATGCCGGATGTATGCAATCTAGCTTTTAATATATTTTTTTAACTTCCCTCTATACTACGTTTAAGTTTTAGTATGAGCGTAGCAGAAGCTATAAAAGTGTAGCGTATCAGAAGCTTCAACTCCAGATGTTAGCGTTTTCCCAAAAAGTGTTTCGGCCTTTGCTATGCGCTCCGAACAAACCTCGGAAATAAGAAAAAAAAAATGTAAACTCAGCATTTGTTCGAGCCGCTTTCAAAGAAGGTCCTTTCTAATCCGTTCACCCCTAACCTGAGAGTGCGGTGGAACCTACATCCTTGCTGTACCAGTTATGTGTCTTTCTTTCGCCACGTGATCACGCTGCCGCCCATAACCACGAGCAGAGAGTGGGATCATGTGACGAAAGGGAGACGGCTAATCGGTCCAACGGACGCGTAGCTCTCCACACAGTCTCAGCTTTGGGGTGAACGAAGTATAGCAGACGGGATCGAAATGAAGAAAATGGCGTCCTGGGTAAGGGTGGCATATTTTTTTGGCTGGAATAACTAAGGTCCTGCTACTTGCGTGCGTATTGTGTTGTTTCTGCAGCGGAGCCCGTGACGCAAAAAAGAATAGTTAGAAAACGCCTTTTAAGCAAACCGAAACTTATATCATCAAGTGAAATAAACGTTCTCAGCGTAGACTTATTGCGAGCTAGCAGCGACTCCGAAATACCAGTGCTTCTATTTCGAGACGTCGACCCCCAAAAAAGAAGTATGATTCCGAATCGCAACTATCTCAAAATCTGCCTCGCGACGTGAACCTGTTTTGAACTGATTTTGTTTTGTTCGGGAACAGTCTACTGTTTGACATGCTATTGAGGCGGCTAAGAACGTTTTTGGGGAGTTCAGTGTCGTTTAAACTAAATACCGGATAGTTTATATTATTACAATTAAAAGTGACCACACGCTAGTGGATGTAAGAACAACCCAATTTTAGCAGTTATTGTAATTTTAGTAATACAGGTTTTAATTAGAGTGTAATTTTTCACTTATTAAATTGTAGAGCCCATTAAGCCCCGCATGTTTCACAGGTACTTTTGGTGTCTAACCTACCATCTCTTTCAGAAGGAGAGAAAAAGAAAACGAAACCCTAGAGGTTATGTGTTGAACACAAATATTATCAGAGATTAAGGTCTACAAAATACACCTACCAAATAACGATTTTAGAGCTGGTACCTTTAGAGGCCACACAACCTTACGCGTAAGCACGAAATATGTAGGTCGGTGAGACCGTGATTGCTAAATAATCTTGAAAGAAATTAAACGGAGGTATTTAATACTGCTTACTTGTAGAAATTCAAAAGCATTCCTACACGCAGAGCATTGTTACAAGGAGCGCGAAACGCCTTTTTTTCACATGGCGCTCCGGCGGTTTTTGCGCTCCTCCATTGCGCAGGCGCGACACCCCACCGGCTCCATGGCATCCGTGACGATGCATCTGCGTTACTGTGCTTTTCTTTGTGTTTTTTTTTCTGAGGTGTGGTCTGCTTTGACCTTGAGCGCCCCACCGGCTTCCGTGACGATGCATTTCCGTTGCTGTGATTTTAGCCTATAGGAATTTAGGTGTCGTTTTCGCTGCTACAGACAACGGCTACAGACAGAGCCGGCTTCGCTCCATGGGACAGTATAAATATTTTATTATAAACATTATAAACATAAAAAGGCAACGGGTGCTAGGGGTTGAACCCCGGTCTCCGGCGTGGAAGCTGAGTGCGCTGCTAAGCTTCGTTTTATTTATTTCTTCATTCAGTGCATTGAAACCAGACTTGTACGTAGTTCAACTACTCTACTCAAGTTACTGTAGTTTAACTACTTTTCTGAGTAGTTTTGTAACTTTCAATTACATTTTTATTTCGGTAATTAGTAGTTTACTTTAATTGCTTTTTTTGAGTAACTTCTACTCAAGTTACAAGTTACTTTCGAATTTTAGTGGTTGTCTTGCCTATTAAAAAACATTCCTGCACAAAGGAGATAAGAAATTGGAAGATAGCTGATACTTGCAAAGATTGGCAAGCATGTGGAGTAGGAAGGGGGGAGGAAAAGAAAATTGTTTGGAGAGTCCGAAACCCCCCCCCCCCCCCAAAAAAAAAAAAACAACAAACAAACAAACAACAACTTTTTCACAAGCCCCCCCCCCACTGCAACAACACTGCTACGAGGCGCAGGGAGCGAACAGACACGACGCAAGAGAGGCCGAGTAACTGCGGTATTAGCGCCGAAGACTGGCGTTTCTCTGTGTCCCGAATCTCAAGAAGCCTTGACCCATTTGAAGAAAGGGCTGGTCCCCCCCCTCCCCCCCCCCCCGCTTCTCCCCGACGTAGAAACTCTCGCCTACTACAGGAGGTGCACACACTGCATCCTCACTCAAAGGGGGCAACAAAATGCAGCACCTGCTCTGAAACTCATCTGGTGCTCCCGTAGTTTTTGCTGTACTCGAAGAATCGCGTGCTAAAAGGCAACGCAAAGATGACCTTCTTCCGTTGCCTTTCCTCCCAAAACTTAAAATATGCAGATCTTCAAAGATTCGAAGATTGTTAGGGAAACCTTAGTTAATTACCTCAACATTTTTACATAAAAAACATCAAACAAGCAGTGTTGAGAAGTACTCCAAGTACATGGTACTTAAAGTACTACTGTTTAGAAAGATTGTACTTTACTTTAAGTAAATTCTCTGAACATGTACTTGTATTTTCCGAGGAAAATAAAACTCCCGACTTCACTGTACATTCCCTGAATTTGAAAACAAAAATGGCGGTATCGTCGTGTGGAAACGCGCTCTTTCGAGACGTAATCTGGTCATTTCTCTGAGTGAAGTAATGGCGGCTGTAAGACCGATGGAAATAAGTGCCTTATAAGTTGATTGTGTCAAATAGCTCGTCAGCGAGAAACAACTGCACTGTGGCGACTTTACCTTATACAATATTTGCTGCCATTTCCGTAAAAGACTGATGCACCTCCGATTATCCCTGGAGCAATGCATACCAGTTAAAAAAACACTGTATAGTTAATGAAAGGGCATCTTGAAAGATTGTGCTAAAAGTGCTTGTACTTTACCTTGAAATATATGGTATTTATATACGTTACTTCAAATATATTGCGCCCGGTGTACTTACTACTTTACTTGAAGTACATAACCTCTCATTTACTCTGAACTTCCAAGTAGTTTTTAGACGTACTTTACGCAAGACTGTAAACAAGCAAACACTGTCTAAAAAATCAAGCTCAGGCAGTGCTAAACTTCAAAGTAGAAATGACACATTCGCAGTACATCATTGACCAAACAAACAAGAAAGTACAAAACAATTAGGCACGCAGAAGCCGAACCAGCTATTAAAGCATTTCTGTGAAAAAAAAACAAGCCGATTCATATTTGGCTAGCACAATTTCGCTAACGGATCAAAACCTCTATACTTTTTTTTTACCATAAGAAACATATCAAAGTAACTTCAAAAGTAACTTCAAAAGTAATTCGCTACTTTTTATGATAATTAGTAATTTTGTAAATTACTTTCTATTTGAGTAATTTCTACTCTACTCAAATTACTTTTTACGTCAATACTCAGTAACTTAACTTAATTACTTTTTTTGAGAAACTTGTACATGTCTGATTGAAACAGACTACCCAGATCTTTTGGGCAGTCACCTAGTTAAAATTCCTTCATACACAATGACTCGTCCAACAGTTTTCCCCAGTCGGATATTACGTCTATAGACAGAACATATTTTTTCACTTGGACAAGAAGTTTAGTGAAATATTTGGGAGCGAATTTTGGTATTTACGCTGCATGGCGTGCATCCATCCGGGAGTTTTACAAACCAAACCCGCCTAACACCATAATCGCATCAAATGGAACACTTTTATGTTTTCAATCGGGAGAAATTGTACGGAATATGCGGTCATCCATAGATATTTTTTTATAGTTCACTTTAGAACAACCCAGAACATAACTGCCTCCCAGCAGTGTATAAACAAAGGCTCAATTGTTTCTGATTGATTCCCCAGTAAGCAGCTAACTCCCCAGGGTACAAGTATGCCTCCGTGGTCCATTCACACCTTAACGCGCAACGCGGCACTACGTTGTCGAAAAAAAAAAATTTCTCGGAGGAAGGTCTTCACATCTTTTTCACGCAGATTAGAACATCCTCCCCAGGCATATTTGTGTATAAAGAACTGTACAGCGGAGCTGAAGGAAGGCTGTCAATCAAATCTCTGGTCATTGCTTCCGCGCTTTAGTGAACTAATTAATACTAGGGCGAGTAACACCCCATAAAACAATTCAAAACATTTCACTACTTATCTTACAAACCCAGCAATTTTAGCTGGGGGCCAATGAATAATGATACAAAAACAAATGGCAAGTAACGTGCTGTCCTGGTCTTGAAGAAGGGTGCTTTCGATCTCTCAAAAAGAGAAAGCGCGAAACGATTTTTCTGACGAACAAATGGGATACCCCAAGTCCTCCTTTTGCGACTCTTCGAAAAGGGTAATCACGTCTCTTTGGTTCCTCCGTAGTTTTCCATATAAAAACAGTGAACACTTAGTGAATTTTTTTAATAATGGTTCTCGCACAATGCAAGATCTGCAACACATACCCCAGTTTAACTATAGGAAAAACATTGCAAACGTTGGCTCTCGTGACAATTGACAAGTTTCGAACGCACCATTTAATTGTCCGCTCTCTGAGATCTTCAGCCACGATTGCCCAGTACTTTGTATTATTCCGCAATGTTTTAATGGGATCCCGAGATATTTACACGGCGAACAGGTCCATCTTTCACTTTCGAGGTATCGAGGCTTGTGTCCCACTCGCCGCCCCAGATTCCATTACACTTATCGTTATTAACAACGCATCCTGTTTATTTGGAGAAGCTGGAACACAGTTCTAACACAGCAACGGAACTTCCTTTGTTGCTAAAAACACAGCAGTGTCGTATGTATACTAACAATTTAGTTTCTTCGTCACCCATAGGAAAACGTTGCACTCGTTGCGACTGGATCATGCTTAAACAAAAGGGTTTTAAAAAAAAGTTAAAACAATAGATAAGACATAGGGTTCTGACCATTCAGTATAAAACAAAAACATTAATGATGGGAGTCAAAACATTATTGACGATTAACCTCGGCGCGCAATCCTTATACGCCACTTTGACATTTTCAATAGTAATTTTCTCTACATTAGCGCGGTCTAAAAGATCCCAAAGCACGTCATGCGACACAATATCAAACGCCTTTGCTAAATCAATTTGAAGCGTCGCAATTGGACTTTTTTAGTCTGCTGAATATTCCAAAATAATTTGAGCTAAATGAATGGTTGTCTGAATAGACCTGCCTCTAACGCCACACGTTTAGTGTTCCCTTACAAACTTGCATATCACATGTTGAAGCCGTCCAAATACGATCCTCGCAAAAATCTTGAAATCGACATTTGAGAGTGCTATCAATCGATACCCAGTAACATGCTGTCGCACACTCCATTCATCAGATTAGAATAAAAACTGTGCGTGATCGAAGAATAAATTGAGGCAGTATTTTGAGTTGGACATTCCTCGTATTGCTTGAAACAAAAACGGGTTTTGTTCGACGCCAACCCTTCAATCGCATTTTCTGTCTCACTCAAAGTGATAGGCATTCACAGCAAAAAACGCGCGTTGCGGTCCACGTCGACGCCTGCGTCGTAAAAGACGAAGCAGTCACACAGGGCCGCCCGACGGTGGCGTCTTCTCGGGAAACCTCGCGTTTGTCGAGAGAACACGGAATTATTTTACTCGTCTGCTTCGTACAATTGTTGTTGCCTTGCCTTTGCGATTGCATATGCGGTGGGAGACAACCGTCTCCACTGAATGGACAACGGCGATGATTGTATATGAAAAAACAGTGAGTGCGCAGGCGAGCTGGTGGAAATTGATCATGATTATATATACGTTTACACCTCGGTTATATGCAGCATTGGCGAAAGGCACGGACTCGAGCGGGCGGCTTCAGAAGGTGCTCTTTTGCCGCGTTTTTGTGCAAACAAAGCACGGTGCTACTAGTGCCACGCCGGCACGTCCGCACGCAGCTTGTGCAAGAGTGTTTTCGATGGAGAACTGTCGTATTCCGTAGTGCTGGGTGCACACAAAGACTACACAACACATTGGGAGTGATCGCTCCCGCACAGTCGGAGGTTGGAACACACCGCGAACTTCGGTGGCAGCTTTAGCGCTAACGATGAAGAGTAGTTGCACGGCGTCGTACACGCCCATTAAACACTGCTCACAGTCAAATGTTCCAATCGCCTTGCTTCTTTCTATGCTGAAATGCTTCCAGCCATGTTTGGCCAATGCACGAATCCCTCGACCCCTCTGCCTTTTCGCCTTCATTGTGGGTCGAAAATAAAAACCGCGAAAACAGGTCCTAACCGGAAAAGGGTGACACGTCACGTCCAGACGCTCACTGATTGGCTCAAGCGCGCGCATCGAGGGAAAAATTGGGTACCGAGGCGTCGTCCCCTGCGTCGTCCCCTGCGTCGCCCTCCTCGGCGCGCGACTTTCTTCAGTACAAAAATAAGCAAAAAATTCACCCCACGACGCGCGTCTTTCCGCTGTGTGAATGCGCCTTAAGAGCTGCGCTCTAAATATTAAACACATTTACAACTCCCTTTAACGCCCGAATCTGAGCGCAGCTCGTGAGGAGGAGCGGGAAATGTTTCCGCAAAATTTACGGGAAGTTTTTCCGCAAATTATAGTGGGAAATGTTTTCACTAAGTTTAGCGGGACAATTTTACGATCATATTAGCGGGAAACGTTTTCCGCTATGTTTAGTGGGGAATTTTTCCGCTAAATTTAGCGGGGAACTTTTTCTGCTCCCCGCAGGGGGTGCCTACACCTTCCTTCGGTGTTAGGTGCTTGGTGAGTAGCGCCACCACGGACCCCAGCCACGTGGGCCACCATACCCGCACGCAGGGGGCACCTGCCTCGGTAGGTGCTTGGTGAGTGGCGCCACCGCGAACCCCGAGCTATGTGGGTTTACCCACCCACGTCTGGCTGTGCGTGGCGTACCCGTGTCCGGGGAAAAGGGGACCCTGGTGGTTGAGCTGAGCCCGGGGTATGTTTGGACCCTTCGGGGCCCCCCGGGCTTGGCAATACACCGCTTCGGCCCCTGCTTCTCGTAGACGGGTGTCCTGGCTTGGCCCGACCAGGGTGATTCAGTCAGTCGCCTCTTCTACCCTCTTCTTCCTTCTTTCACTTTTCCTCCCACCTCTTTCTCTTTTCTTCTACACTCTCATCCTTCCTTTTTCACCTTCTTAGGGGCAAGGGCCAACCTTGAGTGGAAACAGGTCCTGTCCCTGCAACCACACTAGGGTATAGTGCCCGGGCAGCACTGGTAGAGTAATTGTGTCAGCCAAGCCCATCTTGCTATGGCACATTATCTACCCCCTTGTTGGGCTCCGTGGTGGGCGGTGCACCCGGGCACTGAACGTTCCTCCCATCTTTATGGGTTCCAGGCAAAAAACTACTGATCGGGCCCTGAAAAGGGTCCGCACCGAAGTAAAAGACAGTCCCGCAAAGCGTATTGAATTCCTAAAATTCCCGAAGTTCCTTGTACTACACTCAGAAGACGAAAAGCCACTTGCAAAGTTATCCCCTTTTCTCGTATCAAAAGTTCTTGAAGGTATTATTGGAATGAAGTTTAATGCCAAAAAGATGGCATCGGGTGACCTTCTTGTTGAAATTAATACAAAACAACAAAGTGAAGCTCTCCTAGCTTTGAACGCCGTCGCAGACTACAAAGTTAGCGTAACACCGCATCGCAAGCTAAACACCATACAGGGAGTCATCTCCGAGGATGACATGCTTGAAACATCCGAGGCAGAAATCGTTGAGGGCCTTTCCGGTCAAGGGGTTGTAGCTGCGCGCCGCATCACCATCCGCCGAGATGGTGTTGAAAGGAAAACCAAACACGTCATCCTGACCTTTGACTCGACCACACTACCTGAAACTCTGAAGGCAGGCTATCTACAGTGCCGTGTAGGGCCCTATGTGCCGAACCCTCAGAGGTGCTTCAAGTGCCAACGGTTTGGCCATGGGTCACAGAGCTGTCGGGGAGTCGACACTTGCGCCAAGTGCTCCAGCAGAGAGCATGCTGCTGACACCTGCGATAACAGTCCGAAATGTGCCAACTGTGACGGTCCTCACCCGGCATACT
Source organism: Ixodes persulcatus (assembly GCA_013358835.2). Taxonomy (NCBI): domain Eukaryota; kingdom Metazoa; phylum Arthropoda; class Arachnida; order Ixodida; family Ixodidae; genus Ixodes; species Ixodes persulcatus. Next base: position 151,159 of record JABSTQ010010389.1, read on the forward strand.
CTCACTCTTGTCCATTGTGGAAGCAAGAGAAAGAAATTCTCACTCAAAGGCAAAGGAAAATATTCCCTACCATGAGGCCAAAAGACGTTCTTCTTTCTTGGCAAAAGGCGGATATGCCGAGGTCGTGCGTAGGTGGCCTGCACGGCCAGTAATCGCATCGGCGGGAACACAGACGTCTCCGGACGATCTGCGGGTCCCGTCAAAGTCCCCACCCAAACCCGCGGAAACGGTGCCAACGGCACCATGTCCCAAGTCCAGGGAGGGTGCTGGCCCGCCAGCATCCACCTCAGAGCAGGGGATGGCCACCCCTGCCTCTGTGCTCCCCCGGGGTCGGGGCCAGCCACCCCGAACCACTACCCCGAGGAAGCCCGGTGAGATGTCGAAGCAGTTGGCTCCTAAGGGTCAGCTGACGGTACCACCGGAAGAGCCCATGGAAGAGTGTGGGCTCAGATCCGATGACGAGGCTATCCTCTCGGGATCGGAGTCCTCCGCTGTTGCTCCCACTACCTCTAGTGGGAAGCAGAATGATTGCGCGAAAAAGAAAAATGCCCCACGCATAAAAATTGATTTTAAACCTTAGTAACCTGCTTTTATCCATTTTTGCAGTTGTGGGTTTCTTTTACGGAGGTCCCTCTACTAATAATCGCCGCCCAATCGGTATGCGCTCCGCTCGTCACCCAGGGAGTGACACACAGCAACGAGAAGACAGCGAACGGGTTTACTGTACCTCCCGGTTGCCCGTCGTCGGGAGCCGGCAGTCCAGGCACGCCGACCCTTGTTGTCGCCCGTCGATCAGAGCTCACAGTCGAAGTCCGTGTCCAGGCCTGCGGATCGCCTTTCCCACCCCAGCGCTGCGTAGGCTGGCTGTCCCGGGCCATCACTGCCCGAGTCTCGCTGCGGAACCGCCCCGGGATCGTCATAGCCTAGACCAGATGGCCAGGGTTTGCCGTTTCCACCGGTCTTGCTCCAGACCTCGCTGGTGGACCGCTCCGGGGTTCGTCATGGGCCAGGCCAGGCAGGCCGGCCGCGATGTTCCAGTCCAGCTCCAGCCTCGCGTAGCACACACTGACTCGCGCCAGCTCGTGTCTTCTCCGCCGACCGCCTGTCACGTGCCCTCTGCCTCGTCTTTCACCCTCGGCTCCCACACTCTCCCCCCCTCAAGGCCCGGACTTCGGGGGACTTCATGGGCCTCAGGGAGCCGCTGGGCTTCTTGGGCGGCCGCTGTTGCTGTTGCCGGAGTGGCCACGTTGCAGCGTCCGAAAGCGGCGTAGGTGGTGGTGGCTAGCGAAGCCGGCAGACAATGCCGACCTGTCTGTCGCTCGCTGTCCCTCTCACCGCGATGCAGCAGGGGGCTTGCTCTAAGCTGGTCCGGCCGACGCAGACGGACCTGCCCCGTTCCGCTTAGAGGTCACAGCGGGCTTAGAACAGCCCGCCTGAACCGTTCGTCAGGCCGAACAACTGTCAGCCACCCTGAGCACTTGGGAAAACGAATGGGCCCGTCTTCCCTCCCGGTGGGCTTCCTGGGTTACGCCGTCTATGGTCGTCTTTCCAAGAAGCTATTCTGCGCAGAACAAAGTGGTAAAACAACACACAGCGAACAAATACTCTGGCGCAGATTGTGGCAGTGGCCAGCCTCCACCGCCAAATTGCTTGCCGACGGGTTCGTGCACCATGCGGCTAACTCAGCAAGTCCGCATTCCGGAGCTCGCTCCTGGGTCGCCAAGAACAGGGGATTTCTTGTGTCCTACCGCAACCTCATGTTATACGTCTTTCCCATCGCGACAACGGTAGCATCCTTTCAAGTCAGCGATGTGAACCGGGCAAGCCTCCTCGTTTGTATCTCGCCGAGTAGTCTAGAAGTAAGACACGACGCTCGCGTCTTTGTACCTCGGGTGCCCTTCTCAGCTCGGAGCAAGCGATGCGACAAAACCACTAGCTGCATTGCTCAAAGCGTGAGTTTCCTTCAGAACAGGTAACGATGGTGTAAACTTATTCCATCTTTTTCGCAAGCGAAGGGATCCAAAGCCTGTGGCGGGATTGCCATATACCATACCCGCGTTCCACAACGGCTACATATACCGTGTGCTACTCGATGTAAGCGTCAGCGTCCCGTTCCGTCCACGTGTATACGAGCTCTAGGGACTGCTCGGTCCTCAGAGGGGGCGGCAGCTCAGCGAGCGAGCCCGCTTTAACCGTTCAGGCCTCAAGGCAAGCTGGACAGCTACAAGCCACCTAAATGTTTACCGCCACATCCCCGGCCAGGTCGTGACGCGACATAACTTATTAAAAGTCTTGCTGTCACTGCCACGACCGGCCAGAGTGAAGTCGAGGAAGAATCCTATAAATCATTTCGTAGCTTCCTTCCTTGGAACGACCCCCCTCAAGGGAGAGTCGTCCCTTTGCCATTGGTCGGTTGTTGGAGTGACGCGAAGCAACTAGCCGTCTTGGCCCAGCGGTTACAAATCATACTGCTCCTTAACTCGCCTGCCAGCGTTCCCGGTGTCAACTGCAATTTACGCCAGTTTACCCAACACCCGCTGACAATCTCGTCCGCCAGTGTTTCTGGTGCCGACTGCCATTCCCGCAATCTTTCCGACACCCACTGAAAAAACCCCACCTGCACCCCGGACCTCGACAAGCGCTTACTTGCCTACCGCATCACCCCAAGCCTAAATCCAAAATATTCAAAAGGTCCTGGCTGTTTTCCCTCCTGCCAGTCGCTATCCTGCGTTCCAGCGAACATGCCGTGCCTCTCCTCTGCCTCCGAAGACGACTTTCTTACATCTTAACCAAGCATTATTCTGGGGTACCTGAGAAAGCGCGTCCTCAACCTCGTCCTTCGAGCCCTTGAAGTACTCGATTCGAGGAGACACCTGCTGAGCTCTGCTGTGAGACAAGTCGCCAAACTTCCAGCATGCTTTCTCTCAACGGGCATCGTTAGCGTTAGTACTGATCAACCCGCTCAACGAATCCGTGGGACTCCCTGGGGACGACTAGAAGCAGACGCAAACCGAACGGGCCCCACGTTGGGCGCCATTTTAATGTGGGTTTCTTTTACGGAGGTCCCTCTACTAATAATCGCCGCCCAATCGGTATGCGCTCCGCTCGTCACCCAGGGAGTGACACACAGCAACGAGAAGACAGCGAACGGGTTTACTGTACCTCCCGGTTGCCCGTCGTCGGGAGCCGGCAGTCCAGGCACGCCGACCCTTGTTGTCGCCCGTCGATCAGAGCTCACAGTCGAAGTCCGTGTCCAGGCCTGCGGATCGCCTTTCCCACGCCAGCGCTGCGTAGGCTGGCTGTCCCGGGCCATCACTGCCCGAGTCTCGCTGCGGAACCACCCCGGGATCGTCATAGCCTAGACCAGATGGCTAGGGCTTGCCGTTTCCACCGGTCTTGCTCCAGACCTCGCTGGTGGACCGCTCCCGGGTTCGTCATGGGCCAGGCCAGGCAGGCCGGCCGCGATGTTCCAGTCCAGCTCCAGCCTCGCGTAGCACACACTGACTCGCGCCAGCTCGTGTCTTTTCCGCCGACCGCCTGTCACGTGCCCTCTGCCTCGTCTTTCACCCTCGGCTCCCACACAGTTTATAAGTTAAAGTTTGTTTTAATTTTAGCACTGCTATGAGTAAACAATTAGGTATTATGCAGTGGAACTGTCGCGGCCTTCTTCGTAATATTGATGACGTTAATTGTTTTTTCGATTAGCTTCGTCCTGTGGCACTCTGTTTACAGGAAACCTATCTGAATGACAAACACACACAGGTCTTACGCCGTCACCAGGTTTTTAGGAAGGACCGCCTTTCTCCTAACCCTTCTGGTGGTGTCGCTGTAGTAGTGCAGAGCGGGGTTGTGAGTGCTCAGGTTCCTCTACAAACACCACTCGAGGCAGTCGCAGTTCGCGTTCTCCTTGACCGACTCATCACCCTCGTCTCTCTCTACCTGCCACCCAACGTTCCACTGCAGCTCCACGAGCTACAAGGACTCGCAGATCAGCTGCCTAAGCCTTTTTTAATTCTAGGTGATTTCAACGCCCACCACCCTTTGTGGGGTAGTTTTCGTCAGGATTCCCGTGGTGGAGTTATAGAACGACTTTTATTATTCTCCGGGCTCTGTCTTCTGAATAAAAAGGAGCCAACGTTTTTTAGTGCTGCTCATAACACTTTTACATCAATAGACCTTTCCATATCATCACCAGCTTTACTTCCGTGCTTTTCATGGAAGGTTTTAGATTATCCATTTGGCAGCGATCATTTCCCCATAATTTTAGAAAGCTCAATACCCCTTCCTTCGCTTTCGACCCGGCTTCCAAAGTGGAAGTTAGAGAAGGCTGACTGGGCTCTTTTTGGTTTAAATGCCGTACTGGATCCATTGCTCTTTCGTAGTATGTCCCCCGAGGAGGCGACAGCGTTTGTCACTGAATGTCTAATTAATGCTGCTGCATCTTCTATTCCGCAAACATCCGGCGTCCTACCCCGGAGATGCAAACCCTGGTGGAATGAGGACTGCACAGTCACTCGCAGGAAACAGAACCAGGCACGGGGTATATTTCGCCGTTATCCCACTGCTTTTAACCTGATTGAATTTAAAAAAATGTAGGGCCAAGGCACGTTGGACACGGAAACAGGCAAAGAGGACGTCATGGAAAAAATATATATCTTCTCTAAATAGCTTTGTTCCTGCTAAAGAAGTGTGGGATCGCTTGCGGAAAGTCCGAGGAGATTACCAATCTTTCCGAACTCCTCTGTTTTCTTCCCCCTCTGTATCGCTGCAAGATCATGCAAATGTTCTTGGGGAGCATTTCCAGCTTATTAGTAGCTCCTTTAATTTTAGTGAAAAATTCAAGAAGTTCCAGTCGACTGTTGAAAAGCAGCCCATCTCAATGTCGGAGGGTGGTTCATATTTTTACAATAGACCATTCACAATGTCTGAACTCAAGGTCGCTCTTGGTGCAAAGAAGCAGTCTGCACCAGGGCCAGACAGACTCCACTATGAAATGTTGAGGAAACTGTCCCCTGAATCTATGAACAGTCTGTTAACTTTCTTTAAACATCTATGGCAAGCCGCTGCCTTTCCTCGTTGCTGGAAACATGCCCACATAATCCCTTTTTTGAAACCGGGGAAAGACCCTTCCATTCCTACGAGCTATCGCCCCATCGCACTCACAAGTTGCTTAGGGAAGACTTATGAGCGGCTTGTGAATCGTCGTCTTGTCCATTTCTTAGAGACTGAGAATTTTTTTGATGCAAACCAGTGCGGCTTTCGGGAGGGACGAGCGACCACAGATCATTTGGTTCGCCTAGAGACCGCTATACGTGAGGCATTTGTACACCGGCAGCATTGTGTCTCAGTGTTTTTGATTTACACAAAGCATACGATACCACATGGAGGTACGGAATACTTCGTGACTTGTACAACTGTGGTGTACGGGGCCGCATGCTTCAGTGCATACAGAGCTTTCTCAGCGAAAGAACTTTCAGGTCGATTGGGCTCCACACTGTCAGATGTTTTCTCTCAAGAAATTGGTGTTCCTCAAGGAGGAGTGCTGAGCGTTACCTTCTTTGCGGTTAAGATTAACAGTCTAGCTAAGGTTATGCCCTCATCAGTAACTTACTCTCTATATGTGGATGATGTGCAAATCTCTGTGTCTTCCTGTAACCTCTCCAGTTGTGAACGACAGTTGCAACTTACAATCGATAGAATGTGCCAGTGGGCAGACGAAAATGGCTTCAAAATTTCTCCTGAAAAAACAGTCTGCGTTCCTTTTTCATTGCGCCGGGGATTGTCTCTTGATCCTTCCTTGCATCTTAATAGCATTGAAATATCAGTCCACCGAGAACACAAATTTTTGGGTGTGATTTTTGACAAGAAACTTACCTTTGTGCCCCATCTGAAAACTTTAAAACGGAAAAGCTTGATGTCATCAAGCATCCTAAAACTGCTGTCGCATATGTCGTGGGGTTCTGATAAGCGCTGTCTCCTGCGACTGTATAACTCCTTAGTTCGATCCCGCCTCGACTATGGTGCAGTAGTATATGGGTCAGCGCGGCCATCTGCTCTTAAGATGCTTGACCCAATACACCACCTTGGACTACGACTTTCTACAGGTGCATTTCGCACATCTCCTGTGAATAGTTTGTATGCTGATACGCATCAAATGTCCCTCGAGAAACGGAGGCAGTACCTCAGCGTCTCTTATGCTTACAAATTATTTTCAAATCCAAAGCATCCCTCCTACAGTGCCCTTCATACTTGCAGAAGTTCACAGCTTTTCGAAAACAAGCGGAGCATTGTTAAACCATTAAGCCTCCGTTTGCAAAGTACTTGTCAATCCCTTAATATCCCCTCTATGAGATTCCCTTGCTTAAAACACATCATAGAGTTGCTCCTTGGGATGCTCTGCCGATTTTCTGTGACTGGTCACTCGCAAAATACAGTAAGAGGGTCATTTCACCACAAATCCTCCAGCAGGAGTTTCTCTCCTTGACTACCTGGCTTTTTATACCGATGGGTCCAATCGTTGTAGGGTTGTGCTTTGTATTCCGCCTCCTACAGCAAAGTCCACAAGTTGACTGTAAGGGCAAGCTTTTTCACCTCAGAGCGTTATGCTATTTTACTAGCGGTCGAACATATACTCCACAATAGTATAATGAAAGCTGTAATTTTTGTCGACTCACAAAGTGCCTTACTGGCTGTGTCCTCCCTGATGCCCACAAAGAACCTCCTTGCACAACATCTACATGGTAAGATCAACAGCGCCCTGCGACGCGGTCGGGACATTAAGTTCTGCTGGGTGCCAAGCCACGTTGGGATTATGGGCAATGAAGAGGCGGATAAATTGGCCGTGTCTGCACGAGGCTCATCAATAACATTCAATTGCTTACCCTACCAAGATTTGAAACCACTTCTGAGGAAATCTATTTTTCTCAAATGGCAGCTGGAGTGGGATACAGAGAGCAACAACAAACTTCACATTATCAAGCCCGTTCTGGGCGTTTGGGAGAGCTCTTATAACAGGAAACGTCGTGTGGAGGTTCTTCTGTGCCGTCTAAGAATAGGTCACTCCCGCGTGACACATCAGTATCTGCTTCGTGGTGAAGATGTTGCACATTTTGTGGCATTGTTCGTCCCATCAACCACTCCGTCAATCATGTTTTTTCGAACTTTTTAGGGATCATCTCCCATTTCATCCCTCATTTTTACTTGGCGATAAACCTTTAGTTCCTTTCAGCCGTGTCTTAAACTTTTTAAAACAAACTTTATATTTATACCATTTGTAAATACGTAACCTCAAAGTAAACTTTTGTTATAGTATGCTCTAAATACGTTGAGTTTGGCGCATTATGGCCCTCGTTGTTGCTGCGCCAATAAACTCCTAATCATCATCATCATCAACTTTTTCTGCTAAACTTAGCGGGAAATGTTTTCCGCTAAATTTAGCGGGGTGTTTCCGCTAACTCTGGCGGAGAATTTTTTCCGCTAAATTTAGCGGAAAAACTCTCTTCCCATCCTCCCTCGTGACGTCACTAGTGACGTTACTCTTGATGTCAATGTGACTTTATTAAAGGATACTTCCCAGAATTCAACGCGCGGTTACGCCGACGTCGACGGTGACGCCGCTCAGGCCGGAAACGGTCGCCTGAGAGCTGCGCTTTAAAACAAGGCTGTCATTTAATTTGTTAGGCAGCTAGACAGATATTACAAGTATATTTCGGCCTGCCAAATGGAAATCACAAATTATAAGGCGGCCATGATCATGCCGGATAGCATCCGTGACGCTGAGCTGCCTAGACTTTTTAAGAAATAAAAAAACGCCCTGCAGATGCTCCAATGGACTGACTGACTCAAACTTGGTAACATTTAAGAAAGGGTCTCAGTGCTGTTTCAATGTGTTCACTACTTTCATTTTTGTTTCCTGCAAGCCCAAGATGTTTCTTTCCTGCTCATGCACTAGACGCCAGTTGGTACTGTTTTATTTTGTTCTCGTAGAATTCAACCGACACACATTTATATTTGTGAAACGGCGATGGTCTAAAGATGCTGACATGTCCTTATGCATTTGTTAAGAGTTAATAAACAAGCGATTGCCTCCACTAAAGGCACACAAACGCTGCACATTCTCAAGAACATTTCGTCACTCGATACTCATTGTGAATTTGTCTAGTGTTATCGTCCATCGGAACAACAGGTCGAGGCACACTGCGGGATTACTTGGCAAGTACCACGGCGCTGCTACCCCTTTTATCCCACCAGGCGAGTCCTGAGCGGATGGGTGGTCCCACCCTCGTTTCCTTGCCTGATTGGGCTCTGTCTTAAGTGCGTCCAGCTGCACGGTGGCACTGTATGGCTGCCGTTGACCGGACGTCACCGCTTCGCTGTCCAGTTCCTCTAAAAAATATTGTATCCGGTAGAAGCGGTTCTTAACATCGCAGTGTAACAACATTGCGTTCGTTGCAATGTATCAAGGAGGCAGGGGTGGCGGAAAGACCTGGAAGTCTTGAGACGCATCCAAAACAGTAGAAGGACAAGCAGAAATGATCGATGCAGCTGCTCCATTGGAGCTCGTCATTTCATGTCCGTACTCGCCGGAGGCCGGAAGTGGAATCCTCGCAAACTGAGCCACGGACAAAGCGCGCAGGAATGGGAGGAGCACAAGCAGGTAGAGTGAGAAAGCATGTGGAGTGGGGAGGGGTGGAAAGGGCAAGGAAGTGGAGCAGAAACAGGTGGTACAGAAAGAGCGGGATGAAGGAGGAAGGGTGAAAAGAACAGTTAAAAGCGCTTACCTTTCTTGGTAGTCCACACACTTCATCACAAAGGCTTTGTATTCAGGTCGTACCAAGGGGAAGCGAGCACAGCGTCACAATAAGAAAATGGTGTGACAATTGTTTTTATTCAAAACCCTGCCCTTGGAACCCCCTAAACTAAAAGCACAACCCACCCCAGGAAGTGAAGGAGTGAGGGTCATCCTGCGTTAGGCACCACCAAAATAAAGATATCCACCCACCCTATAAAGCTGCAGCCTTTAAAAGCTTTCCGCAGAATTAGCAAACATGCAGCAAAGATTTAAATGTCAAATACACTAATACACTGTATTGATCATTTGTGGCGCTCAAAGTTTATGCGTAGGTGGAATGACACTTTAACCAAAATAATTTATCATGTTTTGATTCTCTCAATTTATTTCGTGGATTAAAACAATTAGCAATTCGCGTAAGACAAAACAAATCTTTTTTTTTTTTTTTGTGGAAACTGAGAAAGTTGCTAATCAGAAGGAATCATTGAAACGCCCCTATAAAGGATGCTTCTCTCATCGATAGGAATAAAGTAAGCTTTCCCTCCCCTCCTCCCCCACCCTCCACAAAAAAAAGAAAAGTAGAGAAGGGTTTTAAATCATGCGCTGGCCACACATCTAAACTTTTTCGCTTTAGAGCCTTGTAGTGTGAGCTTTTATAATGCGCTTTATAATTATTGCTCTCGTCCGGTGTGAACGGGGACAGCCTACACAACCTAGTTCTATTAACGCGCTTAGTGAAAACACGAGAACCTACCGCCCCAACTTGTTTGTTTAATAGACCTATTTTACCAGCTACTTTCGTTACACCGCCGTTGCCGGCATGAATCATGGGAACTGTACTTTTTCTGTACGCGCGACAAACCCGCTGGAGCTCTGCGCGAGACAAGTACAAGACGGCACAAGCCATCTCGAGCTCTGGTGCCTGTCCCTGTGAACTTTAATTATGGAGGATTCACGCGTGCGTGGAACGCTTAGTGAGCTCGGTCTATTGCAAGATAATTATTAGGTAGCTTTTATAACTACCCAAGTTTACATTTAACCGAAACGGTAACGTGAACCCTATCATTGACGGATCTTAAGTACGTTTCGTCGTTTGTAAGACGAACATATTTATTTAGGTAATAGAACGCATTTTAAAATTTATCAAAATAGGTTAGCACCCCCTCCCCCTTTCTGAGACAAAATATACAAAACAAAATACTGCAGTTTCTTTGTGGGTGTTAGTGATATAAATTAATGTTTTTAAGGTTTCGGCATAGCTAATTAAGATAGCAGGATTTCAACTGACAGGAGATTGTTAGTGTGTGTTTCTACCGACAAAATGCATTTCCGCTCAACTGTCGCTATATGTCAATTGCTTAAAACAGCGGTGCCGTAAGCTTTACACAGAGGGAGAAAGATAGATGGGATCTGGAACTTTGTCTTATTAGATATCGTGCAGCGCTCGAGAGTCGCTATGTTCCAAGAGGACACGTGTAGATCTCCGTCCTTTTTGAGATTCAGCAGAGAACAAATTAGGGGCTTAGTGGGTCGTAGCAGCTCCGACTAGAAATGCCTTCAAAAGCCGAAGTACTCTAGCGATGTCTCGTATATGCAGGAAAAACGGTAATGAGCAACTCTTTCTTGAGGCTTCTGTGACCCTAATGGCAAAAAACGAGGAACGCATAATACTTGGTAGATTAGTCTGGCTGTATATACCCACATGTCTGTGCTATAATGAGCTCAAGGCGAAGCACAATGCCATCACGACGCTTTTATTTTCCGATTTTCTATACAGAGTTATTGAGTCGTTGCACGGCGCATGCGGCGCACAAGCTTCCGCGAAAGTCTTGTCAACGCACAATTCACTATGCTTAAAACCCAGTATTTTATTTACACTACCAATGAAGTGTGGTGTATATGATGTTTAAGAGGAAGATTGATCTATTGCGATACTCGAAAAAAGGTTGGTCCTAGCTAGCATCGTAATATTGAGACCCGCCTTTACGTCGATTGCACAGTTTGATCGATATCACGAGCAGCGCTGTTAAAAAGTTTCTTCTACGTCATTTACACATCCCGCCATTAGTCACACGAATCCGCTATCGCCTTTTCTCTCTATCTCTCTCTCTCTCTCTGCGGCTTTTAATTGTGTATATTTAGCCCTCACCCGCTCTTTGTTTCACGATGAAAACATTCTGAAATGTTTATCGGTCAATTCTATCTACAGACTAACACACGAGGTATATACGGAGCTCAAGTTCGTCTGCTTCTTTAACAGCGGTTGCGATGATGTCTGAACGCTAAGCTCTAATTGGTGGATTGCGTAAGAATCTACTCGTCACGCCCCACAAAAGGAGCCTCCACTAAGCTTTTGCCACAGGCGTCGGTGGAAAGTTTTGTCGAAATCCAGGGATGCCTACCAAGGGATATCTATCGCTGGATCCAAGTGACAGGTGCAGGAACGATGAGGTATGCCCAGACTTGTACGGGCATTTATAACAAGTAACCAAATTACTTGTAATATATTACTTTTTTAAGTAATTTTGTAATCGTATGATTACTTTTATTAGGTAGTAATCGCGAGAGCAATTTGATTACTTTTAGTTGTAAGAAAATTACTTATAATAATTATTACTTGAGGTTGCACCAAGAGAACAGGTGAGGAGAGGTGTGGTGGCGTTGGAAGGGCAACGAAGTACAAGCAGGCTGTCTCACATTGAAAGTCCCGAAGGGAAGATGATGTGGTACGTTGTGCTTGCGCAAACTCCGAAGAAGTGGCCTCAGAGTCTCGGGATGAAGGGGGCGGTTGTGCAACGGCTGAAGGCTCATATCAGGGAACGAGGTGTCCAGCCGACGAGATACGCTAATATGGTACGACGTATCAACGACGCATCGTGACCCTGGGAAGTGGGCTATTAGAATACCAGCAACCGCCAGGACGGTGGCGATATTCTTGTTGCTGCACACCGTCACGTTGGGCCGGTGGCGACACGCGAAATGACCAAACACCGAACTTGCCGGCGACAGAGGTGACAGGAGACGCGATGGCGGCGACCGTGATTGACAAACTTAATTGTGCTCCCCAAAAGCTTGCGTAATGGAACCAAGCTTTTGCCCTGCATAGGGCCGTGAAGAATATTAACCTGGATGGCAGGTGCTCGGAGCCGATCAGCATGTCGGTGGGTGCTATTCCATGGGATGATGCGACCGACACTCAGGTGAGGTTGAAGCCCACGGGTTATGATTTTATTTCATGTTTCGTGCTTGCACGTGCACTGCCTTTTCAATGTTCGCAAAATGCACATCCCAAAGTGCTATTTCCCCAGCATAGCACGCGCATGTTCGTCGTTTTTGGAAGCGAGCAAAAAACACGCCGTACTCTCGTAGAAACTGGCACCGTCAGCTTTCCTTGGGGGGAAGCTGAAGAGGTTCTCCAAAATAAAATGAGTGAGAAGTGAAAATTTTAGTATTTATGTTCAATTCACTCACTGGGTGTTACGTCATAAACAGAGGTTTCCTTGCGTGTGCCGCTTGTAAGGGAACGTGTGCTGCGGTAAGCCAGCGAAATTTGCCGCCACACAGAAGCTGCACGTGCTTTCACACCTGGGAAGCCAGTCGGGCTACCCTTCTACAGTTTTTGTGGCATTTATGAGCCAGTGAAGAGAGCGCGTTTATACCTTAATAACCGTTCGAGGTGCGTGAGCACCCGCGTACCTTGCCGCACAGAAGGACGACGTGGTGAAGCCACCGCCATGACAGTTAGCCGAGGACCTAATCCTACCCCACACCCAATCCCCAAGTTTCTTGGACATCAGTGCCTTGCAGATGTCCAACAACAAGTGATCATCAACAAACGAAGCAATGTTTCTCGGAAATATTTTATACGAAAGTCATAAACTATCAATGAAGAGTAATTAGACTTTTGAACCCGTATGCACCGAGAAAGTCAGGGAGTGGAGGACAGGAGACCGCACAGGAACGACTCGGAGCTATGGTATGAAGGACTAGTGGGTATACCTAAAGCTAGCGGCCTTTGTCTCCACTGCACTCGTGGAACAGGTTAGGACGCAGAACGCAGGCGTCCGGCGTTTCGCTTTCGCATTCGAACGCCTTCGTTTTTCTAACGGATTCGAACGTGTTCGACGACTGCTGTGGAGTCAAAGGCAGCTGGCCTTAGGTCTACCCTCTAATCATACGAATGAAAGCTCGGCGTTCTGGCGTCCCCACGCGCTCTCGTTTTCTCCTCTTGCTCTGTTTCTTGGCGCACAGTTTTTATTCCGTGGCTCTACAGGTTCTTCGCATTCCATCCTATAGACCACAATCACAAAATTAACCATTTCTGCTTCAGTTAACAAAACATCGCAATGTTCCCGAGGACTGGAAATGGGTATTACGAAAAGTAAAATCAATTAGAAATTCATATGTTCTTAAAAACGTTTTATTGAACGGAATGTCCCAAAAAGTTGAACATAAACTACAGGAAACATAAAAAAAAAAGAAACGCTGAAACGAAATAAATACATTACGCAATATGCGGGCAAACAACTGTGACAAGAAGGCGAACGCAACCGCGTTTTTGACTGTTCCGGTCAGGCTTGCGGAAGGCGCGGAAATGTTGACACCTCTGTGTAATACGTCACGACTCTTTCCTCCCTACGTACGCTCCGGGAAGGAGGTGCACGAGCCGCTCGGTCGCCGTCGGCGAATCGCAGGCTGCCCTGGCCCAGCTCGACGATCTCACGGACAAATCGCCGTTAGCGAGACTGTTGGCGGACTTGGCGGTGGAGATCGGCCGGGTGAGACGACACCGGCTGGCCTTCCAGTGGGTTTATTTATTTATTTATTTATTTATTTAGTAGTACTTCGAAGGCCCTAAACAGGGCATTAAATGAGAGATGGACAGGTCATATTTGTAGGACAATAAGAAAAGCGTATACGCTTATGAACATAAAAAAATAATAAAAAAATGGAACAAAAGATGACAAAATGTTAATACAAAAAAACTAGTTAATTGAAGAGTCTAAAAGTTCGCCCACCATCTTTTTTCTCAATACATTTATACTGTTAGCTGTGACTATGTTGTTGGGTAAGAGAGAATAGTTGTTTATATACAGTCACGAAGAGATCAACCTGCTTAAATGCTGATTTGCTACTTCGCATACTACTGGTAGCGCATTCCATTCAATTATTGTGAAAAATGTGGAAGAGTTAGCATAAGAGCTTTTGGATACATATATGGGTTGTATTTTACAGTTACATCATCTCGGAAAAAAAAAAATGAAGTGGGAGAAGGAAATAGTTTATTTTAATTGTGGGGTTATGGTGGTAAATCTTGTAAAACAGTGTCAAACGAAATCTTTTCCGTCTTAAACTGAGTTCAGGGACGCTTGTGTAAAAAGAGTTATCGGAATAAATAAATCGTAACGCTCTTTTTTGGATACGTTCTAGTCCATCTTTCAGATAAGTTTGCAACGGAGACCATATGGATGCAACATATTCTAGTTTGGGGCGTACTAATGTTAGATACGCCATTAGTTTTACTTTAATGGGGGAGGGGGGGGGGTCTTAAATTCTGCCGCAGAAAACCGAATGTGCTCTTCGCCCTAGCCACAATGTGATTGACGTGGGTGATCCATGTTAGATCGTTGGGTATATAAAGCAAACTTATTTAAAAAAAGGAGGTGGAACCGAGTGTAATATCGATAATTCCGTAGTTATAAGTTGTCGGTGACAAAAGGCGGGAAAAGGTGAGTACTTTTCATTTATTTAGGCTCAGTGACATCTGCAAATTATCACATCATTGTGCAATGGATGACAAGTCAGTTTGAAGGGATGAGTAGTTGTTAGTCACGAGATAGCACGGTAGTTTACTCAGTCGTCTGCGAAAAGGCGGATTGTGGAAGAAACACAAAGAAGGAGGTCATTGATGTAGATTTAAAAAACAAAAGTGGTCCGAGCATGTTTCCTTATGGAACGCCAGATGTTACGCTCGTTTTAGATGATACTGAGTTTATTAACAACAATATATTGACAGCGATCACAAATAAATTAAGAAATTAAAGTAACGATGAAGTGGTAAATGTTTTACAGGTGCAGTTTCATTATAAGGCAGTAAAGAGGTACTCTGTCGAAGGCCTTCGAAAAATAAAGGAAGATCGTGGCAGTTTGTTGTTTATGTTCCAAATTGGAATGAATATTATGTACACATTCGAGGAGTCGGGATTCGCACGATAATTCTTGCCTGAATCCGTGTTGGTTTATGGTAAGAAGGTTATTAGATTCGATATATCTCATAACGTTAGAAAATATTATAGTTTCCAAGATGTTTGACGGAATGATTGGTAGTGAAATAGGGCTATGATTTAAAGGCGAATTTCGGTTTCCGCACTAGTGCATGGGGATGACACGGCTAATTCTCCAGTCATGAAGGTTACCTGGCGAAAGAGGTTCACGAAAAATTTCGGATAAATACAGAGATTACGCACGCTCCGTATTCGTTATATTTTTGAGTGGATGAGGTCATAGCTAGAACTCGGATAACGTTTCTGATTTTCGAAAGCCTTGATAACCCCAGAATAGTCGATGGTGATAATTTCCATAAACGAATGAGTAAGGGCAGGAAGTTCCGACATCTTGGTAAGATTTTCGCTGGTGAACACGAAACAAAAATAGTTGTTTAGGCAATGCCCGTCATTGCAGCCTCCCCGGAAACGAGAAGGCGGACCGGATGACCGAGTTGGCCCTCGGCGACACCGGGGCCCCGATGACGCCGGTGGGCGCGTTCACGGATGTGGATCTTCTCGTGGCCAGGGAGATCCTGCGGCGTCACCCGGACGGGCCACGGAGGAGGGGCGACCGCCCGTAACAGCTCCATGCTGAATCGTCCGGCCAACGGCAGCGGTGATCTTACGACTGCGGACGAGCTCTGCAACGACACCGGTCCGGCTTTATATAGCCGACCGGCACGTCGACCCGGACTATGAGACCTACGGGGTGCCCGCCGACGCGGCCCAAACTCTTAGAAAAAAAGGTCTAGATCGTCCTCTCTTAAGGAAGAAACACCGTTGACACATATATTTCCTCAAGAAGCAAGGCACTTTCGTCCCTGAAAGCAGAGGAGCAAAGTTACTCCGTCACCTGAATTTCATTCTGGCGGCCCCGAATTGAGCAAATCGAGCTGAATAATTTTTAACGATGACACTACGTCTATTGTATGGGGTGAGAGGCACAACGAATAAAAGCCTAACACGAGCTTTCGTGGAACTGCATTTATTCCCAAAGCCAGCTTCCCCCGCAGGTAAAGAAACTCGCGTTTCGAAAAAAAAGTCAGTTACTCAATCATCTCGTTGTCAGCACTGCGATGTTACACGGAGACAACTGATATTCAGTTACTTTACGCACTTTACGTCCTACCTTTGATATTCTTCCAGTCATAATTCCTATGTCAACACCGCACACCAGAGAGGATTGTTAAACCATTTGCTGAACCAAAAGCCGCTTTCAAAAGAGCAAATCCGAAGCAGCCTACTTCGCTCGTTGTTACAGGATACCGCGAAGCGTGAAAGAAGGTTAAATCACTCGCCACGAGATGGCAGGGTCAAGCAGAGTTGTTGTAAGCAGCTATGCTAGGTGGCGCTAAATACCACCCAATTCATGTGCTACAAAATACATCTATTTGCTCACGCCACCATTGCCCCTCAGGAACCTTTATTACCTTTATTATCACACATCTAGATACATTACGCGTACCACAAACATCAGCTGAGCATTGAGCGCCTACACATACACGACACATACAAATATCAATACAATACACTAACCCGATCACTACTTCTGAGCTCTGCGTTTCCGCCTTTTATACTGGTCGTTTCGAAGGGACGGAGTTTCTCGCTGACCACCCAAGCAATAAAAAATATTCCCAGTAGGTTAACTTTTTTCAGTGATGTCATGCCTCTGAGATTATTTTGAACGGCTCACGGGATGAATCTCTCTGTAAAAAATAAACGCTTGTGTCGTAATTATTTGAAAGCCGCTTCACTGCGGTTCCACGCAATGTGTTTGCTTCCCCGCACAGCACGTCGTAGTCAGCTTTTTTTTTATCGTAGAACGTTCTTCTATTTATGCTGTTCGCGTGCTGCTGCAATTGTCGCCTTTTATTAATTTTTGCAGGGGGGGTATTCACTCAGCAGAAAGCGATGATTCACAGGCACAGAAATCGCTTTTCGATCATCATGAATGCAGTCAAAGCCGTGACTTGCGGCAGGTGTCAAGTGTACGGAGGAGCTACGCTGTGGTGAGCTCGAAAACTTCTAGCGCTCATCCCAGGTCGCCACTTTAAATAGACGCACACTCCGTCAACAACAACAGGTTCAACAGGGGACAACAGGATATCGGAGACGACAGTCACTTTGACCACTGTACGATAAAGCTGGTTCAGACCAGAGTTCCAGCATGACCATCCGCAGGTCGATCGATAAATCCCTCAAGCCGCCTTAAACTCTTCGATGAAATGCAAAATGTCAACCTGCACCACCCCGCCCCTCCCCCTTCCTTCCTCCCCTCCCCTGATCACCGGGCCCGACCAGCGGCATCAATGCCCAGCAGTTTAAGACATCTCACCTTGCTGTTACATCACTGATATGCGAACACACAGTTAGATTGGCAACAATTCCAGTCTTTTTTCAGAAAGCACAACACTGCCATCTAGATGGTGATGCTGGGTGTTCCAGACGTCATATTGTACAATAACTGTCTTTATCGTATTTTTGATGTTTCTGTAATAAATATATGTAAAAGCCATATTATTGGGGACGGGGGAACATTCAGCTATATGTGAACGCCACAGCAAACTTTTTCCCAGATATATATAAATTGAGAAGCTAGTGGCGTGGACATTGCCAATATTTCACTATGATAATTTGCACAGCCGCCATATGTCACACCAAAGCAGGCAAGTATTTGAAACGTTTTCCATTCATTTTATATCAAATTTACAACATGCTTGTAGGTATGACGTCACTGACACAGCCATATCTCAAGCGCTACAGATACGCCGCTAGGGCACCACTGTATATAAGGACATACGATGAAAGAAGTAAACGTTTTCGTTCACATCGATACACGAGCACGAGCCACAAGGTGTCAGAATTGATTCTAACCGCTCGCTCAGGTGCCGTAAAGCGATAAAAAAACAAAAAAAAAAAACAGACAATGGCAACGGCACAGAAGTGTGACGCCTTGCCATGTACTGCGCTACTGCAGCCACCAAGGCCCCTGGACATATCCAGAGACGTATGGCAGAACTGGAAGACGTGGAAATGTGAGTTCCGACTGTTTTTTTACGGCAACGTTCCTCAAACGCCTACGAAAAAAAGTCCAGGCGGCGACCCTGTTAATGATCGTAGGGGAAGATGCAAGAAAAAGATTCAGCCCATTCACATTTGCGAGCGGAGACCAGAAGGAGAACGTAGATACTATCATCGAGAAGTTCGATAGCTTCTACCGGCCCGCCGCGAACTTGATATACGTACAACGAGTCCGTATTTCGTACAAGGGACCAGAAAGAAGGGGAGCCCTTTAACGAATAGATGACGGACATTTGTGTCCCAGCAAACAACTGCGAGTTTGAGTTGCTAAAGAACGCCTACTTCTAAATAGAATAATTCTCGGCATTCGAGGCAAGAAACTTCAGCTGAAGCAAGTTAACGAGAACCCGTCGTACACAAAGGCGATGGAAATGTGCAAAGCCTGGGAGCGAAGAGAGGAAAGGTATAAGCGAATACGAAACGAAGGAGAAACACACGACATGGAAATCAACACGGTTCAAGGAAGCAAGGGTCCATGCCAAAAGTGTGGTTTCGCTGCGCACAGGACTAGTCTTTGCACACCGGCGGGAAAAGAATGCAATAAATGCTTAAATATTATTCACTTCGCTAAAGTTTGTAAAGGATCAGGTACGAAGTCAGGATGCAGAAGCCTGCTTTAAAAAGAAGTGCACAAAGTTATGGCTAGCGATGACGAGACAATTTTTCTAGAAGTGTGGACCGTTGGTACTGTATCTCATGAAGATCTTTAGATAGCTTCAGTGAACCTAGAAGACATGCCCGTTGCCTGTAAAATAGACACCGGAGCAAACTGCTGCGTTACCTCGAAGACAACTCTCTGCCAACTCACGACAAAGCCAATCAGAAAGCGTAATATCACCCTAAACACGTTCTTCGGCCAGTCAGAGAGTGTGTCAGAAAACGTCTGCCTCGATCTATTACCCTTTACGGCACCGTAGCAGAACACCAATGACTCATTATCCGCAGTGCAGGTGTGAGCGGTACGGAATTCTACGAGGCGGCTCGTCCTCATGAAACCGCTTTCCAGGGACTCAGAAAGATGAAGGATGTGGTTTACGAAATGAAGCTACAACTAGGAGCCAAGGGCGTCAGGAAAGCTACCAGACGAGTGTCTGTGGCCCTCCAGGACAAAGTCAAGACCGAGCTGAACCGTATGGAAGCTGAGCATGTCACCATAAAGGTAACAGAGCCGACCGAATGGTCCAGCCACATGGTCGTTGTGGTAAAACGACAAGGTTAGACTTTGCATGAACGCATCTGACATCAATAAATCACTACCACGTGAACATTAATTACCCTATGCCAACATTAGAAATATTTGTCCACGTCTGCATGGTGCCAAGGTTTTTTCAACTTTCGACGCGCCATGTGGTTTCAGGCAAATAAAGTTGACAGAAGCAAGTTCCCACATCTGTACCATGAGTACTCCCTATGGCCGATACAAACTTTTGCGTATGCCATTTGGGACTTCAACCGCACCAGAAGTGTTCCAAAGCGCAATGCACGGTGCTCTAGAAGGACTGAAGATTGTGGCAGTCGATATGGATGATATCCTAGTTTGGGGGAACACGAAGCAAGAACACGACGAGAGTCTGAAGAGTCTGTTGCAACGCTGCGCGCAGCACGACCTAATGTTGAACCTAAAAAAGTTTCGTTTCTCGCAGGAACATGTGCGATACTGAGGCATCATTTTGACGACCCGAGGGTAGAGCCTAGATCCCGGACGGGTCGAGGGTATACTCGCTGTACGCGAAACCAGAGAGCGTAAGGAACACTAAGTTTTTCTTGGCTTGATTAACTTTGTGGCCAGGTTTGTATTGAACATGTCAGCGCTCTCGGCACCCCTGCGCGAGCTACTAAAAACATGTATTGCTTGGGTGTGAACTGAACGCCAGCAATGCAATTTTGAAGCCTTGAGGAAATGTCTTATCAAGGCACCAGTGGTCGTTTATTTGGAACAAGGGAAACTAATCACGTTATCTGTAGATGCCAGCCAAACTGGCATCGGAGCAGCGATTATTTAGAATGGACACCCAATCGTCTACTCATCCCGTTGCCTCACCGCAACACAACAAAAATATGCACGTATAGAACAATATACGCTGGCTATTGTTCACGGATGCAGCAAGGTTCAGGATTATATTTTGGGGCACTCGGCTGTGACCGTTTAATCTCATCATATGCCACTGGAAGCAAATTTTAGGAAGCCTCTCTGTGATTGCCCAAGACTTGCGCTGCAGAGATACCCTATCTCAGTAAAGTACGAGCCAGGGAAAGAACGTTTCCTCGCTGACGAGCTTTCAAAGTTTCCTACCAATATCATGTTGAAAGATGAAATCGAACAATTTCAAGTTAACGTCGTTTCCACCCTAGCGATTTCAGATGCACGACTGGCGGACATCCTGCAGGTGACGAAAAATCACACGGCGCTCAAGCAGCTTCGAGAGTATGCATCGACTTCTTGGCCGGCTGAGAAACGCGAAGTCCAGACGAAGTTCGACCGCATTGTAACTACAAGGAAGGCATTCACGTACAACACGGTCTTGTCTTCAGGATCAACAAAGTGGTGATCCCAGCGGCAAAGAGAGTGTAAGTTCTAAAAATCTTGCCTGCAGTACATGGGGGTGAAGCAAAAATGACGACGCGCGCCAGTTAAGTGATGTATTGGCCGACCATGTCAAGCGATATCGAAGTTCTTTCGAACTCATGTGAAGTCTCTAGGAAGCACAAGCCCAGGAACGCAAGGCTACCGTTACTAAGCTATGATCTGCCAAGTGTTCCGTGGCAGGCGGTGAGCGTAGGCCAATTCTACCACGTCGGCTGTATCTTTTTAGTTATTGTTGACTTTTACTCTTTTTTCTTCGAAATGAAGGAACTTCGACAGTCCACGGCATTTTCCGTGATCTCCGCCTGTGCAGAAGTCTTCTCCACGCATGAATTGTAAACGAAATTGTGCAGCGTAAACGAACCCCCATTCAAAAGCCGAGATTTCAAGGACTTGGTGAGTAAATTCCGAATCACTCACGTGACGTCAATCTCTTACCACCCCGCTTTAATGAAATGAAAGAGCGCGCCGTATAAGAGGCAAAGAAACTGTTGACCAGGTGCGGCTGTAACACGCTTGACTTGTGCAGCGCCCTCCTGGAATGGCGCATCAGTCCAAGAGATCAACCGCTGAAGTCTTGAGTGCAAAGGCTAAGGGGTCGTCACACATGGACGTTACTTCCGGTTACCGACTGATGCCTGCAGCCAGCCATTGTGGAGCCCAGCGGAGTGAGAAGCCGACTACAGGTGATCCGCAACAAGCAGTGAACGTACTAGAACAAAACAAGGGCCCTTCCAGAACTGCACGGGGGTCAGCAAGTGTACACATTTGACACTATCGAACACACGTGGTCTCCAGCAGCCGTCGTAAAACGAGCCAGGTCTCCTCGCTCTTTGTGACTGAGACTGACTACGGGCGCGTGCTAACGCGAACGAGGGAGCACCTGCGCGCGTCGCCGCCTCAGCCGGAGCTAGTGGTCCCGATCCCTAGATCGCACGAACTGCCCAGACAACAGAGCACCCCTGTTCCCACAAGGGAAGCACCTACAAGCACCAGGGCCTCAGGAGAAGTTCGAGGCACCGGCGAAGCCCCGACAGATACTTACGGACCGAACATTAAGCCTCGAAGCGCAGGAAGAAGTGTGTTTGTAAAATTTGTTCTTATTCTTTTTCCTCTTTTTGTTTGCATTATTTTTGCGGTCCTCTTTTTTCGGAGTTCTGTTTTGAAAGAAGAAAGATGTAGGTATGACGTCACTGACAAAACCACATCACAAGCGCTATAGCTACGCCGCTATACTCCGTTTCACCTTATGTTGTACCGCAGAGAAGGCTAGAAGCGCGAGCTCATAGCGTTTGGAGCTGCTCTTAACGCACGAGAGCTTGTGCCGCCGAGATGTGCCCTAGAGCAAGGAGCTCGCGCTTGTAGCCTTTCCTGCGGTACATCATAAGATGAAACAGAGTATAGTGCACCACTGCCATTAGCGAAAATTAAGGCGTTTGAAATATACCACATTCTAATTTGAGTGTATTTGAAGTACAGCTCATAATTGTAAGTACACAAATAATAGACCGAAAATATACGCCTCTTTTTTTTTACTTAGTTCTAAAATATATTTCTGAAAATAGTTTTGAAATGCCTTTATTTAAACTACATTTGAAGTTCTCTTCATGCGTTCTAAAATAGGTAAATACTAAATTAGTAGGCACAAAATACCTTTCAATTAGATTTCTTAAAATATTAGTTTATTTCATGCAAAATATACTCCAACCCGAAAAAAAGGCAGCGATCAAAAATATGTGCAGAATGCTCTTACAATACTTGGAAATCGTAAATACTGTTGTGTCATACCCTAAGTACCTTTTGACTGCAATAATTTGGTAGTTTGACTTAAACTACCAAAGTATTAAAAAGCTCCAGCGCCTATCAGAAATTCACTTCAAGCAGATGTGGAGTACATTGAACTGCCTAAATACAATATTTGATTAGTTTGTCAATTGAGTTGTGCAGCATCGCACTAATGAATTACAGAAGTTTATGTTATGGTTTCCTTTTTTCTATCAAGAACACACCTGATGAGTTTCTTGCACACCAATCACAAACGGGGTTCGGGAACTACTACCACAACACTTGCTGATGCTGGAAAGCTTCAGCAAGAGCTGTGAGCAGATATGTTTGGCGTGGAATTGTGTTAGCGCAATGTTAGTTCACTGAATGTGTATACTCGCCATTGTATGTGATGTGAGTAGTGACTAACATAGTGACGTTAATGATCATATTAAAAAGTCAACTAGTAAAGAAAAGCAAAATTACTATTTTAAAGTAAAGAAACTAGCTTGACTCGCTTCATCCTGAGTGGTGCTATGCAGAGAGGCAATAACATTTCTTCTAGAAGCCGGTTTTGTGGATATTGTTTTAGTGACTGCGCCAAAATATTATTAGTTGTACCAATGCTTTTATTAAGAGATATCGTCCACGAACTTCAAAACACTGTTTCCATTTTAACAGACTCCCTAGGAGAAGATAGAATACTTAGAACCTTAATACGTGCAGAGCTGGTCACCGGCCAAATGATTACCTTGGATATGTAGGCTATATAAGGCTCTAGAGCAGTCAACAGGACAGTGGTTCAGTGCGTTATAGTGTTTGTGTTTGTTTCTGATGGGTAGTTGTGGGATGTATTTAGTAGAGCCTTCAAATACCACAGAAATACATTTACTAAAAAAATCCAAACAAAATAAAAAAAATTGCGTAGCCGCTTTTTAGGACACAAATGACATCTTGAGAGGGAAGCAATTACATTTTTGGTATATCTAAAAGCTTTTCTGATTAATATTTACGATATATTTTGAATACATTACGTGCGTATTTCGAATGCGGACAAAATAATACAGAATGAATACAAATGAATATTCATATTCAATATATTTCAAATTCGTTTCAAGTACGGCCTCTTTTTGCTAAGGGTGTATATAAGGACATACGATGAAAGAAGTAAAAGTTGTCGTCCACTTTGATACCCGAGCACGAGCCACAATGCACAATAAATATTAAAAGTTACAATCATATATTGCTATGCAAAAAAAAAAAAAAAAAAAAAACGAAACACGTAAAAGACACGTTTAAACACACGCACACCAATTATTTACCAACAACAACTTTATATAAAACTTCGCAAAATATATCAAAACTTGCGTCTTGAATTGCTGCTTCCGAATATATAAAGAATATTGGCTTAGCCGTCATTGTAGGTTTGTTATTATTTCAAAAACTAAAGTCATATCTCTAGAAGTAGCAAAATTGCACGTCATTATTAAAAAAAGAAAGAGAACACTATCGCTTATTTTTTTTTTTAATTTCTTTACCTCTTTGCAGTACCTTGAAATAACTTGTGATGGGAAAATGTGAAGTAGCACATTAGCTACAATTGAATAAAGCGACAAAAACCTTCCCTCAAATTGAGCTAGCTTGTCTTTGTTATAGGGTCTTTGCCGCAAAACGTCGGCTCCAAATGAATATTCTGTTGAGCTGTCAAAGTATGTACAACTGTGCTGCTCTATTGCAGAGCGTATAGACCGACACGCTGGCTTGACGTCACGGAGCTGCGGCGGCGCTGCGATCGCGCCGGAGCCGGGGGGTGCGGGCAAAAGCGCGCACGTTTCGCATGGGCGTCATAGCATTTCAGCATGCCGCGAAGCTGTGTTGCCGTTAATTGCACCGAAATGTAGAAGAAAAGCAGCAGAGTGAGTTTCCACAAGTTCCCGGCAGACTCTGAAAGGCATAGAAGGTGGATAATATCCGTGGATCGAAAAGAATGGTCGACTCGCGCGAACGACCGTTTGTCCGGCAAACACTTTCTTGAAGGCAAGTGCGGCTTCCATTTAAATCTCCGTCCCGAGGCTTGCTTATGTGCAGGGAAACCGTTGTCTGATCGATACCACCCGGATTTTCTTCCCATGGTGTTCGCGCAGAAAGCATCGGCCAAGCGCTCGTCGGAGGCTCGCTACGCCCGTGCTACCCAGCAGAAGGGGATCGGCGACAGAACGGCCGTGCTGTAGGCGTTAGCGAAAAAAAGTACCGAAATACGTTACTCGTTACTTGCAAATAAAAGGTACGCGTTAATGAGCTACGTTACCTAAAAATAAAAGGAACGCGTTACCGCTACCGATAAAAAGTAACGCACGTTACTTCTGCGTTACTTTTTTTTAAATTATGATTTAACACATTTTACGGTTTTGACGATACAGGTCATATATCAAGAAACATTATGTTCATGCAGAAACTGAACATAAATACTTTATCTCTTTCTACGGTTTCACCTAAATACTCACGAGAGAAAACGCAAAGAAAAACATGCCTTGGCACCTAAAACACGAAAAAAATTGAAGTGTAATTTCTTTAAGACTTGGGAAGTAGTAACGAGTAACGTAACTACGTTAGTTCTAATAGTAACGTAAGTACGTTACCCGTTACTGTGTCGAAAACGTAACGAGTAGGTTACTACGTTACTGAAAAAAGTAACGCGTTACCAACAACTCCGTTACTTGTAACGTGTTACCGCCAAGACTGCAGAACGGACAAAGCGTTACTGCTTGTCATGCCTTGTGGTCATGAGGGTAGGAAAACTATCCTACCTTGACTTGAAGACGCTGTGTGTATTTAATCAATTAATGTATACACACACTTCCGCATACCCACAGTCTGCTGATCCCGCCGGCAGTGCGGAAACCGACTCGAAGTAATCGTAGGCTTCGAGAGACTTGTACGCCTGCACCGTGTCGGCCGTGAACTGGCTTGGCGAAAAAACTAAATAAACGACGACGTGAGCCGTCGACTTCGGTGGCAGCAACTTTACGTCGGACGTTCAGCAGGCCTTGTTTAAGGCGTACGGATCCTGGTAGGCAACGCCGTCCACGCACAGTTTGTTTTGATACCGCTGCCGTTCAGGCTCGGGCAGCGAGCTCAAATTGTCGGGCATAGCTTACGATATACGTTGTCAGGAAATACGACGCACAAATAAAGATACAAGCGTCCCTAAAACTTCAACAACGAGCGCACGCCATAGAACGCAATGGCGAAAACACGGAGAGCCGGGCTGCTTTTGCCCATATAGCTACCGCGCATGCGCGGCCTTCCGGCCGTGTTGGTAAACAGAGTCGCTCCGCGTGTCGGTCTATAAGGTCTTCATAACTTAAAACTATGGAATTAGGAGGCATACAAACACGAACAACGCAACACAAAATTTCAAGAACAGCTGACTATTCGACTACACCAAAACAAGAAAAGATCAAGGAAACAGAACATGACTTCGCGAAGATTTGACCGAACATGGCGTGACAGGCTAAATCCCTACAATACTAGACACGATACCGACAACAAGAATCCTCCGCCAAGCACCCACAAAGATAATCCCCGTCAAACCTATGAGAATCGACAAACTTCCTAATCTCAGGGTGTTTGATTAGATGCTCCTAACCAGCTGGTTTGCGTGCGTTCATTTCTCAGAAAGTCATAATACTGTCGCAAGTTTTGTTTTATGTTTCTGTTTCCTTTCTTTTTACCGCGGCGGAAAACAACGACACGGAAATGCCTATTTTGGTTTTAGTAAAAGGAAGCTATCAATTTATTAGAAACCACCACAGCGTAGAACCCCCAAAATACGCATAGCTGACCGGAAGCTGCGCTCCGACAGATAGCTATAGAGACGGGTCAAAAGGGTCACCCGCGATACACTACGACATGGCTACCTGTCGCCGGAAAAATTATGAAGAGGTGCTATGCTGTATCACTGCTATCACTGCGATCGTTGTAACTTCGTTGGCCTCATTGAATTCGTGCTTCAGTGATCTGAATTGAAGTTCACTGGCATTAATGATGAACGGCAACGAAGCGCAGCATAGTTCACAGCCATATTGTAATATAACAGCTAACACGTATCAAGCTGTACAGTTGCCACAGCTAAGAAATCTTATCAGCATCAGCAGTATCAGAACATCCCAGGTAATCCCAGGTCACGAAAAATTCGCCCGGAATCATGTGCGTGTCGAACGTGTCGAAGGAAAACAAATTTTGTCCACTCAATAGATACAACTTTAATAGGTGACAGGTATAAAACCTCGGTAGGTTATTCTTGCGATGTGACAAACTCCGGCGTTCTACTTTTGAGCCTTTAGGCCAATGGTACTTTAGGCTGACACGAGGCATAGTTTCTTCAAAAGCGCACTCTGTTTAAGTAATTTTTTTAAATAAAAAAAAACTCATTTACAAACTTTTGAGTGACTTTTCAGACTGATCGTCAAGGTTACTAGAACATCTCAGTTGGAAAAATTCCCTAGAACCTGGTCTGAAAAAGGGGCACTGTTTCCTACACCAGAGCCGAGGTAGCGGCGATCGCCACGCCGCCATTTCTCCCGCAGCGGTCACTCGAGGAACTGTACGGCTGTATCGGTAAGGGACGCATTCGATAGCGTCTGCTGTGACGTTCCGCTTTGGCTTGAATCGGCCATTTTAGTGCCGAAACATATCCGATGGAAAGGGGTTCAGAAAAATAAAAATGTATTTGCACACCAGTGCGAATTTTTAGAATGTTACAGATGCCAACCCCCGTCTCCCAAGCGGACATGCCGCGAAATACTACCGAGGTTTAGTACGCTCTCAGGTCGGGACGCGCTACCTGAAATCACCGGTGAGACGTGGTTGTATAAAAACCATATTAATTGTGCCACAAACCTTTGGAAACTAAATATCTTACAAAATATATCGCGCCTGTGTTTTTGCACTAATGTCCGATAAAAGTTCCTACAAGACGAGTTTTTTCCGTTTTTTTTTTACGCAAAAACATTCTTTCTAAAAGCTTATGGTTACCACAGTAAGGAAAAAGATTGAGTCGCATTTTGGCACCTTGACTGACCTCGATCCTGGGAGTTTCGGTACTCTGAGAAAATTCAATGACTTGCTAAAGGGTGGCGCTGTTATCGTATTTATCTCGGTCTCGGTGGACGCCTTCGGCCCAGGTTTCTAGGGGGAGTTTCCCAACTGAGTGTTTTAGTAACGTTGCTAATCGGGATCTTCTTTTTGAATGAATGGATAAACAAGCCAATACAGGCTGTACCTTTTCTTAACAGACGGTAGCTTGCGCCAACTACACTTCAACTTACGCGGCCTTCTTTGTTTTTTGATACACACGTTTCGTTTTTTTCTAAAATCACTGCAATTATCACCGGGCAGGGGAAATATTCACCAGTCAGTTCAGTTCATGAGGATGATTATGATTATTCTTATAGCTACTTTCTTTGAATCGAGTCAACGCGCTGGTCCCGTCATCATGCCAACTTCCCAATTTGTCGTTTTCTTCGAATTCTTTGTAGCTTGCAAAACTAGCTGACACCAGTGACCAGCTAGCGAGGGATCGGTGGCGGAGTGGGCTCGCGCACACTAAAGGCACTAGATTTTGGTAAAGTTCCGCCAAGCTCCCCGTATGGTAGCTATGTTGGTCCGTGAAATGAGAAACTTCTCCTTGACCCCATCGTTCTTGCGGAGCCGATCTAAATTCGCTGGTGACGGGTAGCTTTATGGAGACGTTTCTTGTATATCGAGATTTTGCGATCCACACACCGGGGAAACAAGCGTACATTTTCGTACGCATGTTTTGTACATGCTGTGTCGGAGCTTGGAGTCACTGAAAAATACGTTTACTGTTTTAAAATACGCAGGAAGAACAATATAATCGTAAGATATCCGTGGAGATGGGCATGATTGATAAGTTGATTGCAAACACAGTACCAATGATGCTTATATTGGCGAGGAACGCTTGCTGTATGATGATGTTCCATGGTGACCTTGTCGCTACTGGTTCAAAACGACCCTCTGGAAGCTTCAAAGACTTGAATGTACCGAGATCGCGATTTCTGTGGCAATGTAGACAGATTAGCCAATCTACTTGCGAGGTTTCGGTCGTCTATATGTTAGTATCTGTTTGTGTCCGGCTAGCAGGTAAGGAAGGCAATGGCGCTACTTTCCCAGGATCCAGTGACTTTAGCGCGCACTATTAGGGACGTGAGCGATCAAAAGCGTCGCTGTGGTCGGCCCACCACAATTGGCCGAATGCTGATAATGACGTCAGCAAAGGATTTCTCATCGACGCAAATAAGAGGAATGTAAGAACTTAAATTTGGACGGTGTTGGCAGTGTTGCTTTGAGAGCGCTATAACTTCAGGCTTCCACCATGCTCATTACAAACACCGCCGAGCTTGTTGTTCACAAGGTAATGACGTCACGAAAGGTAATCAAAGGAAGGCGCCACCGAAACATCTCGCCGCTAATAGCGCACACCAGCTAGTAGCACGTGGAGCGAAAGCTCGTGCTGCAGAACCCAGGGACCTTGGGTTCAATCCCCACCCCTGCCTTTTTCGATCTGGATGATCATCGTTCCAACTTGCGGTCGTGTATCACCACTGCGTGGTGCACGTTAAAAACCCCAGGTTTGCAGTCGTACTGCACTGGCTCAATTGCTCATCTACAGTGAGTAACAATGTCGCCATGTTCTGGCAGACTAATCTCTTGCTGTATAAACAACTGACGACTAAGTTGTTTGTTTTTGACCAACTAGCTACACCAGCTCGGAGCACGCAAAGCGGAGGCTCGCGCTGCAGAATCCAGGGATCCAGGGTTCAATCCCGACTCCTGCCCGTTTCGATCTAGATGAGCATCGTACCGGCGTGCGGTTGTGCATCACTACTGCGTAGTGCACGTTGAAGAGTCCATGCTAGCGGTTGTACTGCACTGGCGAAATTGCTCATCTACAATGGGTAAAAAATGCTTATGATGACGGTACATTATGGAACGTTTCGCATCCTGCACCGCGCAGTTACGCCGACGACGACGACGACGCCGCTCAAACCGGAAACGGGCGCCTAAGAGCTGCGCTTTAAAACCGCATCGTCATCGGCATCATGACATAGACGCAACGTTGCATTATGAACGTGATGGCCGGATGACCGCGCTCCAAAAGCGTGGCTACTGCGTGGGCACCTGCGGTAGGCCGTTAATATAAAAACAGCTACGATCTCCGAACCTGCCTATTTCGACAGAATTTTATATTACGATTGTGTCTAGATTCCTCCCCCTGTATTTTGAAACAGTAAATCTGTCGCGCAGTCTAAGGTATTCCGACCAATGCCGCGTTCGTAGACGCCGCTGTCAAGCGGTCAGGTTGTAGACGCACTTGGTATTGCCGCAGTTTGCGTGAGAAACGATGAATGAAGCGAGAAAGATAAACTTATGAAAATAAAGAGGAGTGGCAGACGTAAAGGGCCATTCGCTAATCCATCATTCCCTCAAATGAGCGCCGCCATTCCCTAAAGTGTCACTCGATGAAGCGTAGGGGCGGGGCTTCATTCGATAAAACGTCATTCGATCAAGTGAGTTCCTACTGCAGAAATACAGAGTCACGCTGACTGCCGGCTGGCCCTCCTCGGCATCAGAAAACAGAACCAAACTCAGCACAGAAGGCACGCAGTCACCCAGCTGCAAACCCTGCCTGTCTTGAACGCTTTTTCCGCAATTTCCATAACGTCGTTAACGTCAACACATCGTTCCGCAATTCGGAGGCGGACATCTTAGACCAGTGTACGTGGTGCCGCTGGCACTGCTGCTGAACTTTGCTGTTTCTAACAGGTCCGTTTGCTCATTTGACAAAATTAGTGGCAAAACGTCAAAGCAACCGAGATGTTTCGCCCATTCGGACTGGGAGACAGAATTACAGGTGGTCTTCGCTGCCGCTGAAGCTCAATTACTTCAACACCGTTTATTAAACAACGCCAGCGACGTGCTAAAAACGAAACCGGAAGATGAGGCGGGAAGGCAGAACCTTTCTGCCGTTTGCCTGGAGAATGAGAAAAACGTACCGTTCATCGCTTCTTTGCGTGTCCGCTTTTGAGCTCGTCGGTAAAACGGAGGAAACCGTGCCGTCGCTACCTTATTCATTCTTTATTTCTTAAAGCGCTCCTACTCCTCGTTGCGAGGGTCATAGGAACGAGCGGGCGGGGCTGCTAGCGGCATTCCCGTGCTTCTCGCCGCCGTGCGCCACGCTGCAGCACACCTTGCGGTCGCGGGGATCCACATCTGTGAAGAGAAAGGCGGTCAGGGCCTTCGTCGGCTACCTTACGGACACGGGCTGCTACAGCTGTTTAGAGGCCGCGCAGCGCACAAAACGACGGACCTTGTTGTACCAGGCGGACACACGGTGAAGGGGACGACGGGACCTCTTCGGCTATATGTCTACCCCTTCCCTACCTTATCCACTTTCTACCCACTCCTCTCCCTCCCCTAACGACGGTGACACGACGCCGCGCGGGCTTATGATGAACGACGTTTTCCCCTTTCTTCCAACGCCATCTCTCTCTTTCTCTCTTCAGAGCTGTTTGGTAAAAGCTGCTTGGGCTACTTGCGCATCAATATAAAATATAATTTTGGTATTCGTGACCTTGGTGGAAATGAAGATGTAAGGGTTTCTTCTCAAATACAGAACCGTTTCAGTTTCTGTTCACTTGAAACGAACTAACTACGTCTCCAGCGCGAGATTTCTATTTTCAATACCACTTTGGCGCACGCGCATTCGAACACGGCGGAAGACAACGGGCACACGTGGGAAGCGCAGCTTCTCCTGAAGATCTTATTGACGACTTTCACCACGTGCTTTCGAAACAAATTTCCCGGCTTCGTCTTTAGACCCCCAGGCGCTGTAAATATTTCATTCGCTGGGGAAGGCTGGCGAGCGAACCTCCATGCACAGCTTCCTGTTCTAGCCGCTAGGAGCCGTTGATATTGCTGGAGTCGTCAATATTGCAACAGCCAAATGTTTGTACCGGTAGAGTGCCGGGGGTTGTCGCAGCAGCCCTATTTTGAAGAAGATGCAACTACCTGGAGGCACCATAAGATAGGGTTAACCATTTATTCAGCTGAATAGTGAAGCATACGTTTCGCAGAATCTTCGTTTCATTCGTGCCAATAAAAAGTGTATACACTCCAAATAAATAAAAAGAAACCTTGGTAGAGGCTCGTGGAAGTCATAAATGGCCGACTTGGGAATAAACCCGCGAGCCACCATAAGGTTTAAAATTTTAAACAGCTACAACGCTACTCCGCATGCAATTTTGTAGAGCGCTCTGAGAAACGCATCGTATTATTTTTGTTGACTCGGTTTATAGCAAGGCAAAAAAAGATATATATATAAAAAAAACAGAAATCTCTATAAGAAAAAATATTTTAATATACATTGTAAATGTGTAAAAGGGTGCGAAGCAGGACCGCGCAACCGAACGCCTTTTTTTTTTATTTACTACGTCATGACACCCCAGCCATTCTTGGCTTTCCTTCGGTCACTTTTTCATCTGCTTGGGCCTTCGGTACTAGCCTAGAACGAGTGAACTGAGTGGCTGATTTCGGCGGTGGCAGGCAGAAGTGATCGCTCTTACCGGGACTGCCGTTCGTTTCTTCCAGTTTAACCCATCGACGCCTGCGAGCCTGGGCTCTCAGGCACCGAAAAGAGGCGCATTTAGAAAAAAAAAAAGCCCCTCTGTTTTCTTTTGTGTTTTTTTTTTTTTTTTTCATGTAAAAAGTCAACCCTTTTCGAGGTTTTTTTTTTTTTTTCTGTGCTCCCATATTTTTTGGGGGCACCACCACAAATGTACCCGTTCCTGGTACATCACGTAGGATAGACAACGCCAGTGCCCTATAGATGTGCTTTTTAAGGACGCCGCCACCTTGAGAATTGCGGCGCTGACGACGTCATCTAGCGGCTTAAAACTTCAAAAACCGGCTGGTTGTGGCAGCACAGCTAGATAAGGAGGCAACGGTGTTGGCATGGGAAAACTTGGCTAGACTTGAATATGGTGGGCTACAATAACTAGGCTGGGTTTTGGCCTGCTGAATCGAGCAGGCTAATGAGAGACCATCACATTGCCTTTTCGAGAGAACGACGACAGAGACTGTGGAGCCTTTTAATTGAGTTTTTACAACGAAGACAAATATGATTTAAATAAGGGCACCGACTTCTCATAACAGAAAAAAAAAAACTTAAACAACTTCAACTTTTTACTTGATGATCAAACATTCCCAACTCGCACGTCCCTACATGTTGATGATATTTTGTTTTGCGTTTGCGTTTTTGCCTTAACCAATGTTTCTTTGCCTTTCGCGGAGACGTACCACAAAGTGAATGTTTGTCCAATGGAAACCCCTGTTTCTGTCGTTGCCGCTATTGTAATGGAGCACATCGAAGAGAAGGTGTTTGATACGATAGCATTTCCTTTAAGGTTTTATCGCAGGTATGTCGATGACACATTTGTTCTTCTGGACAAGACGTTTGTTACTGATTTTTACCAGTGTCTGAATAGTATCCACCCGGGGATTAAGCTTGCCTGCGAGGCGGTGGAGAATAACATGCTCTCCTTTCTAGATGTGTGTGTAATCAGAAGAACGGATGAGATGAACAAGAGAATGGAGACGAAAGTGTACCGTAAACCGTGCGACAGTGGTAATTTTCTAGATTTAGGACGCACCACCCTGCAAAGGCCAACATGTATGTGGTACGGACATTTGTGCACAGATCGAACACGGTTTCCTCTAACGCGATTTACTGCGCTAGTGAACTCGAAAGTTTGCAAGAATCACTGAAAAGCCGTAACTACCTAGGACCCTTTGTGGATGACATATTCAAACAGACGAAACGAAAAGCGCACACCAATCTAGTGAACAAAGAGCTTAACGTATTGTGCATTCAGTACTTCAAGGGAGTGTCTGAGTCACTAAGCCACGCCATGAAACCTGTAGTTATTCGAAATGTGAACAAACCATACCGAATTTTATCTATCATTGTTCCTAAGCCGAAAGACCCCACCCCTGCTGACACCGAGAAGGACATTGTGTACAGGCTTCCCTGCCAAGATGGCAGCTCTTTGTATATTGGTGAGACCGAACGCAAGAAAATAACTCGAATCAAGGAACACTAACGTGAGGTCAAGTACTCTACGAAAACAACCCGTCTCAAGACAGAGTTGGTGGACCAAATGTAGACTACAGGACACACTTTCAACTTTACGACCGCGACAACCCTGGCGAAGGAAGATAGGTGGGGCCCACGCAAGCTGCTTGAGTCATGGTTTAGCTGAGGTGATTCGCCAGCGTGCAAAAAAAAAAAAAAACCGTGGTCCCCGCCCGGAAGCATGCATGGACATTCCCTATAAATTGGGCAGCGTAGACTAAAACTTTCTAAGTTATGTGTACGTACTGCCTCCCGTATTGAAAACGAAACGTCTATTAAAGTTTTTCTTATGTGAAGTCGGTGTTGTTATGTTAATCATAATATCCCCCGGTTTCTGGACTATTTTTGCATTTATCGGTAACCTTTAAGACAAATATAAGTAGTTTAATGCAGTTTATGCAGTTAAACTCTCGGCATTTTATAGTTGCATCTTGAATGGTAGCATGTAGACGTATTCATACCCTTCGTTTCCATGGAGGGAGAGCATACCTAGCAGTGATATCCTAATTGGAGCACCGGCAACGAGTTCGAATCGGTTCACTTGCCTTAGATGAAGTTGTCGTGAGCATAAACGTGATGATGAGTCTGATACAAGGCCCTCGCGATTCACGCTGGCAATTGACTGGCTTCATAAATAAGAATCCTTGAGGAACATGCGAAGCTCAATAACATTGCAGCCACAATCACGCTGCAGCTTCTTGTGCTCATCGTACTCTTTCCGTGATTCTTCTTATGCTTACTAAAGTTATCTGTGCACCCGACGACGACGCAGTGAAAGCCAGACAACCTTAGATTTTTGAAAACTGTACACGATAAAAAGAAACACTGGGAACTTACTCCCGCACGAAGTCCGTCTCTAATCTTTGGTGGTTGCATACCCTGTGTCAGCGGGCAGTTCAAAACTGCACCGGGTCTTGGGGTACGTCAGTTGCGCGCTGGTACGAGGTTTTGCGAAGAAGGTATTCACTCCGCTTCACCGATCAAAGCAAACGGTAAAATTCAACGGAGTTGATGAGACGGTGCTAAATGTGCATCCTCGCGACGCTGGTATTTTTTGTGCGTTTAATATCAGCGGCTAAACTAAGCACGCACAGTGAATCCGTTCGCAATCCGGTGCTTTTTTTGCCTGTGCGTGCTTGGTTTAGCCGGTCGAAAGCAAACCCAGAAAAACAAATAGCGCTGTGGTAGCGCACTTTTGGCGCTGCATGAGTGGTTCCATCGAATTGTAGGCTCGTCTGCGCTCGGACTTGGTGTGAAAGGAAGTCTAGCATTCTGATGTCATCACTGTGAGATTGAGCGCAGACACACATTGGACACGAGAGCTACTTCAGCGATCTGCTCTGTCTTTTGTCCAATCAAGGCATCCAAGGACCCTCAAAGTCGGGCTGGGGCCCAATTGCTGAGTTACCGCCATCCAAGTGTGATGATGTTAGGTGGGAATGTAGGAGGATATTAAGAGGCGTTGCATATTTTATAGTCCGTGACAGCTAAAAATAACGCGGGGCGTGGCGAGCCCCAATCATCTAACAGTCCTCCTGCGTTGCCCAGGGGGTGCTGCGAAAGCGACTTATTTTTGAATAGTACAGACTTGCGCGTCACGAGCTGTCAGAAGTGTAGAAGCGTGTCTGATCTGGTGCGAAACACGATCAGGAGGTAAATAAAAAGAAACAGCCAAAGTTAAAGTCGAAGCACTGGTTGAAGCTAAGACGCGAAGAGATAGCGTCTCACGTGTTCTTAAAAAAAACAAAAAAAACAACAACGTGATGCCGAAATAGCTGTTCTTCAACTTCAACTTCAACTTTATTGTTTCTCTCCAGGGGAGAGGAGGAGGAAGGAAAAAAAGCAGACTGTTGTCGCTTGACAGAGTATCTCCTCCCCACCAGCAACGAGAGTAACTATTTTACATACTAGTGACCCATAGAACAAGGTTTACATAGGATCAAAACACACAACATATAAACAAAATGATATACATCACGAAGATTTTTTGCAGGTCGGAGGTCCCATCAAGAATAGGCACAAATAACACTAGAGAAACAATGAACGAATATCCTTTCTCCTCAAACTCATCAAATCCGTGCCCAGTGTATGTGTTTTGTTTATAACATTAGGCAATGCGTACTGCAACATCTGGAGGCCGTAGCCTGTTCTCGAGCGAGGCGTTGACCATGTGTCAACACAACTCTCCGCTTCATATTGGCGATTGATAAAAAAACAAGTTGATTTTGCCTTACAGACATTTGATATGTTTGAAGTTTATAATTAAATGCTCTGTAATTGGAACTATATGAAGGTTTTTGAAAAGTTGTAATGTGTGAGCGTTGAACTCCGCATTGCACATAATTCGAATTATTCTCTTCTGGGGAACATTCAAGTGATGCATATTTGTAACCGTTGTGCTACCCCAAACAAGGAAACAGTAATTATAGCAAGAGTAAAAGAGGGAGTTATAAAAAATAATTAAGACTAAAAGGGGTAATATATGACGGGATTTATAAATAACGCCCACAACTTTTGAAAGTCTGCCAGCTATGCATTGTACTTCGGCGTCCCAGCTCATGTACTCATTAAACATCACACCAAGAACCTTCACATTTTGTACAAAGTCAATATTTCGTCCTTGGAGAGAGATCCTTTGAGTAGATGAAAACACTGTATTTTTGGATCGAAAAAGTATTGCTTTCGTCTTATCTGTATTAATTACTAAAGAGTTCGAGATTGTCCAGTCACTTATCTTCTGCAAAACCCTATTTGCCGCACATAAAACCTGGTGGACAACTTTCCCCGAAAAGAATAAACTGGTGTCGTCTGCGTAAATTATAAAATCTTCACTGTCGTCTATATTTACTATATCATTGATGTATAAGTTAAACAGAAGGGGTCCAAGGATGCTCCCCGGCGGCACTCCTGACGTCAGTTTCTTTAAGCTAGAGCGCTGACTGTCGATCACGCTGATTATCCTCGGAATGCGATAGAATTGTGTGCGGGCGTTCCGACTCAGCGGAGGATGATAATTCCAACATCGTAACGGTTCGCATGACGTTGTGTTTGAAAAGGTGATCTTGTATCCCGGTTGGGGGCGGTTTCGCGTAAACAACGTTGCTGCTGCACCTTCGTTTTACGTTTTCGCATACGTTGTGCCACCACCAAGGACCACGGCCGCTCGATCCCCTCCTCTCCCACCCCCGCGGGCACGTCATTGGAAGTGTGCAGGAGACTTCCCACCTTGTAAGTGGGAAAGAGGACTTAATCAACGAAAGAACGGAACGAAAGTGTATGGCGGGAAGCGCGCTTCCAGTCCAGTCCAGTCCAGTCCAGTCCAGTCCAGTCCAGTCCAGTCCAGTCCAGTCCTGTCCAGTACAAAACACGACAGTCTACATGATCGAAAAACATGTCTGCATACACCAGGTTCATGAATGCTACCACATTAAAAAAAGAAAAACAAGTGTCTTGACACTAGATATTTTGACGTCACCACCGATATATAGGGGACGCATAACGTAGTGGTGGTAGCATGAATCTTGCACATTTAATTGGTTTTTGGTGTTGCATCGAGCCAATTTCGGACATCGAAAGGTATTTTTCAGTTCTTCAGTAGCACAAAGAAGGAGGGCACCGCAAGTTCTACAAAGCCTAATCAGGTGAGTTCCTACTCCCTAAAGGCAGGGCGCTACAGTTTGTTCAAAGCTTCAGGGCAAGAGGCATACTTTCGCTCCACAGCGTATGCAATTGCCGCGTATGTCGATAAGAAGCCGAAACATGAATCGCAAAGCAACAAGTATGAACATAAGCTACATCCTGCGTTTCTTAAACTGTAAGTTACTACAGGTGGCATTGGTTTACTTCGGCGAGTAACACTGTGAATAAACTAAATCTACACTGTTTTAATCTAACTTGACAATAAGCGAACTTATTGTCCCCTTGGGTCGCGTCATAGGGTGACGGATCGAAGACGTGAAATCCTTCTACAGGAGCGGCGCATTCAGGTGCCTTGTTTTCACGTGCCTTTTCCTACCCTCTGACTATCTCTGGGGCTCTAGCTTTGGCAGTCTACGTAATTATGCAGAAGCGGAGTTTACAAATTCCAACCCCTTTTGCCATGGGATCGTTCGGCGATAGCCGTGCTAGCATCTCCGTCAAAACACCAAGCCATTCAAAGTGTACATTCTTACGTTAAAGCATTCAGGGAAAAAAAAATACGTTGATTTTTAAATGTAGCGTTATAGAAAAACGTTTATTCTATAGTTGATTGAAGACAACTTTACTGTTTTATTTGACGAAAGGGGTGCATTCTTCAAACTTTCATCGAGGATACAACGTATATTCAAAGGCAGGGAAAATAAAAGATACTGAAGGCGACGTTCCCCAGGGCGAAAAATCGGGCACTTCAAAAATACACGAAATTAGCCCAACTGAAAACGATGATTTTACTAAATTAACTGGTCACCCCTCTCTTAGTAACTCTAGAACGGAATTATTTTGCAATGTACAACAAATCATTACTTCAGTTTATGCCGAAAATAACAGGAATTATGTTCATCAATATGAATAGGGGCATGCTTGAGCGAATGTGGTTAAAATAGGATACATTTATTGCAATAAAACTAAATACTGAATAACGCACAGTGTTCAATAAAATCGTCCATTATTTAATAGTTTTTGAACAAAATGTCTAATTAAGCACACGTCTAGGCGACTCTGGTGTGTAATTGAAAATGTTCCACTGCCTTGTCAGTGATAAAAATTGGAAACAAATAAGCACGACAGTCGGATTCTAAATGATAGAACTGTTATTCGCGATGATTACTCAATGTAATATGTTCGGACAAAGTTTCACAATAAAATATTTACATGTCGCAGCACAGTTATACTTTGAATTTAGTAACAATTGTTTATCATTTACTAACCTATTAGCAGCAAACGAATCACTAGAATAGGAAGCCGAGAGGGCATATTTAAAATATGCCACACTGACAACTGACGGAATAATAAAGGTATAAAATCGTTCGCAGAAACCACTATTTCAGGTTGTTTATGAATTGCGATAGCCTTCATCATAAAATTCGCGACGCTGTTCACTGTGAATACGACAATGCAAATTTTTAGTAAACGCTTTAATTTATGCATGCTTTATGACGCAATTATTGACGTCAGCGCGACTGCAGCACGCCACTTTCCAAATTGAGTGATTGCTTCGTCTCTGTGAAGTCGTTTAATCTACTGTCTCTGTGTAATCGTTTAATGTTCAAGCTGTTTCTACACCACCACTGCAGCTTCATGTTTGTGCCTCTTCTTGTCTTTGCGTAATCATTCAATGTTCAAGCCGTTTCCCCACCATCACTGAATGACCCAACTTGCTCAATTCAAACCAATAATTGCATCGCAGCTTGAGCGCAACTTTGAATGTGTGTGTACTGCCGCTCCGTGTGTGCGCGGCACGGGTTTATCTGCTTGCTAGGACGACGTCGAGGACGACGTCCCGTAGGACGGCGTCAAAGAGAACTTCTAGGACGACCTGTAGGACGAGTGTGAGGGCGATCTCAAGGAAGACCTCTAGGACGACGTCTAGGACGACGTCCTACACTCTAAGAAAAAAAGGAGCATGACTTTCTCCCTCAGGGGATTAAATACGCCGCCACTACCATTAGTCCCCTAGGGGATTGACGGTAACAGGAGCAACTGTTGCGGTCCGTCCGTTAGTCCCTCGCTCTAGCACCGTTGGGACTAACTGTAACACCGTTTCAATTGCACCTCGAGTACCAACATTTAGGTCCTTGCACTTGGTCTCCTGGGAACAACTGTTACACCGTTTCAATTGAACCCCGAGGACAGGCAGTTAGGTCAGCGACCGCGTTTCGGTCGCTCACCAGTCACCTAGCTGTGTTTGGAGCTTTGTGTTTGTCCTTTGTCCCTTTTGTTCCCCTTCTCCGGGAATTATTTTCGTCATTCCTGTTCAGCTCACTTGCACCTTTGCATTTAATTGCATTATGATCAGTTGGGCCCTTGCCCAACTGATCATATGAACCCCGAGGACGAACTGTTAGGCCCTTGAACTTGAACCCCTGGGTCTAAACGTTGCGCTCTTGAATTTAGACCCCTGGGACTAAAGGTGTATCCTTTACATTTGGTCCCGAGCCACAGATCTCCGAAAAAGAAAATGTGCATTTAAGGTTAAACGTAGTTTTATTGCCTCGTAGATACACATCCCATTCAAGGATGACTAAAATCGAAGTTCCTGAGCGGTAGAATCCACGATAAGGCCAAATTCCGAAGAGTGCACTTGCGTCGACGATGGCTTGGACACTGGGACGTCTGTCCGAAACCGGTTGTGGTCCAAGCACTGTTTATTGGGGCACCAGCATCTTCTTGCCTGTTTGCGAGGAATTTGGATTATTAGTTACAGGGGCAGCGTGAAATACCCAATTGCTCGACAAACGTATGAGATATGACACACGCATGATAAAATAACAAATAGGCTGCATAAGTGCTACAATGGTTCACATCTAACATGCAATCTGATGACAGTAGACCAACGCAATATTAGATTTTTAGTAGACCGTTCGCTGCGAATTACAGACCCAGTGTGTGCGTGCTCAAACTATGCTTCAAAGTGACGGCACGAGCTCCCGCCATCAACGCGAAAGTCTAGTGTACAATCAAATGAATGTCTCTATAGGCCATATGCAAAAGTCCTTGCCAGCTATCATCATCATGCCATTAGGAGCAGCCATATTGGGGGGTTTATCACATCTTCCAGTTGTGGACGAGGCGCATCTGCATTTAACTCGGTTTTCATGATATTATGGCGGTTTATTTGAACATTCAACGGGTTGCTGGTTAGTTTCGGTTCAAAGAAGAAAAGAATGACGGCCGCAAAATTCCGGAAAAGGAATTGCCAGCAACGAGGGAGCAAGACTCGTCACTCAAGCAGTGAACTGGGCCATCCAGGACAATAAACGGTATTTCTCGAAGACGTTCTGTGACGGGTTCGTACTGGACTTGCAGCAGGTAATGATATTTTAGTTCTACGACTTCCACTTTGCCGTTACTATTGTTTCTCGGGCGAAACCATCGATACGGGAACCCCCCAATATGGTGGAAATCTGATAATTTATCATGAATACACTAGATGGCGCTTCTTTTTGCATATGGTCTATTAAGGCCGGTTCTCACACACAGCGAAGCGCTGATGTAGCGCTGCTCACGTTTCGTGAGCTATTTTTGTCTACCATGAGCAACAGTTTTGACGGTGCGATACAAAGCTGTTGGAAGCTCCCGTCAGCACGCGTTTAGCGCAAGGTCAGCGCTATGCTTTTAGCGCTCCGCTGCATGTGTGGACAGGCCTTTATGGTCAAGCGATCCTGCCTGGGTCTCAAAAACACAAAAAAATAAGCCATCGGTAGAACTGGCGATTCGCTCGATACGGTTGAATATCAGGTCTTTGTGCTGCATAACAAAATCAGCAACCTTGGTGCCAAAAATAATAGAGCATGGCGCGCGCTTTGCAAGCTAGAGAACGCGCTCAAAATGATGATGATGATTAACTTTATTTTCAAAAGGGTGGCGCCATGGCCTCATTGGGGGAAGGGGAACATAGGTAGGAAAAGTTTACATTTGGCGGTGCACTCCTGTCGAGCGCGTGAACCCCCACAGGGAGAGTAGCGTCTCCCTGGCCCGTGCCTCGTTAACCGGTGTGATCCAGGCCTCTAAAGTGTCGATGTGATGCCCCAGGTGTTCGGTTCTTTTGTCTCGCAAGCCGGTACAATCACAGAGGAGGTGTCGGATCGTTGGGCTTACGCCGGCAGTGCACGTAGTGCAGACGACAAGTGCAGTGGGCTCAAAGCCTTCCGTTGGCGCTTGGTCGGGTGGGCGGCCCCTTCATGGTTTGTAGCTACGCCACCTAGCGAGTATGTCTTCGGTGAGCGCAGTTCCGGTGCGGGCCTTGTGTATTAACACTTGTGCCCCTCTGGGTAAACCCTTGGGTAATGGTGCCGGGTTGCACGGTGTTTGGTCTCGCAGCCGACGCTGATCCTCTTGTCGGGCCGCAGATTAAAACACTTTCTGAAGCCGCTGTTAATGAATACACCATAAAGAGAGGTACTTCGACATACCTTAATCGAGTTCCCTCGACTTGTGACTTCAGAAGAGATCAAGTGCAGTGCTGCAGCACCGCAAATTCAAACCAGATCCCTCAATGATCAGAGACGACACAGTGAGAAAAAACAGCGACCAGCTACTGACGAAGGCTGTATTTGAACTTTCAACTTACTAAAAACAGGTTATTTTCAAACAAAGACCCCTTCCCATTTTCCCGACGGACCCTATCTGCCCAATCTGCCCGACCTCCCGCGTGAGCGAGGAGCACAAGAAAGATTGCGGGGTAGGGGGTTGGTGGGAGGGGGAAGGACGCGCACAAAAAAAATCTAATTTCCCCTTCCCACTACACACAACACACGGACACAGCAATGCTCCAAGGACGGGAGAAGGTCACCATTTTCAACACGCCGATCGAGTGACGTACAAGCAAACACGTTTTTTTCCCTCTTTCTTTCTTTTTTAAGTACTTTCAGTTTTCTCGGGTGCCATTTTTTTAGTTCGCATTTGTTTTGAGCAGGGTATTGCCATGGATGACGTTCCGGGCGCGGTTCGTTCTTCGTTGATTATCTGGAATTTTATCTGAAACAGCGGCGACGACGGTATGAAGGCGTCTGGATACTGCCCCTGAGTGTGCTTTTTGAGTGGAACGTGCCGTGCATCAAGAATTTCGTTGCGGATTTTGAGTTTGACATTGGACTACTCAGAAAGGTTGGTCACGGGGAGACGCAGAGACGAAGCTCGACATGTTTTGAGTAACTCAGTTTTAGCGATTTAAGTGACCATTAATTCAGACTGCTAGACTCCGGTGTTGAAGGCGCGTCTTCTACAAACTCTTAAGTTTCATTTAAGCGAAAAAAAAAGTG
This sequence comes from Ixodes persulcatus, assembly GCA_013358835.2. Classification (NCBI taxonomy): domain Eukaryota; kingdom Metazoa; phylum Arthropoda; class Arachnida; order Ixodida; family Ixodidae; genus Ixodes; species Ixodes persulcatus. The sequence goes on from JABSTQ010010389.1 coordinate 193,820, forward strand.
TTAGTATTTGGAGGTGTTGCGTTTGCATAAATGCTCATTTTTTTGCGCGAAGGCAAATTACGTGAATGAGACGTCTAAAATGTCAACAGATCATTTTTGACGAGATAGTTGGGTGAAGTCGAGTCAACACATTCGTTAACTCGCATTCACAAAACGCGCGAAGGTCTACCATGTAATGTGTGAACGTTCGTGGCACATTAAACGAATTCGCCAGTTTTGTTCGAGTTTTGTCAACACTTTCAGCCGTGCTGACTTGAGTCTCGCCGATCCCGAAGACGAGCGAAATATCATCCGTCCTCCTGGCGAACATTCCATTTGCCTTCGGGGACTGAATCATACAGTTGCACCCTGTCTGAAGGGGACGAATGGATGCTTTTGCTCGCGCACGCCTATTGGTTTGTCCCAGTCGAGCATAGTTAGTCCCCAGTTTTTGCGCACGGTACCTAGCTTAAACCAGATGGTCCTTTCCGGGGAGCAATACGGTTGCTCCCCGGAAAGCATTCAGAGGACCAAATGCTGCCGTTAGTCCCTTGAGGCCAACTTTTTTCTTAAAGTGTAGACGACGACTTTATAGACGTCGTCTAAAACGACCTCAAAGACGACCTCTAGGTCGATGTTAAGGACAACCTCTAAGACAACCTGAAGGACGACGTGTAGGAAAACGACAAGAACGACGTCATAGAGGACGATGTTAAAGACGACGGCTAGGAGGAGCTCTTGAACGACCTCAAGAACGACTTCTAGGACAACATAGAGGACGACGCCCGCTTATGCGTGGCGCCTGCGCATGCGGGCGTCGTGCGTATGCGCGGCGCTTATGCAGGACGCGCATACGCGCGGCGCATTCGAGGCAGACCCCGTATCGAGAAAACCGAGTGAAGTAGCTAAAGAATGTTATCGCACTGGAAACTTACTCTTTCACTGAACAAACAACTACACCTTATTGGGTAGTTAACTACTGATTTTATGAGCGTGTCTTGAACCATTCTAACATATACCCATGGATACTTAATCAAAAGAAAACAAGAAAAGCACGGATGGGCAGGAAGAACGCTGCCGGATGATGGGAAATTAATTAGTTCCCATATTTAATACTTCGTTTAGTGCGCTGCGTCCTGTCTAAACGTAAATATTTTGTCGTTAGAGAGCTGCTGGATCAGCGGCAGTTGGGTTGCTGAATAATTGCTTCTACATACTGTTCGTGACACGTCTTTTTACAGCGATAGTGGTTATGGGCTTTTTCCACCAGTGGAAATGATATCTGTTGTTAATGTTGCAGTTCGCGTAGTAGGGCGTACGATGTCCGTCGTCGATGTTGCCAAATTCTTGAAAAAGATCGCCCGCCGCCCACGGGATCGAACCTGTGTCCTCTGCGTGCGAAACGGAGACGTTACACGGTGCTGCGCCAGAGTATTTTTTATATCTTCATTACAATCAAATTACGAACTTTAAAAACAAAAGTATAAGCAATCAGGTTGAGCATGCCACTGGGTACACTCCAGATATTAGGATTTTGTATTACGACACCCACAAAAAAAAGGGGCAGCTGAAAAATTGGGTAGCATGAGACACCTGTCCCGCAATGACAGCCAGTCAGGAGTATCGTTCGTGTACACGCAAAATTGCCTATATATCTGAACCTCCTCAATAAATATATATTTATTTGTTCGGGGGTTTACAGCTTTGCGATTGATCATCTCATACTGTCAAAGGCTGTGCACTCCCAGTAAAAAGAAAAGGTTAAAACGCGCAGCGTATTTAGGGAGCAACTGGGAGAGAGCGAATTCCTTACGGTTTAAGGGGGATATCTTTCTTAAGTGTCCTTTGAAAAATCTCCCATTTTTTTTAAAGTAAGCATGGATAGAAAAAACAGTGTTCAATAGTGTCCGGCTGCTTATAGAGCCTACAGTTGAAGGTCCAAGGTACAGATATATTCTTATCTTTAAGCCACGTTTCAAAATGCAGCGTGGATACTTGTAATTTTACGAAGAAAGTTTTTGGCAGTTGGCGATATTTGCATTTTTCTAACACGTGTGAATACGTCTGTCCCCGATTGGGCGGTTGCCAGTGAATGATAGATTGGTAGCGGTAAGAAACATACAATGAGGTCATTCTATAAACTCTTTCGTTCGAAAGAGAAACGTTCGCCTAGAAAATTAACTGCATCCCCAACTTCATTCAGAAAGCCTCACACGGAAATGTCTTTGGAAAACGATGAAACAACCTAATGTGGCAAATGCTTAGAAAGATGAACTTGAAAGAAATGTTCGTAAGAAAGAACGACGTGCATCTCTGAAGAAATTAAACCTATATACCAATTGTCGTACAAAAATATGCCCGAAGCCAAGACCTCCCGTTTCTAAGGATTGAAACAAATTGACGTGCCGCATAGGCTCTCAGGACGAGCTCCATATGAATGTCTCAGAAATACGGTAAAACGCTTGTAGGAGACGTTGTGCGCAATGTAGCATATGTAGGGCGTACATAAGATTGGCAACGAAGAAAACATTGTTCGTTGTAGTCCTTCCGAATATATACTTTAACTAGGCATGTTTTTGCATCAGTGCTGTTATCATACATGTAAACTTTTTTTTGTAGGCATGTTTTTGTATTTTGTATTTTTATGTTTTGTGTTTTAGCATGTACGCACTTTGGTGCACCCTCTTGTAGGCTCTTGGGCAGTTGAGGGCACCGCAAAAGTAATAAATAAAAACAATAATAAATAAGTACATACATACCACGTGCGTTAAAAAAACTGGCTCGGCATTTGACTTTTTTTTTTTGCAACATTGATCTAATAGTGTTTCCTGTTTCGAATGCCCATCGAAGGAGTTCCGACGTGCTCGGGCGCGCTGTCTGAGCAAAAGATGTCAGAGAACTGTACAGGCATTGTAGCGCTTGAACCAAACCACAGGTCACTGCACTTAATCTTGTTGACGGCCGCCCCAGCTGCAGCAGAAAACATTACTGTTACTTCTAAAGTCTGTTCGATGCTTCGTTTGTCCCTGGAAATGTACGCTACATCGTGGGATTATGCTAGTCTCTTAACCTCACTGCTGAGGAGATGATATGTGGGAATGTGCTTGCTATTTAAAACACTCAATAGCAAATCGTCTCAGTATACAACGAATAAGATGGGTGATAAGGGGCACCCTTGTTTTACTGAAGCCTCAAGTCTTATTGGTTATGAGAGGGAGCACTTTACAATCAGCCTTGTTGAGCTGTCTTGGTAGCGGATTAGAATATCTTTGAAAGGAGTCGATCTAATGTTTACGTGTTCAAGAAGTAAGAAAATAAGTGAATGGTTTACAGGGTGAAATGCTTTGGCAGGGTTAACTTTTTAATAATGCTACTGGACGGTTTGTGACCCAGCAATCTTGGAGCATAGAGAAGACAACATGTATATTAGTCAGTATGCTGCGACCCTTACTTGCACACGTCTGATAATCCCCGACTATACGGTAGGTGGCAAAATGTAATGGGCTGGTCAAAAGTTTAGAAAACCTTTTATAGTCCACATTGTAAAGAGCGATTGGACGGTAACCCTCGATAATTTTCAATTTGCCTGGGTCGTTGGATTGGGGAATAAGAACCGTGCAACTCTGCGAGAATGATGGAGGGAGAACCTGGGATTCAAGGGCTTCGCAAAATACAGCATGCAGCACGGGGCACAACAGTTGACTGTGCGTCTTATAAAAGTGCAGAGGAAGACCGCCTATGCCTTTAGTTTTAGATGATCTCAGATCCTCCGGAGCGCGCGGAACTTCCTTTAGTGTGTTTCCTCCTTCCGCAGAGCTACGCCACGGCGTTAACAACCCGTCTTGTATAAAGAGCTTTTGTAGTACGCTATGCGCACTGCACACGCTCCCTGAATAAAAATACAAATAAATAGCCGATAACGAAATACCGCCGTAACACTGTCAATGACAATATTTCATGCCGGGAGAGGCTTTTTCAGTCCCTCGGAATAAAAAAAAACAAACAACAAAAGTGCACGGAACAAGATGGCCAGATGTTAATTTTGTTCCGAACGATTTTATTCACGCACCCCACGGTGCGTGAATGCGACGCCGATGTCCAACGACTTCGTCGTGAATTGAACCGCTAGTTTTTGTTTGTTTAAGTAACATTTTTGTACGATATATTAAGAGTACTGCGTGCAATCTAACAAGGCGTTTCATATAGTGTATTGTTACATATCAAACCGCTATACAGAATGACTAGAGTTAGAAATCAGCAGGCCGAATACGCGGGGATGCAACGGGACGCCGACAATTTATATCAAGTAAAGAAACAGTAAGTTTGCACAAAGTCGAGAATACAGTCTTATTGGTTATGAGAGGGAGCACTTTACAATCAGCCTTGTTGGGCTGTCTTGGTAGCAGATTAGAATATCTTTGAAAGGAGTCGATCTAATGTTTACGTGTTCAAGAAGTAAGAAAATAATTGAATGGTTTGAATGGTGTGAAAAGCTGAATCTCCACTTCCGTATAACAATATGGTTCACTTCTAATTTACGTATTTGCTTGCGGCCCGAGTTGTGTTCCAGCGCCGCAGCCCGTAGTGAGGTGCACTGACATGTCAATTTTGTTTGCGGTATAAAGTTGTTAGTAAATGCATGCCCCAGATTTCAATGATGTAATAACAACTTTAAAATACAACTGGAGGTCTTCGCACCCAGGGACGTGGCTAGGCTAGGCTAAACCGATATATCTCGACTTTTACAAGTTACGGACCATTACACTTCGCAGTCCGAAAGATATGCGGACAAACTAAAGAAAACAAATTGTACCCATATGAATATGGCATCATATCTTAAATGCCGCGTGAAGGCGTGAAGTACAGAAATATTTAAGGTATTCTACAAAATGGAAAATAACTAATGAACAGCGCTCCAAGGTTGCGGCGCTCTCGTGAAATGGAGACACATTATTGTCGTGTTATGTCTCAATTCACAGCCCTTGCTGGAAGGTTTAAAAACTCGTAAAAGAATACGTGCTTGTGTAAACATAAAATAGAGCATACTGAACGTAAAAAGGAAGACCCTTTAAACATTCTTTTTTAGAACATTGTGACGCCGCTGAATACGCTTTGTATTTTGCAAAAACAATAAATTTGTGCCAAATATAAAAAAAAGCCGAAACAGATGTTTTCATATATTATTCGGAATGCTTGGTCTATATATTCATTTACACGGGACGAGTATGTTTGAAGGATGCAACTAGTAAAACCAGGCAATCTCAAGAATTTATTTAATATTGCTTGTCTAACATTAAGGCAATGTATAGGATTTGTGCTAATATTTAATAATAAAATTGAAACCTTATGAAAATAAAGAGAAAGTCATTTAGACTCTCGCAAAAAGCGGAGACATCTGAGATGAAGCTTGCAAAAAGCGTCTGTAAGAAAGCTACTAGTTAAAGAAAACGCAAGAAAGACAAATTAATTTTACTTCTTAAGACTAAAAATTGCATTCTTTTATAAAGTGAGCGTTCGAGATTACACGATAGCTAAAACGATATAACTTTCCATTGTTCTATTTCAATGAATACCGCATTAAAAAAGTTTGCCAGCTTCCAGTTGATAATTGTTTGATTTACTTTTGTTTTGTGCAACTTACTTAAGGTCGTAACTAATCAATAAAATTTTTGGTACCCACGTTCTTTAGTGTACCGATTTAGTTAACATACACAAACTTGACAAACGTTTGAATATCAATATTGCACAAAAAGACTAAGCGTAAACTAAATTTCACTCCCACTCTCACATTATATGTCCGCCTATTCTTTTTTTTCAACCAGAGGAAGCCACCTCGAATAAGACTCCATTAGAACTTATCACTGAAATAAAATAAATCTTTGTAAAGGAACCCATACGAACAATATCTGTACTCTGGCAAATTACGCTTTAACTTCATCACTGATTAATACTTAACGCTTCGGTTAAACTTCTTAAGGCTCTGATTAATTTACAGGTATAAAACACAAAATTCTTCAGAATATAGAAATGATTACCAATTTCTGGACTGCCGGGCAACCAAAGGACAGGTCGTTCTTGTCGCCGAAGGCGTCATCAAATTCGTATCTACGACGCTGGCTAATTGCAGTTTGAGCGATAAATTAATGGATGCCCTTACGTCGGGAACTTCCGCATAATTAGTAATAGGTTGCAGCTGCTTTACTTGGTGTTTTCTTTCTTGCTGTAAGATCAGACGGCTTGCAGCAAGGTTAAATGAACCCAGTCTATTTATAGCATCTGTTTTTCTTACATGTTATGGCCGAGGGTTGATTGAATTGCCTCAGGACATTTTGGCGGATGTACTGATCTTGCAAATTGATTCTTGAGAGTCGTATTGACACATTAAAATAATTGGAGGTCAGGTCAAAAAATTGCTTCGCTCATATTGTGTGCTTCAAGTTTGGGCGCTTAACTAAATCGGCCTTCATTGTTAGGGTCCAGCTGCTCTGCTAAAAATTGGTAGGCTGAAATTAAAGACAACCTGACTAGTAAAATGATAGTATTATTTGTTTCTCCGAACATATCATAGCAGTATTTGAATGTCTCGTTTAGAAAGCGTTTTGACATAAAGACGATAGAATCTGTGTACAATTCCTGAAGTGCCAGCATGATGTTCCAATTTTTGTTTAGATCAAATACATCAAATATGCCTTTATATAATTGCAGCTTACGTTATCACTTGTAAATAAAATTTGAAGACCGTATCATAGTTCAATTTTTTAGCTAAAAGTAGCTGAACATGTAACCAGCAACTGTAGCATAACAAGATCACCGTAAGAATACCCAATCTTAAAGGGCCCCTCTAATGACATTTGAGATTTCGATCTATTAAGGTTATCCTGCTCAACAGTAGTTCGCGCTACTCGGAGAACAAGTATTACCCGGGAAATATTACTGCTGTAGTCGTCGAGGCTCTTGGTTCCTGCCCAAATTTAACTATTTATTTACATATTTACATGATTACATAAGATGAGGGCCAGTCTACGGAACACGGAGCCATAGCTGCTGATGCATCCATGGCTCGGCCCTTCATAGGCTGGGTCTCATCTTAAGTAATTGTGTACATATGTAAATAAATAGTAAAACTGGGTTTGGCACCAAAGGCCTCCTCGACAACAAATTGGTGACCCGGAATTTGGTCGTGTAAAAACAGCTCAACGACCGGTGGTGACAGTGTGCTAAAAACGCGCGACCTGGACGTTCGTTAAATGAACAGCATCAACTCCAACTAAATTATCCAGGAACTCTGTAACTTGTTCAGAGAAATCGGAGTACCACGAAAGATAGTCACTGACAACGATCCATCATTGGTATCCTAAGAAACCAAACAGTTCTTCAAGAATAACGGTGTTCGTGACGTCACAATTTCCCGTACGACCCATCGACCAACGGGCAAGCGGAAATAATGGTTTATGAAACCAAGCAGGCATTGTCCAAGGACAAGTCAGGAAGCGTGTCATGCCGACTTGCTCGATTCCTGCTTAAACAACATACCACGATCAGCCTTCCGATCGGGAAAACACCGGCCATATTCATGTTTTCTTCTTGAGTTGCCTACTGCTATCACCCGTCTGCAACCGCAGAAAATGGAGAGAAATACGATAACGTTACAACCAGCCAAGTCTCCTAGGAGTCTCGCCCTTGATCAAAGCGTGTTCAGCAAAAAATTCCCAGGAACACCCCTCGGGATACGAAGAACAGTAATAAAGAAACTGGGACGTCTTTCTTGCATCGTCTATGCAGACCAAGGCACGGTATGAGGGCACGAAGATTATATATAAAACCGTGCAGAGGAACGGCCAGGACATTTCGTCACGGATTTATCTTCAGCTGCAAGCACCAGCAATAACGACCCAAAATGATTACCAGCAAAGTGAACCATTCCGATGGCTACCATTCCGACTGCTGAAGAGCCATTACCAACCGACGAACAAGATGGTCAAGACAATGAACCTAATGCCCATCCCGACACGCCAATGGTTCAACCAAGGTATTCCTCTAGACCCCAACGTTCAAGACGGCGCCCCCAGATATATGACAACGGCATCTAGAGAGGGAAGAAGGTTCGTGTCTAGCGCGGATCAACGCGCGCCACTAACAAAAAAAAAAAAAAAGCTTTTGTCTGGCTTCAGCGGGTGGCCGTGAAGCACGGACTGGCGTACTACGTGCGACCGACGATGCAAGCGAGGCACTGACGTTCCGGGCAGAATACACCAAAGAGTATTCGGGCTGTGGTGACCCTCACTAGGCAAGTACGACACATCAGGCTCAAAGTCCATACCTACGATTGTCATTTACAGATATTGTGGATCATAATCAGAATATTTCTGAACATAACGGGTATATTTCAAATTTCAACACAACGGATTTTTCCTTTAAAAGGGTACTCCGGCGTTTTCTTTGTAGCTCCTGATTTGCCTTCCAATTTGCTAAAAAAACACTAAGAAACATCGCTGAAATACAAAGTCAAATATTGAGCCAAAATATTTTTTTCGCGAAGTTATTGAATTCACAATTTTGGTCCTCTCCAAGTTTTTCAAAGTGAAAGTCTATTTTGGCAACAACAAAAAATTGACGTCAGGGGAAGGCAGGGGTTCACTGTTTGGACTGAACACTTTGCTCAAAGGTGACTAGAAGCGATTTATCAGCCTCAAATGAATGCTTTAGAAGCTAGCTCCAGCCACCGCGCAGCCGCAAGATAGATAAATAGTGGCAGAGAAGGAAAAACGAAGAGGTCAACTTAGCAAATGATGCTGGTCTTCTACTTCGTATTTGGGTAAAGGGAATGGGGATAAAAAGATAGAGAAAAGGGAAATCAAGAAATAAGGAGATAATTCCTAGATTAGTTAAAGCTGCTTCTCCACGCCAGTTGTTCGGACAAACTCTAGCAGTGCCTTGGTAGCCGTCAGGGTTTAATAATAATAATAATAATATTAATTGCCTTTATTTTCCATCAAAGATAGGGGAGACCGAGGAAAAAAGCTGCTATAGAGCAGCTTGACGTGTTTTCGACCCCCTACAGACAGTGGTTGAGGAAAAAGTTTTTTTTTGTTAGTGTACATAAGGAGCAAAATCGAGTCACTGATGCAGAAATGAAATGCAGAAACATGGAAGCCATCCTACAAGGTAATCACACGAGGTCATTGGTGACCTACAAATACACAGGGCAATCACAGACACAAAAAACAAATTCATGATAACAAAAAAACACTAAGAAACACAAAGTGCCAAAAACGAAAAAAAAATTGCAACGTTCACTTTCTACGAAGTCCTATAACATCTAAAAAGAGCTGTAAAGAGCATAAATATAAAAAGTCACGAAAAAATAAAAATATGCGCTATAAATGCGTAGCATGTCTAGGTATAAAACAGGTATAAAAACAGGTATAAAAAGAATGTCACAAAGCCAATACCGGGCAAGTAAAAAAATTAAAAAAAGCGAAACACTAAACGTCAGATATAAAAAGCTAGCACAATAAACGCGAAAAAATGTCTAAATGCAATGCGTAGTAAATACAACGTAAAATAAGAATACATGGAATTAACAAGAAAGCAATCACTCTTCAGACATAAATCGTCAGTCGCGGAAAAAAGCGAATGGAAGCAATATTAAAACAAGGACAAGGACGAAGCAAAATTATACTTAAGTTAAGCGCAGTTTACTCGCGGAAATGTTGCGTAGGTCAGTCTCTTGTTGAATATGACTGTTAAGTAACTTTGGGAGTAGATATTTCATCATCTGGGTTCCATAGTTGGTTCTGCATTTTTCAACCTTCCAGTAGTCTCTGCAGCGCGTTTCATAGGCTTTCGTGTTTTTAGTCAGGAACGCGAGTGAGGTCAAGTTTGAAGTGCCTCTTTTTATGTCACATATATAGCTTAGACTTAGCCTATAATCGTATAAGTTGCAAATTTTTATTACGGAAAGCGTTCGAAAGATGGCTGAAGAATGAGCGTGATAAGGGGAGTTGCAAATAGCGCGCATCATTTTCTTTTGTAGGCGGTGTATTTTTTCTAAGTTGGTCAGACCTGTCGTCCCCCAAACAAGGTGCCCGTAGCTGATATGTGAATAAAACAAAGAGTTGTACAGGAACAGTTTTACCTTGGTGGGAAGTATAAATCTGTGACGCTGAACGACCCCAAAAGCACGTGCTAGCTTTGTACAAACTAAATTTATATGGTGCTCCCACGTCATGTGTTCAGAGAATGTTACTCCCAGAGTTTTAAACGATGTTACGAATTCAATAATAGTAGAGTTGTATAATAATAGCGCTGTGATTGATGAGTTTTTGCTTTTTGGCCGGCAAAGTATCGCCTTTGTTTTAGAACTATTAATTACCATGGAATTTATCATTACCCACTGTTCAAGCATAACCAAAGTATCGTTAGCAACGTGTATAATTTCATCATATCTTTTACCCGTAACAACAATGCTTGTGTCGTCGGTGTAAATTATGAATTCGGCGACTTCACTGATTTGAACTATGTCATTAATAAAGGCATTGAAAAGAAGGGGACCAAGGGTGCTTCCTTGCGGCACTCCAGAAAGGATTGGTCTGACATCTGAGTGGGATCCAACTACAGTAACATACTGACATCGGTTCTTTAGGTATGATTGAAATAACGCTAGCGCCTGTCCACGGACACCTAATGATTCGAGCTTATACAGTAAGATTTCGTGGTTTAACAGGTCGAAAGCTTTTGTAAAGTCGACGAATATTCCAAGAACCATCTTTCTTGCCTCGACATTTTTTAGTATAAATTCCTTTTGTGCAAGCAGCGCCGATTCAGTACTACGGTGTTTCCGAAATCCGTGTTGGCTGGGCGTCAAAACATTATGCTTGTCAAAGAAAACGCTGAGGCGTTTATAAAGAACCTTCTCTAGACCTTTTGAGAAAACGGGCAGTATTAATATTGGTCTGTAATTACCTAACTCGTTTTTGTCTCCCTGCTTATGTATTACTGACACCTTAGCTGTTTTCATGCGGCTTGGAAAGACCCCGGTTTCAAGACAGAGGTTGAAAACATACGACAAGCACGGGGCGATTAGGTCAATAACATACTTAACTGGGCGGATTTGAATGTCGTCACAATCACACGTACTGGAATTATTCAGTTTAGAGTACACGGAAATCACTTCGTTTTCGTCCACAGGGCTTAGAAATAAAGATTTGTTGAGACGCTCGGAGTACGTTCGAAATCTTGCAGCGTACGTATTTGGTCGGGAATATTCACTAAGAAATTATTGAAAGCATTCGCAAGTGCGGCACCCGACAGTAAATGGTCTCCCACACGAAGTGTGTCGACAATACTTCCGGACGATCCCCGATTCAGTAGACCGTTGATTTTTTTCCAAGTGATGTCTGTTCTTCCTGCTGCCGAGTTAAAAGATCTATGAAAATATTCTGCTTTGGCGTGATGTAATGTGTTGGTTAGCTTATTACGAAAAGACTTGAAGGCAATAAGATCATTAGGGTCTCTACTTTTTATGAACTTGTGATACAGTGAACTTTTTATGTTCACTTGTTTTAGCAGCTCTGGGGTAATCCAAGGCTTTCGAATTTTTTTCGAGTTTTTTGACGTTTTATAAGGAAAATGAGACTTGTACAGTCGCTTGAAGTTATCTAGAAAAACGTCATACGCTACATTGGCATCCTTCAAGCCAAATAAAAAATCCCAATTTGTGGTGTATAATTCTTGCCTAAACGCGTCTAAACCTTGCGCTGAAATATCCTGATATAATAGGCTTGAGCACATATCCTTTTTTTTATATGTTCTCTCCCTTACGAAGATATAGACCGGAAGATGGTCGCTTATTTTGGAGGTTATGATTCCGGCGTTTACTTTTTCAGGTACAAAATTGGTAATGAACAAATCGATTGTCGATTCCGTTGTTTCAGTGATTCTTGTCGGCTTAGTTATTACGTTAAAAAAACCGCTTGCTTTAATAACAATATCAAACTTTCTATTTAGGTCACTGTCATCCGACATGTCGATATTAAATTCTCCCCCACAGATCAGGTGGTACTTGTTGTCATTTGTAAAAGAGAGGAAAGTTTCCATGAAGTCAAAAAATGACGCATAATGGCCACTAGGCGGTCGATAGATAACACTGAAAATAGTATTGTTAGAGCGCAAGGTTAACATCTCTAGATTGGGGTTTATGAAGGAGAAGATAGGGACCAGTTCACAGTCAAGGTTATCTTTTGAGAGGAGACACACTCCTCCTCCCCGACGCTCCGTGCGGTTTAGAAAATGACTCGTGTACCCTCGTAGCTTAATGACATCAGCATCGTCGGTGTACCAGGTTTCAGTAAGCATTATCGCGTCGAAGGCGAAGCCCAACTGCGAAAAAATAACTCAAGATCCTCAGACTTGTTTTTTGCAGATTGTGCATTTAGGTGGAAACATTTTATAGAAATCCCGCGTTGCTGCTCGAGAACGTCTCTGAGCTTGGATGGATGGATGTATCCCGAGCCTTCCATTATCGGGTTGGAAACACCAAAAAATTATTGCTCTCGTTTGTTTATAGGATCCTGCTCAAGTCAGTCACGTCAGAGATAGTAAACACACAGTCACCATCCTTCTTTCTGACGAAGATTTTGCCATTTCGGTGCCAGACGTACTGAAACTCATGGTTTCTAGCCCATTCTTTGGTTTCCCAGAGCAGAGCTTTGCTTTACTTCGTCAGGTTTTCTTGAAAATAGATAATCCCTTGGCCACGCCTCAGTTGGCCTTTTTTTTCTAGCCATTGGTCACGTTGTGGCTGGCGGACAAAACGCACGATAATACCCGGAATTTTGCCAGGTTTTGAGGGAGGCCTATGCGTATTTACTATATCAGCTGTGTCTAGCTGTGGTAGCTGAAGCTTCGCTCCAATTTCATTAACACGTGCCAGAAGGTTCTGGTTTTCAACCGGCGGTACGCCGTGGATTTCAAGATTCAGGCGTCTACTGCGCCATTCCATTTCGTTTAGTTCGCGTTTAAGCTGCTGTACTTCGGCTGTAGTGTTTAAGGTTTCAGATGTTCGTAGCCATGAACCTAGTACGGTTACAGTAGTTATTGTTTGGTTGGCAGGATTGACTAAGAACATTGGCATGGATTTTTTGTAAGTTAAAAGATTCACAGTGGCAGACAATCTGTTCAAGAAAGTGAAGCGATGAACAACGTTGGCACATAGGGGGTTCCGCTTTGCCTATAAAGCGCAGATACTTGTTTGTATATGCAACGTCGAGGCGAATTCGGTGGATTAGACACACTTTACCAAGGAAGTCCTCGAGGGCTTTAAATTGAAGGGGGGGGGGGGCGAATGTTATGTAGGCGTGTGTAAGCAATGTTGGGATTTTTCCCCAGCGACAACAGGATGTCATTTCCAGGTTTATGTATCAGCCTGTTGGTATCTGATCGAGTAGACGGCAACGTCGAGATGAATTTGGTGGATTAGACACTGTTTACTACGGAAGTCCTCGAGGGCTTTAAATTGAAGAAGGGGAGGGGGGCCGAATGTTATGTAGGCGTCTCTAAGAAATTTTGGGATTGTTTTACAGCAACAACAAATGTCATTTCCGAGTTGGTCTACCAGCCTGTTTGTATATGATCGAGTAGACGGCACCAGTGTTAATGACTGGGTTTGTGCGCATGTTGGGCAGCCATGTCTGCAAAGACGTTTTGTCTTATACCGCAATGACTTGAATTTCACTGCATTACTATGACGTGACCTTTTTGGTTACATGTTTTCGTATTGGATGTATATAATATGAATTATGTGGGGATCTTGGCAGCGTTCATTTTGCGACGATAAAGCTTGTAATGCAGCTTTGATTCCGAGAATGTAGACCAAGTGCTTGGAGGCTTGTCAAGTATAAACCAGACTTGTGCCTATCTCAAATACTCTACTCAAGATACTGTATTTCAAATACTTTCTGAAGTATCTTGGTATCTTGCAAATACTTTTGATCGAGAGTATTTGATACTCTATTTTAATTACATTTCTGAGTATCTTGTACTCATTATCTCAAATACATTTTTTACATTCCGCCATTTTTCGAGTCTTTCGGTATGGAGTGGCGTGGGCGTGGCACGAGCAAACGTGAACATTCTTTCGAACAACCAAATCCTGTTGCTAGCTCCGATTAGCTACGGTGACAAATGACTGAGCTAGTGAAAAAAACATAGCTTTTTTTGCCGATTGTGACTCATATTTCAGTCTAAAGTTCGTTAAATGAAGGTTTCCCCCTCGCCTTCCCAAAGGCACCTTTTGTTTCCTAAAGTTTCCCCCGAAAACTCCTCAAACAAAAGGGGTGGTTTTACGGAAGTAAAGATTGCCACATTGAGGTGCAACGCACACCGGGAAACGACCTACGATAACAATGCAGACATGAGTGTCAAGAAAATAACAAATAAAAGAAATTGAGAAGGGTACAAAAAGAAAAACATCTTTGTTTTGCTCGTTGTATATTTAACCCCGCTACGGCAAAACGTCGAGGTTTTCTTTTGTTTAATTTCCTTTTGCCGTCAGTCCGTCACTTATTGCTCTCGCAAACACTGTCTGTTAGCGATGTTCGAGGCGGGGTTTAAGCCGCACGTCCGGAGGCTTCCTGGCCTTTGACGACGTCCATTCCCCGAAGTGAAGAACCCAGGGGCTCAGTGGAGGTGGGAGAATTGGTAACGTAACGAACGGTTTAATTACATGGTTGCGATACAGTCGTCAAATCCGAGAGAACAATGGAGCAGCCTCACGCTCCGCCTTATATAGGGTCCGTGTCTTCCTCACTCTCCGCCAGGTTAGCAGGTGCGACGTAGCAAACCGCCACCAAGTGCGTTGCAGCAAAGTCCGCCGCGTCGTAGCCAGAAGTGCGTCGTAGCCATGGTTCTCCGCAGTTAGGCCATGCCTCTCTCCCCTTCCGGAGCGCACGAACCCACACGCACACACACACGTCCCATTGACGTCACGGACGCGTTGAGACTCGTTTTGGGCAGGCCCCGACAGGTGGGCGACGGTCATGAACACGTCGGGACTCGTTTCCGCAGCGTTGAAACTCGGTAGAAGGTCGCCGAAGGTTCCATTCTTAACAGCGAACATTGATAAGCAGAGAACGGGACAGAAAACAAACTAAAAGCTGGATGACCTCTCAAAATCCCAACAAAGCGTCCCGCAATCCTTTCTGAACTCAACCTACTTGAAGGAGGTGGGACCACTGCCGTGGCTATTAAGTGGGTTCTCTTTGTTATCCATTCACTCATATCCGTATCCCAAGTTCGTTTATGGTGAACTCCCCATATAGAGAATATAGATTGTACTTAAACAATGCGGCTAAGGTGCTTCCAAGGACGTGATATTCAACGACAACCTTCGTGTGATCGAGTTACGAATGTTCTACGCGCCGAACGTTCAACGCCGAATGTTCCAGAAACCCACGCGGGTACAAAAGGTGCTCCGCGTGGCGGTCCGGAATCAATCTCGCCTCAGCGTTCGATCCCGCTGTTTCGCCGACATCGACGCCTGCATGCAACGCTAGCCTTTCTCTTTGGGCACATGTTCGCCCCATTAAACGTTTAGTTTCTTCACTTATTCGCCGCCTCATCATTTGTCATTCGTGACAATATCCTGCGCCTCATAGTTGGACTGCATAAAATAGCCCTACGATTTTTTTTTTGCCATTTTCTGTTGTTACGTGCTAATAAACCATTCTGGCAAACCAGATTTGTGCAACTGTATAATTGTCGTTGTCACTGACGTCGATACAAATTAGGCAATGCGGAAGTATCTTCAAAAGTAATTGAATTACATTTCTAAGTATTTGTACTCTACTCAAGATACTTTAGAGTGAACGTAACTTGAGTAGTATTTTAAATACTTTATGAAGCAGGTATTTAGTAACTTAACTTTAATACTTTTATCCAGTATTTTGTCCAACACTGGTATAAACTCAATGGCTTTCCGAATTCTCGCGAGTTCCACTTGTGTAGATAATGTTGCATGACTAACTTTTGAAAGAACTTTAACATGTGTTGAATAAATGCAGACTCCATAAGATGATGACCCCGACATTGAGGGTCCGTCCGCGTAAATTTGGAAGTGTGAACTTTATGTATTGCAAATATATTGGAAGGTCAGTTGTGCAAGAACAGGCGTGGGCAGGGCCGAATTTTTACATGTTCCTGGATAGTAGTCATAATCGACATTGTGGGATAGTGCCGTGGTGGAGTGGGTAAGGCCACTGCAGCGTCAAACGTCAACGGTAGGCAATCCTGTAGCAACATTACTGACTCAGAAAATCCCGCATATTTTATTTTCGCGTTTGAACAAAGGTTCTCAAACTAGAATATTGAAGTCGAGACGTGTTTTGCATGTAAATGCGTAGTGTTTCTTGTGTCGTGAGGATGAGAAGCGTTAAAACTCAGGCTTCAGCTTCTGCTCTAATGTTGTAGGTTCTTGGGAATCCCAGGTATGCTTTTATGTTCTTTTATGTTCGAGATTGATATATTGTGGATTACCGAAAGGCTATACTAAATAAGTCTTATGAAGAGAGATGTGTATTGATTTATAAGGGCCCAGACAGAGATGTTGTGATGTGCGCGGCCGAGAACCATCACCGAACAACAGATGTTTTCGCCATGACGTGGCTCCGCGTGCCACGAAATATACCGTCGACGGCCGGAGAAAAGGCACGAGCGGAAAAAGAACGAAAAATGGTAGAAGAAGACGAGCGGTCCGAGGAGCTGGCTGACCGCTGAGTGCGTCCTGGTTCGACTAGGCCGGGAACGCAAGAATGCGCTTGCCTGGCCACCGTTGCCGCTGAGTGCGTCCTGGTTCGACTAGGCCGGGAACGCAAGAATGCGCTTGCCTGGCCACCGTTGCCGCTGAGTGCGTCCCGATTCGACTAGGCCGGGAACTCAAGAATGCGCTTGCCTGGCCACCGCTCCAACTGAGTGCGTCCTGGTTCCACAAGGCCGGGAACTCAGGGACTCGTCAGCCTGCCAACCGCCCTCGCTGGGCTCGTCCCGTCTTCTGAAGACCCGGAACCCAAGACTCCGCCTGCTCAGCCATCTCCACCGTTGCAACGACAGAAGACTCAAAGACCCAACGTATGACGAACATTTTTTCTATTGCCATTAAGAACTGTGGAAGCCGCGTGTGTAACGTCTATTGATATCGCTGTTCTCAATGTTTTTGTAGAACCTTCGCTAATACCGTTGCTGTAAATATTTTTCTTTATATCTTCTTTGTTTAAACAATTCTCAAAGCCTACGGTCTCGTTCTCATTATTTATGACACGACATTCTCACGAACCTATGACAAATTGGCGTCCGCGACAGGACGATACTGTTTGAGCATTGTTTAAAGAAACAACAATGAGTACCAAGGAATTAATTGGCCGGGGAGAGAATTTGGGTTTGAGAGACGCTGAGCTCAGAGCCTGGTTAGAGGCGGAACAGGCACGTGCGGCGGAGAGTGAAAAACATGCACGTGAGGAGCGTGCAGCTGAACGTGAGGCTAGCAGGATGCGCGCAGAGGCAGAGGAACGTGCTCTACAGCTCCGTATAAGGCTGCAAGAGGCCAGTAATGTACAAGAAAGGTCTGCTGCAGGTGACAGACGAGCGGAAGAAAGTCCCTCTATGTTCATTAACCCCCACAGGATGATCCCTCCATTCGATGGGAAACAAGATGACTTAGACGCGTATTTGAAGCGCTTCGAAAACATCGCCACTGGCTATAATTGGCCAAGAGAAAAGTGGGCTACGGCATTTAGTATGTGCCTTGGTGGGGAAGCTCTGAAGGTGTTCGGCCGGTTGTCCCCGGAGGATTCTGTGGATTTTGAGAAAGCAAAGCTGGCATTGTTGCAGCGCTTTCGTTTCACGGCGGAGGGATACCGTGAAAAATTCCGCGAGAGTAAGCCCCAGGAGGGTGAGACTGGAAAACAGTACGCTGCCAGAATTTCTAGTTTGTTTGACCGCTGGGTGGAGACGTCCGGCACTGCAGCTAACTTTAAAGATCTACGGGATCTAGTAGTTGCCGAACAGTTTCTTAACAAATGCCACAGCCGGCTAGCTTGGTTTCTCCGAGAGAGGAAATGCAAGACGCTCAGCGAGATAGCAGAAGCGGCGGACGGCTTTCTCGAAGCACAGTGAGAGAGAAACCTACTTGTATTCCGGGAAACGTACGAGTCGGGGGACACGAAACCGAAGGATGGCAATTCCTTCAACAAACCTCAGATTAAATGTTTCGTTTGTAATAAGACGGGGCATAAAGCATCAGACTGCCGCTTGACAACACAGGAACTCTTCTGCGTGCACTGTCGTCGCAAGGGGCATGACTTGAAATCGTGCAGATGGAAAGACGGCGGCCAGAATGTGTCTTCATGTTGTATAGCTCGTCAAGACGTGCGGAACAAGTCGCGGCAGGCTTTGGAACATGAACCGGAGAAACAAGGTGAAGGGAACAAGGATCCCAACGTGGTCCAAGAAAGGTCGACGGCACATTATGACATGCCCGTCTTGGAAGGGTCACTGTTCGGCCAGACTGTCTCGGTATTACAAGACACAGGGAGCAACACATTAGTTGTACGTCGCTCACTTGTCCCTGAGGTAGCATTTACGGGGACTACCGCCACACTAAAGTTGGTGAATGGCCGCAGCGTCAAGGTTCGGAAAGCGGAAGTTGACATCGCCTCCCCCTATTTCGCCGGGACCGCTATTGTAAAGTGTCTGGAGGATCCTCTTTACGATGTTATAATTGGAAATGTTCCCGGTTCATGCGTAGTCTCCTCCCCTGACTCGGAGTGGAAAAGATTGTTGCAGGTTCCAGATCCTCCTGCAAGCGGAACAATGAATGACGAAAAACCGAAACATCACGCATCTACTTTGATCCTGGCCGGAGCAAGGTTTACTGGGCAAAGCCGAAAAGCGCCCACCGTCGACATTGGCTCCATGCAGGTGACCACGAAGAAACCCGTGCTCGCCGAGCGGGTGCTGGGCGCCGTCCAGTGGTTCAACGTAAAGGTCGGCTACGGCTTCATCAACCGCAACGACACGAGGGAAGACATCTTCGTCCACCAGACCGCGATCACGCGGAGAAACCCGCAGAAGTTCATGCGCAGCCTTTACGAAGGTGAGACCGTCGAGTTTGACGTCGTCGTAGGCGAGAAGGGCCGCGAGGCCGCCAATGTGACAGGTCCCGACGGCGAACCCGTGCCGGGCACCCCTTACGACGCGGACAGCGGACGCTTCAGAGGTCGCTGGTTCTCGAGACGGAGTCAACGCTGACCGATGCCCAACCCGCGCCACGGTGTGCAGGCTCGACTCGGACGACTTTCATGACGTTGTGCTCGAGCCGGACTCGCCGCAGCCGCAACCGCCACCGCAGAGATAGCTGCAGCCTAGGAGACCCTTTCTACGCCGCTACTACCGACGTTCCAGGGGTATGACCAGAAGATCGCTACCCACCGAAGACATGAGACCCCAATTCCAGTTTGAAGAGGAGGACGAATACGAGGACACCCGAGTCCAGTGTAGACCACATCGACGCTCCTACGGGAGGTACTTGCGCAGACGCGGTGGAAGGTCCAGGAGTGATCCATAGGGGTTCGACTTCGAGCAGGAGCCCAGGAACGCAACGGGTTCGAGGCGCAAGCCGAGGCCTAGATCGAGGTCAGCGTCGCCTTCGAGGGCGTCCGCAAAGAGAAGGGCTAATTCCAAGCATTCCTTGGAGAAGAAAGAAATTTGCGAGGAAACGTCCCCGCCGCAGACCGAGGAGTCGGTCAGCCATCTGTGAAAGAAGCGAACTTGCAGCGGCCGAATGGTCCATACCACGATTTTGACATGAAAATTAAGAATGAACTAACCTCTTTTGCTCGTGTTTTGGCCCGCATTCTGTGCATATTTTGTTTGGCTGCCAATCGTGTCTTAGAGGTGTGAAAAATTGAAAGGAGGTTTCGCGTCAAGTGAAAGTTCTGCGACGAGTAACTTGAGCACAATAATTGGTATCTTGAAATGAGGATGTACGCTGGGAAGGACGGTGGAGCCTTGCCTTGGAATAATATTGCTCTCGTGTTGAACGTATCGGGGGTTCGGAAAATGTGGGGGCAGACTACATGAGCCGTTTGCTGTGAAATGTCGTGTGAGCAACTTTTGTTTTCTTTCAATTGTGTGCTTTCCTTTCTGTCTTTCTCTTGAAATTTTTTAGTCTTTTTATTGTATTGAATGCATTTCTCTACGCGGGAAGTCCGCGCACGTTGCTTAGTGTTTTTTTTAATTAAAAGAAAACTGGAAATAAGGGACTCTTGTGATGTGCGCGGCCGAGAACCATCACCGGACATGTTTCGCCATGACGTGGCTCCGCGTGCTACGAGATATACCGTCGACGGCCGGAGAAAAGGCACGAGCGGAAAAAGAACGAAAAAAGGTAGAAGAAGACGAGCGGTCCGAGGAGCTGGCTGACCGCTGAGTGCGTCCTGGTTCGACTAGGCCGGGAACGCAAGAATGCGCTTGCCTGGCCACCGTTGCCGCTGAGTGAGTCCTGGTTCCACAAGGCCGGGAACTCAGGGACTCGTTAGCCTGCCCACCGCCCACGCTGGGTTCGTCCCGGCTTCTGAAGACCCGGAACCCAAGACTCCGCCCGCTCAGCCATCTCCACCGTTGCAACGACAGAAGACTCAAAGACCCAACGTATGACGAACATTTTTTCTATTGCCATTAAGAACTGTGGAAGCCGCGTGTGTAACGTCTATTGATATCGCTGTTCTAAATGTTTTTGTAGCACCTTCGCTAATACCGTTGCTGTAAATATTTTTCTTTTTATCTTCTTTGTTTAAACAATTCTCAAAGCCAACGGTCTCGTTCTCATTATTTATGACACGACATTCCCACGAACCTATGAGAGATGTGTATTGATTTATAAGGGCCCAGACAGAGCATCTCCACGTGGTTCCACTTGTCATCCTTATGATTCTTAAAGGGGCACTCAAGCAGTTTTTGGAGAAGCTACTTTTTGGTGCGATGGCGTTAAGAAAGTGTCAGTGAATGAGTATCTTCAGTTTTAGAAGGCAGAACTGCCTATTAATCACGCAGGAATAAAATACGTGCGGACTCTTTTCTGTACTTGCGAGGACCAATGAAATTATCGTATGTTTGAAAATTTTGGCGGCCTTTGTAAAGTTTCGCTAAAGAAACAATTTGCAGTTCATTTAAATATGTTGTGCATGATAATTTCAATTCAAAAGACGTAAATTATTTCTAGTTTAGAATACGCGATACTGCAATTATCGTTTCACAAACAAGGGACTACGTTTTCTCCTTGCCTTCCTCCGCGGGGGGTGAATTTCCCGCTCCCCCGGGATGCGCGGAAGCGCACGTATCTGCGCGCGGTGCAGGCCGGTAGTGTCGGTAGCGGGCCGGCCAGGCCTCGGTGGTGGTCGTCGACGTGGACGGCGTGGTGAAAGCTCATCTTTCCGCGTAAAAGCGCTATCCTTGACTGTGAATTTTCGTCGTGTGTCGCTATGATAACCCAGCACGTACTAAAAGGGAAGATCCACCTACTCGTGCGGCGATGTCGTGGCGGCACTCAAGACAGCAGAAACGCCCGTGCGTTTGTTTACTTCGACTACAGTGGTGCTTTCTATGCATTTGTGTCCTCGAACATCGCCCGGATTTCTTATTGGCGCATTTCATGCGTGTGCTCAAGTTCAAGGTATTACTGGCGCGTACCGTATAAAGGATGCGAATTTTCACTCGTTTTCATCACCGGAGAGAAGTGATTAGTGTTAGCAATCCTGAACGCTCGCAACGTCTATCTGATCACGAAATCATATTTCTACGTTGCTATAGCGCTGCTAAGATTACATTGTCTTTTATAATCGTAGAAAAGGCGTGTGGCGATATCTGTACTATTGCAATGTCGTGTATTAGAGTCGTGATCGTCCAAGACGGCGTACTGCATCTTTTTATTTTCTTTTTTTCATCCACTGTACCCTGCAAGCCTATCAAGAAAAAATAATAATAAAGCTTTAGGCTATAGACAACTGTCTGTCTATATTCGGTTACGGCATTGAGTAGCAGTGCGTCCCCTTTTTAGAGGGGCAGCTGAAACAGCTGACGGCCACGTATAGAAGCGGTCGCCGTGCTGACGACCCGCTGCGCTTGTTGTAGTGGTTGCAGGTGTGTGTACGTGCGGCGCAGAGCGGTCGTTCCGGTCGCAACAAACGCAGTCGTAGGTACGCGCTCGTTGCACATGTCTGAACCAGCCTTTCCCCCGTCCTCCCGAGGCGAAAGGCAATGTGGCGACATCGTTTGACATCACGTACCAGAGGTAACGCTGCGATGTCAAACGTTGGTTCGGTTACGACTTGCCCCAACCGCAAATCGAAGAATGCCCGAAAAGGTCTGCGTTTCGCCGTCCTCGGAACCCGAACACGACTCCGAAGCGCTGCTATCGTCCACATCGCACGTCGAAGTGGCGTCATAGGAAATCATCCCCAGGTCGGCTGTCCGCCGAAGAATTTCAACCTCTGACGGCGTCAGGTCCTCGAGCGTAGAGAACTCCGCCATGATCGAAGCTCGAATGACAAAGAGGTTCGGCCGATGCGGCTACCTCGGGATCACTGCGCGACGGAACGTCGTCCAACGCCATTGGCCCGAGATCCTTTTGATAAGCGTGCGAGGACCAATGAGAGTGGTTTCGTTTTCGGGTGGATCCGAGGTTTGGCGGCCTTCAATTACATTTTTATTAAAGAAATAATCACCGTATGACTATATTTTTTGGTTTTTAGGGATACTTAGGGGGTCTAAATTCAGCTGTCATCATCAAAACACGAACTCAAAAACCACTTGAGTGCCCCTTTAACGAAGCCAGCTAACATTACCTTCAATCGACGAATATGAGAAGTCTACGTAGGCCGAACGGTCCATGGTCACGCCGGGAAACGTGTGTTCTTTTATACACAAAACAGCGTTCGCTGCAATTAATAATCGTATCCATCTGTATTCTTCCTGAAAGTAAGAGCCGCAGGTTTTCAGGGGAGATCTGAAGCCCGCGGTTTTAAGTAATTTCAGTTTTACATTGACGGCTTTTTGTAGTCTGCCTTTTATTCGGCGTAAATGTTTTTCACTTGCTAAGATACAGAGATCCTCTGCATAAAGGGAAATGTGTGCAATGCCAGGAAGCTTCTCTGAAATCCTTATAAGAGAAACATTGAAAGGAGCGGGACTAAGAACTTCCCTATGGGTAACACCGCGGTTGGCAATGGGAAGTGGAGTGTCGCCCTCCTAAGTGGAGACATAGAATGTACTTCCTTGTAGATAATTCCGTATCCATCATCATCATCATCATCATCATCATGTATTATTCCTTGAAGGCCCAGAGGGCATTATACAAGGGAGTGAACACTTAAAAAAAAACAAGCAACACAAACGTGTATTAACAAAAACACGCAGCAATCTAGTTATAGGTTAAAAAACAAAAAGAAGCCAATGGCTGGAAATTCCTTAGTGCCAGATAAGGAAACTATTACGTCAGGCGGTTCGTTTCAGTCGTCAATGGTCAATGGTCAAGTAGACATTTGGTGACTGACGGTTGACGAAGAATTCGGACGGAGTTTACAAAAATGGTTGAGACGAGGCAAAATGCGGTAAGGAGGCGATAGCGAACTTTGAGATGATTGTTGTAATAAAAGATCCGATGAAGAAGAGAAAGACGAGACACCCTGCGACGGCGAGAGAGAGTGTGAAAGTTTGCTGATTGGCGAAATCCTATTATGCTCAAGAGTCCTGAATGGCCAATGTTTGATAACCCGCACACTATTAAGAATGGTGTACGTTATCAATGGCGCCTTTTATGTCTCAGAAATACTACCACTGAAATGTATTTGTGTTTCTTTGCGTATTCAGCGCTTGCGGCCAGATCGACTACATTGTTTATGCTGCTTCTGCCTCGACTAAACCATGTCGTTGTCTGAGGATGAATGTTTCCCTATTGAAAAATCCACCAGACCGGTTTGGTGTGTCCTAGTGTTTGCTGGTGTAAACATCAGACCGTCCTTGTGTGTTCTGGCGCGCACATCAAACCAGCCTAACGCGCTCTCGTGTGCCCACCAGAACACGTTAGGCAGGTTTGGTGTGTCCATCACACCTTCCTAGTGTGGTCTGATGTGCACACTAAAACACACTAGGCTGGTCTGATGTGCACACCACAGCACACTAGAATGGCTTGATGTACACACTACGCCACACCAGACCAGTCTATTGTGCATACCACGGCACATTAAACTGGCCTGACATGCACACCAGGGTGCCTCTGGTGAGCATACATTACGGATATATGTCTGGTGTTGAATGAAAACATGTATTCTTGTAAGATTAAATCAGATGTATAGAGTCCAACACCACATTTGATTTTATAAGGTGCTTAATTGAAGGGGCGATGCAACGATTCAGTTCGAATAATAGGTACTTTGCCTAAGCATGCTGACACAGTGTAAAAAACGTTTACCCATACACTCCAGCCTGATCCACAGAATAGAGGTTTGTCTCATCAACAATCGTCAACAGCCTGTCATCAATGAAAACTTGAAAATACTTCATCGGGCTTTTGACATCATCAGAGGCCGTAAACATAGGTTCCGCAGGCTCCACGAAACACCGGTCTTCCTTTCGCCAGTCAAAAACTTGCGGCGGTGACTTTTGTTTCTTTCTTGACGTTGACAGAACTGGACAGGCGGGCGTTCTGCCTTCAGTTTCGTTATCGCTTGGAAGTTTTGTTGTTAGGCCCTTCGTTGGCAAGTTCTCCTGGTCACCATCACTCACTTCACTATCACTAGATCCCGCATTGGACACTGTTCCACTTTCCGGAATCAAAACCACACAGGGACGATCGCGACTCCGGGTCTGGTAGAAAGATCCCGATGGAATTTCCATCGGGCAGCAGTAGAATACGCAACCTAAAAGAAAAGAGCACCACGTCAAATTCTATCAGTAAACCGGTCAACATAGGGACCTACTAAAACCACGCCAAACAGGAAGTTTTCTCCCGATAATAACAGCTCATTCCTCGTGCATAGGTATGTAAAATTCAGAGTGAACACCCGCCCCTAAACTATCGCCCAACCTATTTACCTGGCTAAACATTTATCGGCTTACAACTACCGAAACACTGCCATATCTAAGCACGGAAGGCAACACCACAGAAATCACAGAGCTATTATGTGACTCCTCTCTTCAGCCTGTTCCACATGCAGCGACTATGCGAAAAAAAATCGGTGCGACAGCCCACGCAGTGAGTGCGATCGCAATGTTTGGTACATGCTCGAACGACCGCGCGATTTCTGTTGGAGCGGCCGGCGCTTCGGACACGGACGCGAAGCGTTCGGCTTTGTCTAAAATGCAACAAAAACGTCTTAATAAGCACAAAAGTTTTAGGAATGCAATATGTAACTAGAAATTTTTAATAATTATGCATTAAACCAGAAGCTTTTATTTGTCTAAACTTATTTTCGCGGATGAAAGCTGGCTAATGAACGGCTGGATGACGAGACAGCGATCCAGGGGGGGGGGGGGGGGGAGGAGGGAAAGGGAACGCGGCGCAAAGCGGAGGCTGCCATATTAAAACCGCTTACGTTGCCAGCATAGCTTTTGCAGCAAAGAAGTTGCTGCCGTTTACGGCGACCTGAGTTTTACTTTCTTTTTAGTTTTAGAAAGAGAATGAAGTGTTGTGTTACATAAGTCCTCCTGCATACAGACACCGAAGTTTAAATATATTTGTCTTGTTTACTTGGTTTGAAACCCTAAAAACGGGTTTTTGACGACTTATTGCTTCCATCATTTTGTAGTACGCAAGGCAGTTATCTCGCTGTTCTGGTTTCGGTTACGAAAGCAAGGCAAAACGCTCGTAGTTCCCGCCCTCCGTACACGTTGGACACCTTCCACACTTTGACACCGGATAACTGGATGAACAAGGATTTACATTTACTTCAGAGGTCACTTTCGCCGCTTCCTCGCCGTCCAGCAGCCGGATCAGCTGGCGGCAAGCCGCGGATGAAAGGCTTGAGCATCAACAGCCTAGAGCCACTAGAACAGCCCAAGTGCACTCAGTGCCGATACGGGCGACGTAAGGGCTTCCGTCAACCCAGGGGCGGATCCAAGAAGGGGGGGGGGGGGGCGACCGCGTACCCCCCTCCCCCCCCCCCCCTCTGCCCCCTTCTCGGAGGGCGATTTGACATGGGTGGATCCCCCGAAATAAAACCGATTACCGGCCTGCCAGGTGGTAGAAGGCTCGGTACTCAAGGACGAGGGTTCGAAACAGGGTCGGTCGCACTCTAGCAGGCACACTTGTACTCTGAACTTGGAGAACCACTCCGTCGCTTCAACCGAGACTGAAGTCCACGGCGGCGGTTTCAAAGCACGGCTTGGAACCGAACGTCGGCGCAGCGGCGCACATCTAGGGGCCGTCGGCGCAGTGTGGCTCTGCGGCGGTTAAAACAAAAGACGCAACCGGAGTCCTGTTTATCTTGCTTTAGATTTCCCCGACCCCCCTTTCTTCCCCCCCCCCCCCCCAAAAAAAAAAAGAAGAAGAAAACGGAGTTTGGGCCGTCAGCCACTCCCACCCGCCGAACGCTCTGTGTTATCCGGTAGCCCAGTACAAACCGTGAACGTTCCAGCTTTGTCATGACACGGTGTTGCAGAAAGCAGGGTGAATACAACTACACAGACCACCAAATCAAATGCACTGTTATCGTAAATCTTGGCTTGTGATTGCGCCTTTGTAGATCATCTTATTCATTTTGCTGGAGAGACGCAAACGACGGGCATTACAAAATCATTTGCGTATTCCGCATACCTCGCAAAAGCACTTACCCAGTCATCTTGCAAAAAGCGCGAAACACAGAGTCCGCACCGCCCTGACTTACCAGTCTTCTACCTGCTTTAGCGAGCAGCTTGTACCTGCTAGTAGGTATGTCTCCTGAAGCTGCAACTTGAAACTAGGGGCAATGCCAGAGAGAAAAGAGACAAAGTTGGGAAAGCATGCTCGCTCTCCCCAATTTCTGAACTCTCAAGTCATTGTACCATAATAAATTCATCAACACCTCTTCCCAAAATAAAGAAAGAACACTATGTTCACTACGTAATGCATCCGTAGGCAGGTAGGAAACGTCGCCCTAATTTATTCACACCGCATGATGAGCGCAACAAACTCACACGAGATTTACAAGAAAATATCGACTTAAGTTTCCCGGAAATTCTGTATGAACGGTCGTTTGCAGGACCGAATCATCTACTCGGGCGGTGTGCGTCGCTGTGCAAACGCCAACAGGAAGCATAAAAACGGCAGGTCTAGGTGAACAATCCGGAGTCAATTATTCAAATAAAACGACGTAATTTTGTTCAAAACGCCCGCAGCTATTTACTCACGGTATGCGTCGAGAATCTTCCAGATTTTGAAACGGAACGAAGGAAGATTTACTTCTAAAAGCGCTCGCTGCGTCCTCCCGGACCAGCTGGACCGGATCAGCTGACGACGACGGGACTCAACCCGTTGATTTTCAACCCCTCAATAACCAATTTGCGCTTCGTGTTAGTATGGGCTTCTACCTCCAAGCACCGCACGACACACCACGAACGTTTCAACTCTTTGTCGCATCTCCGTGTTGCACCAAACCTATCTCTATGCACCAAACAGAACGAGATCAATGAAGTCAACGCAGCGCTGTCGTGGACCTTGGCTTGTGGTGCGCACTCGTGGACCCTGTGACTCCCTTCGCTTTCAAAGCACACACGACGATTACGAATGATACTTTCCGTCTTCCGGGAACATCACAGGGGCACTTCTCCGGTCACGTCTTCGCTACATGTGCTCGCAAACCGCGTCAAACCAAAACAATACCGGCGCCATTTTGAACGTGCGTTGTTGCTAGATTTTCTCCGACCAAACAAAAACAACGAAAGAAAACCGGCTCTAGCTTCCAGCGTACATCGGCGTTACGCCGTGGCCAGATTTTCTCCGTCAGCTGTAACTTAAAGATGACCTACAGATGCAGCAACACTGGTATCAAGTTTTAATATGGCGGCCCCCACGGAGCGCCGTAAATTCTGAGGAGGGTGCATTGGAAGCGGCGGCACCTTCCCCCCCACCCCCCCCCCCCCCCCCCTGCAGCGATCGCACCGACTCTGCGGCAAAATACCAACTTGGTGGAAACCAGTCGCAGAGCCACTGCGGCAGTGCGACTGAGGTTTTAATCGCACATTTACTGGAAATCGCACCGATTCCGGGCGAGAATCGCAGTATGTGAAACAGCCTTTACAAGTACTCATATCTACTATATAATTTTTTCCCGACTTTCATAGGTTTCAAGGTAAAATACGCCTGCGCTGTAAAATCCAGAACTTCTAAAAATGCCAAATTAACATATTTCAGAGCAAAGTACTGCTTACCTTTGAAACAGCAGGTCGAAGTGCGTAGCACGGCGCGGACAATGCGCGTCGTGGGCGCCGCCACAGTTTATCATATACAGTTTGCCCACTGTAGAATAAGCCTGTGGTAATCGGGAGACATGGTGTTGAGAGTATTTTTGCATGCAGCGCCCCTCACCACATATCGCGAACTAAACCACTTTTTATGCTTCTGTTTTGTTGTTTTGCTTTCAAAGATGGCGGCCCCCATGGTATTTTGGTTTCCGTTCCTAGCGTTCTCGCGTTGAATATTGCTTTAGTTTGAAGCGCCCGTCACAGGTGACAGGACACCATTTCCAAGCGATCACATTCAGACAAGGAAGCATTTTTTCACGTAGGGGACTGTTTATTGGATCTCTGAATGGTATAATTCAATCAAAAAGAGTCACAAACATAGCACATAATACAGCCATAGAACAAAGTTTGCACGGAGGCCGGTCAATTTACAAACATAAAACAAAGCCGACAACTTTTTTTTTTTTTTTTTGCGGAGTATTGGCATGTTATGACAGAAATATTGTGGATGGCAGCTTTTAGGGCAAGTGTGAAACGCGATGATCGAACATTTTGACAGGTCACAAGGACATCAAGAGGCATGAAAAATAGAGCACATCAAATCATATTTGTACTGCACAAGTAAACAATACAAACTCAAAACTGCATGCGCACAGCATTATCTACAGCAATTAAGAAATTCTACAGAATTGAAAGCGTCTGACTGTTCTCCGTGTCATAAGTTATGTTACTTAAATAAAGCACAGGCTTTTTAGAGCGCTCGGAGCTCTTTTACTGATCAAGTAAATGGCGCATATGACGAGTCGTACAAGGTTTCTTAATAAAATTATCTTTTTAGTTTTGTGCGGACTAATACCATGAACAGAACAGAACATGTGAGAGTTTAAACTGCAACATCCCCATGTGCTTTTTTTTTTCTTTTTTTTTCCGTTTTTTTTTTTTTTAGCAGACGTGAACAATAAATTTTTTCCGAACACCGATTGACAAGGAGACGTGGTGCCGTTTTCAACGCAGCAATTCACCGAGGAATTATTTTCTTTTTTCTAACACGATTTGAACTAGGGTTTGTACCTACCAGAACGATCGCATATGTTTGCACTAGTTGGGTGCCCTTATTTCAAGGGCACTACTTGAGAACACTAAAAATGAACGCGATCAGTAAATTCTAAATCGAAACTTGCGACGCCGGAGTACGCTCAGCGATTTCTTCAGCTTCGTTTGGGCTGCATCAGTTTCGAGCCTCTCTCTACATGTGCAAAGCCGCGGTTACTTTGTTGTTCATGATTCCGAATAGAAAGACGATTCGGCACTAGCTTCATTGATGCAAGGAGGAAAGTCAGCACCTCACAAAACTGAATATACACACGTTTATAATTCACCACTATATGAGTCTGTGTAACGGCGAGTTTCTCAGCGATATTTGCCACGGAAACGTCAACTTTCAGAGAAGCGAAGTATAAAATATAACACAATGCTATTTGCAATAACACAAATTTGAATATACAGCTTACCAGCTTCTCAGCGGGTCCTTTATTATCAGCTTCGAATGCTTCGAATTTAAACGCCAAAAACGCAAGTGTACTCCGCAATCTCCGCAGCAGCCTGGCAGCACCCCGTCGCCCGGCGCCATGATGGCCTCGACTCCTCTCTGTCCTCTAATTGGATAACCGTGTAACGGTTTTCGGTCAAGCATTCTTTTATTACTTCCCGAAAAAAATTGGGTCTCTTATGTTTTTAAAAATTAGCATTACTGGTGTAATTCCTTTGTTTTATAACGATTACTATAAAAAGTGTTTAGTTCGCGATATGTGGTGAGGGGCGCTGCCTAACACCCGATTACCGGAAGGAGCCTTGAGTGGGACCACTGTATGCTTATTCACTGTGGGCGCCGCCATGTACACCGGAGCCGACGGAGTATCTGAAAAACCCCTGGCGGCGAAAATTCGAGACCACGAAAACGAAACCAAAAAATGTATCTGCTAAGATACGTTAAACATTTCGCCTGAGTATTGCTTTGGGTTCCAAAATACTATTATTATATTGAATGTATCCTGGAAGATACACGTGCCTTAAAGGGTTAGAAAATAAAATAGGAACGAAGGGAAAATTTTTGTGTCGCTAGAAGTGGTGGGAAGGCGGCGGCGTCTGTGTACACTGGTCACTTTGGCCCGCCAGCAACTCAGAATTAGGGGCGTCGCGAACTTTTGTCGAACCAGATTTTTAGGTCGAACTTTCGGGGTTCGACTGGGTCGAACCGGTTCGACGAACCTTCGACCTTTTCACCAGATTCGACCGGTTCGACTTTGTGGACAGTGTGGCCAGACCTTGATACAAGCATGTCTAGGTTTGGAGAAGGTTTTTTTATGCAAAGGGTTATTTTATTTAATAAACAGTTACAATTGACTCCGTAAGTGTGACGTCATGGGTCCAAACAAACCGTTGCAAGGGTTGTTGTTATGGACGAATACATGTGGCTCGGTTTCGCTACGAAAACCCGACCGTTCAAAAATCAGGAGTAGGATTTTTTAAACTTCTAAAAATCACAGATGTAGAAAGCTTGAATGTCATATATATTTCGACAGAAGTGTGCCGGTAATTGCTCGTTTCTGAAATATTTACGACTGCAACTTCCGGTCCTCAAGATGCCTGCAGCAGACGACGAATGCAAGAACATAGAGTTGTTACAATAAACTTTAGAGGCTCAGCTGGCGCTAGTGTCTACGGGACTTCCTGTTGGAAATTGAAGCTGACAGCATGCAGTCTACATTTCCAGCCTCCCTGTGTATTCCTATGGGAAAACTCGCGTGAATTTTGTCTCTTCGCCGGAAAATAACATGAATAACTTTTGTCATTTCGGTTGTACCGGATAGTATGTACCTTTATTGGTATCGTGAAAGTGTAATTGCTTTAGTTACAGCATTTTTCTTTACCACTGAACGATGTTAAACTTCGCTCTATTTCAGGCCCAAACCTCCGTTTCAAGGAAGGTATGTGAAAACGAGCGAAGATTCTAAGCAAACTAATGAAAGAAAGGAATGTAGAGTGTGTTCAAGGTTTGCTAGCATTTCGGTGGTGCTTATATGTTGCTAATATGTCCGTCCTGTCATTGGATGAAAATGACCCCGTTGTGCATCTTTACGATCGGTTAAAGAAACATTCGAACGCAAAAAAAATAAAGCACGTAAGCTACGAAAGGTGTGTCTTTTTATTATTTCCTATGTCAGGCCGTTTTTATCGGGCACCTGCTCTCTGGCTCCCCCTATTTGCAAAGATTTGGAGCGTGCGGGTGATGATTTGAACCCAGAACAAGCATCTTAATTCGCACATATTCATGAGCAGGAAGAATAAAGCAGTACTTATTTATTGCAAATGGCTTTCAATTTATTTTGATCGTCTGCGTGCACAAGGAGTTACTTATCCAGTGCTACTGCGTAGTTGTTACTGTCTCTCTTGGTTTTCCACATGTCCTTCGTTCGTTTGGCACGTATATCCCCCATGCTGGAAAGCGTCGACGCCGTGTTCGCGCTAACAGTGTCCGACAGTGCACATAACTACACGTACGAAGCGGTTTTAACAACGTTTTTCATGCCACGAATTTCAAATAAAAATGCTGTTGTTGGAGAATGGACACGGGACGACGAAGAAGTCGGCAACGGGGTCACGCGCGAGAAAAGCCCGCCATGTTCTCATTCTGATAAACCGCTACCATCACGTCGATCGGGTTGTACTTTCTTCAGATCCCAAACATCTGGTGCCGAAACCCGGGATCTAGGAGACGCCCGACAAAAAGAGTGACAACTTCCCATCTGAGGGACACGAAACCCGGATAACAGCTCGCCTTCAGAGAATGTATCGACTGCGGAGGAAACGAGCCGTCATCCGGTCAGCGGTGACCAGAGCCACCAACGAGTTGCAAGCTCTCCTGGATTCCTCCGATGCAACCGCTGGTGAGCTCACAGAAAACTTGAATATCCTCGAACTGAAGGAAGCAGCATTGAAGGCAGTTGACAGTGAGATTGAAGATGGGGTTGATAGTGAACACCTTGAAGAAGAGATGGTAAGCGTCGAGG
This sequence comes from Ixodes persulcatus, assembly GCA_013358835.2. Taxonomy (NCBI): domain Eukaryota; kingdom Metazoa; phylum Arthropoda; class Arachnida; order Ixodida; family Ixodidae; genus Ixodes; species Ixodes persulcatus. The sequence goes on from JABSTQ010010389.1 coordinate 226,357, forward strand.
CGTATCAAGTGTCGATATGCCGTTTACGAACAAGAGCCACGCTCAAGCTGGATGCCCTGCGCACGCCTAACATCGTATCGAATGCTGTGGAGCGGTTACAGGATCGGGACCAAGGCCATCAACGGTCAAGAACGATAGCGATCAAACTTCCAAAATTAGAGATCCGGAAGTTCGAAGGAGACCTCCATAACTGGAAACCTTTCTGGGATCAATTTGAAGGGTCTATACACAACAATCCTGACCTCTCTTCAATTGATAAATTTAGATATTTGACGAGCTATCTATTCGGAAAGGCGGAAGACAGCATACGGGGATTGTCTATTACGGAGAACAACTATAACATCGCGGTGGATCTCTTGAAGGGCAGGTTCGGCCAGACCCAGGCGATAATTGACGACCACATGACGCGACTCTTGAATTTAAAAAACGTCACCACATCGAGCGACGTCACTGCTCTGAGACGGCTCTACGATGATATCACGATAAATGTCCGCAGCCTTGAAGCACTTGGCGTAAAGGCAGAAGAGTACAGTGTGCTTCTACATGCTGCCGTGAAAAAGCGACTTCCTGACGACCTTGTCCTCCGCTACTGCCAGCAAAGAGCCACTGACATCGCAGATAGCATCGGTAGTCTGCAAACGTTTCTGAATTTTCTGAAGTCCGAGGTAGAGAGCCGAGAGCGCGTCCTGGAAATAAAGCCTGATCAAGCCAGTCCATCAAAGGCCCAGAAGGAGGACTCATTAAACCACGTACGCAAAGCGTACGCCACTCCATCGGCGGCAGCTTTAGCTGCAAGGACGGACGCTCAAGATGCCAAATGCCTTTTTTGCGACGCACGTGAGCACTCGTTCAATCAATGCAACGTGCGTTCCATCAGTGAGAAAAAAGAAATACTGAAGAGAGACGGCCGATGTTTCAGGTGCTGCAAAAGATATCACCGGGCAAGAGATTGTCGCAACGCCAGATTTCTCCACTGCGCCAACTGCCAAGGGAGACACATGACTTGCCTCTGCGATCCTGACCTGAAACCCACGAAGGACAGCCCTCATTCACCATCGCAACCAGGCACTTCGGAAGTGTCAGTAACGAGTGCTGTGTCGAACAGCGTCGAAACAGTTCTTCTGCAAACCGCCACAATCTGGGCTGAAGGGGAGACTAAGCGCCGCGTCTTCCGGTGCTTACTGGACGGAGGGAGCCAGCGGACGTTTGTGACGTCCAGGCTTGTCAACGAGCTGTCTTGTAAGGTTCTAGGAAAAGAGGCTTTGAGCATCACAGTCTTCGGCGATACTACCCTTGGTAATGCGAGTAAACTCCGCAAGGTAGAGGTTTGGCTCCAAAGCCAACACGATCGGAGACGGGTACGAATTCAGGCTCTGGAAGTTCCTGCCATTTGCCATTCTTCTGTGTCCCCTGTAAGTCTCTGCAGGACAGCTCAAACCTGCATGCTGCAACTCGCCGACCTTTCGTGCTCAGAGTCCAAGAGGGACATTGACATTGATATACTGATCGGAGCGGATAATTACTGGAAGGCTGTCACTGGGTCCATCAAGCGACTTGACGGAGATTTGACAGCGGTAGAAACCAAATTTGGTTGGACACTGCAAGGGCCAGTACGGCAATCACCGGAAGTGGGCTGGCATCAAACAACTGTTATGCTGGTAATGACTCGACATCAAAGCGACCAGCTTTCTCAACAGCTACGGGCGTTCTGGGAAATTGAAACCCTTGGCGTTCTGGAAAGAGAGCAACACGACGTAAGCACGGACGAAGTCCTTCAATGGTTTCTTTCCACAATTAAGAAACGTGATAACTATTATGAAGTCTGCTTTCCTTGGAAAGAGAACGTCAACAACTTGGGCACCAATGAGAATATAGCCCGGAGACGGCTGGAAGGGCTGACCAGGCGCCTCCTGAAAAACGGGGAACAGCTGAATCAGTACGACCGAGTCATTCGGGAGTACCTTGAAAATAACTTTGCCGAGAAAGTCGAAGAGGAACATATGGATGGTCCATGGTACTATATGCCACACAAGGCTGTCATTAAAGATGAAAAGGAAACTACTAAAGTGCGAATAGTCTTCGATGGCTCGTCCAGTGGTCCCGGACAGTTGTCACTAAACGACACACTTCACAAGGGGCCAAATTTGAATCCAGACATTCTAGACCTTCTGCTTAAGTTCCGTACATGCCAGATTGCGATTACGGCAGATATTGAGAAGGCGTTCCTCCAGATCAGGTTGGCTGAACAAGACAGAAACGCTCTACGGTTCTTATGGTACAAGTTTCTGCCCGCTTGCGGAGAGGACCTGCCACCTATTGAAGTCTGGCGAATGAATCGAGTACCCTTTGGAGCAACCTCAAGCCCTTTCCTCTTGGCGGCTACCCTGCGGCATCATTTTGAAAGTGTGAAGGACCGGTTTCCAAAAATGGCAAGCAAAATGGGAAACCAATTCTATGTAGATGACTATGTGGCAGGAGCACAAACCGTCGAGGAAGCCCAGGTTATGTGTGATACAGCGGCTACGATACTAAGTGAAGCGGGAATGCATCTTCGCAAATGGACAACTAACAGCCGCGAGTTACGTCGAGTAGCAGACGAAACGTCAACGCACCCTGACATCCACTTCGAACCGACGAACGCGAGGAAGGTGTTGGGTGTGCTCTGGAACCCAGAAACCGACACTTTACACTTCGAAGTGTTCAGCTTGATCTTGTTCATCCTGTCAGCAAAATGGACTAAAAGACTGGTACTTCAAGCGACGTCGCGCATTTATGATCCCTTTGGGCTTATATCGCCATTTGTGATCAAAGCCAAGATATTGTTTCAAAGAATTTGGCAACGCGGTATAGAGTGGGATGACCCGCTACCCGAAGACATTCAGCAAGAATGGGAAGGCTGGTGTGGAAATCTCGGTTTACTAGGACAACTTCGCATTCTCCGAGCGGTACCCCTTTATAATGGCACGACCTTCCACGTTTTTGCAGATGCCAGCAAGGTGGCTTACGGAGCTGCTATTTACGCCAGGGCCCAAGATGGAAATGGAACTTTGGATGTCAGACTCGTCATATCGAAGTCACGAGTGGCCCCAATCAAAGATGTATCGTTGCCAAGATTGGAGCTACTAGCAGCCCTTACAGCGGCTCGCCTCATGAATAACGTGAGAAAGAAACTGTCCTCAAGTGGAGACATATGGTTTTGGTCAGACTCCACGGTGACCCTCTATTGGATCAAGTCTGTAGCAAGCAGGTGGAAACCGTTCGTTTCAAATAGAGTCGCAGAGATCCAATCTCTATCCTCGCCTAGCCAGTGGCATCACTGCCCAGGTGAATCAAATCCGGCTGACCTGCTCACGCGAGGAATAACGGCGCAACATCTGGTTCAGAATGCGCTATGGTGGAATGGGCCGGCATGGCTAAGCTTAGCTGTATCTGCCTGGCCTCAGGAAATAACGAAAGGAAATGAGGAGAGCCACGTAGAAGAAAGGAAGACCCAAGTACTCCACACTGCCCAAAGCATGAAGCCCAACTTACTTGACTTAGGCAAGTTTAACTGCCTCCAGAGGGTTCTTCGCATAACGGCCTGGATACTTCGATTCTGCTTCAACTTAAGGAATCCGGACAGAAGAGCAGGACCACTGTCAACAATCGAACTAGAAGCTGCTGAAACCTTTTGGATTATAAAGACACAGCAAGAAGCGTTTGGAGAGCAGTTCATGGAGAATTCAAATATACGGAGCTTCGCACCGTTTAAAGATGATCAAGATATCGTCAGGCTCGGAGGACGGCTGCAATACAGCAACTTGAAGCGAAACGAACAACACCCAATTATTCTACCCTCCGATCATGCCTTCACCAAGTTACTAATCAACAGAGAACACCGAAGAATACTACACGCTGGAGTAAGAGAGACGTTAACACAATTGCGAGACCGATTCTGGATACTGCGCGCACGCCAAGCGGTCAAGAAGTCAATTAATTGGTGTTTAATTTGCAAGCGGTTCTCTGTAAAAGCGGCAAGCGAACCGTATGCACCCTTACCTAAAGATCGAGTTGCTCCATCGGACCCATTTTCAGTTGTAGGCATTGATTTCGCAGGCCCACTGTTTCACCGCTCCTCCACAGGAGCAGAAAAAGCATACATTGTAATATTTACCTGCGCAGTGACCAGGGCAGTCCACTTGGAATTGACATGCAGTCTAACGACGCCAGACTTTTTGGCGGCGTTCCGACGATTCACAGCTAGAAGAGGTATCTGCAAAACCATCTACTCGGACAACGGACGCACGTTTAAACGTGCTTCAAAGGACTTCAAATTGATATGGAAGCTCAACGCCGAGGAAGAAGTATTAGAACACTTCCGACACAACAGGATCCACTGGAAGTTCTCAGCAGAAAGAGCCCCATGGTGGGGCGGCTTCTGGGAGAGGTTAATAAGATCAGTCAAAACAGCGTTGCGGAAGACATTGAAGCAAAGCTGTCTGAGGTATGATGAACTGCTAACCGTGCTCATCGAAGTGGAAGCGGTAATTAACTCACGACCTCTAACGAAAATTACTTCATCCGCCGATGAAGAGGTTCTAACACCTGCACACTTTCTAATCGGCAAAAGGCTTACGTCTTTACCTTCTACAACCGTTGAAGCGGAACGGTCCACTCAACAAGAATTATCCAGGCGGTGGAAGATACGTGAAGCTCTGCTAGACGTATTCTGGTCCAGATGGCAGAAGGAGTATCTTTTGGAGCTACAATCTGCGCACACGGTAGGCTCATCTGACTCAATCGGCATCCAAGTGGGAGATGTGGTGCTTCTCAGGAACGACCGTCGCCCAAGAACATTCTGGGATCTGGCCGTTGTCGACGAGACCTTCCCTGGTCGAGATGGGAAAGTGCGTGCCTGCACTATTCGACTCGGAAGGGGCGTGAAGATAAGAAGGCCCATCCAGCTTCTTTACCGTCTAGAAATTCCGACGAAACAGTCGGTTTGACTTTGTTGGGTGGGAGGATGTTGGAGAATGGACACGGGACGACGAAGAAGTCGGCAACGGGGTCACGCGCGAGAAAAGCCCGCCATGTTCTCATTCTGGTAAACCGCTACCATCACGTCGATCGGGTTGTACTTTCTTCAGATCCCAAACAGCTGTAACTGACCGATTATTTCGTCTGCGTGACTGAGAAATGTTCCAATGTGCCTAGTACGTAGAAATTATTCGTGATATTTGCTCTTATAATCGAGCGCAGAGAGAAAATGCACTCGCCTTTTCCCATAGAAATGCATTACCGGAAGTCAATTTCTGACTGCCTGCTGTCTGCGTCAAAATACAACAGCACACTAGCGCCAGCTGAGCCTCTAGCGTTTATTGTTATAACTCTATGTGCTTGAAGTATGCCGTCTGCCGCACGCCGGCCGGCCAAACCGGGGTCGTCGTTTGAATCGCGTTTGTTTGAAATATAATGAGTTTCAGACACTTCTAAGAATTCATAGTGGGGTGCGATGCAAAATATGGTTTATCGAAAGTCCGGACGTCGATCGAGATGATCGTCTGCTAAAAGATTGCATTGCACCCGTGAGAAAAGCACTTCAGGCGATCGGTAGAGATCCCAAATTTTGTTTGCGGACTCTCGCTATGCGAGGCTGCTTCGTATACCTGGTTGTAACCATCGCGTGGTGAAAGACCCTTGCAGTTTCTTCAAATTTCCGCAAGACCCCAAAGCGCGAAAGAACTGGATAAAAACATGAGGTGAGTTCATTACAGATTGCACTCGCATCGTGGGTTCGATGGAGATCTTCACCAAAAGAGCACATCCACGGAATTTGATGTATACCATGGGGGAAAAAAAGCAAAATACTTCGAAATTCCGATAGACATGCAATTTTTTAATAACCTGAAAACCACAATAATAATAATTACAAACGACTTACCTCGACGGCGTACGATTTGTTTCTCATGCTGTCCTGCACTACGCCGGTAATGCACTTCAGGTCGTCGTCGTAACTGATCTGCATGACGTGGTTTGATTTTACTGCATTTTCACCCCTCGTAACTAAGCTGGGTTCTTCCCAGAAAAAAAAAAAAAAAAACGCACATTGCGGAGGCCTCTACGGCCATGGTGATGCACTTGTTTTTGTCGCTCGTTTACCGACGCAATTCAATGGAGACGCCCGCTGCAACAGAGGCCAGCAAATCTATCGTGTCGTCTGCTACCGAAGCAAAGCGGAGTGCAAGTCTTCAGAAATGGCTTTCATCGTTGCGATACGACACTGAGACGACAATAACATCTTCATAATTCGATATCAAGAAGTTAGGTTGCTTACAAAAAAATATTTACTTACTTGTAAGCAAAAATCTAGCCTCATGTGGAGTCTCCATGCATTAGTCCATAGCAACGTCCCTAGCAACGGTTTGTTTGGACCCAGACGCCTTGTTGTGACGTCATCACTTACGGGGTCAATTAAAATAGACTAATTCTAATCCACTGAAGAAGTTAATAACTTAGTTTTTTGTACTGTATTAACTGAAAAAACCAATCAGCGCTACCCTTAGTTCATCCCTTAGCCATCACCATCCAATCCGAAGTCAACTGGCCAGCCTGTCGCGCATGCGCACAGGAGTCGAACCTCAACACAAGGTTCGTCAAATTTTTCACTAAAAGTTCGAAAAAGTCGAACATGGTCGAACTCGAACCTCGGCCGGTTCGCGACACCCCTACTGAGAATGTTTTTGAATAGGGGTGTCGCGAACCGGCCGAGGTTCGAGTTCAACCAGGTTCGACTTTTTCGAACTTTTAGTAGAAAGTTCGGCGAAACTTGTATTGAGGTTCGACTCATGTACGCATGCGCGACAGGCTGGATAGTTGGCTTCGGATTGGATGCTGATGGCTAAGGAATGAATTTAGCGCAGCGCTGATTGGGTATTTCAGTTAATACAGTACAAAAAATAGGTCAATAACTTCTTTAGTGACTATAATTGGTTACTTTTAGTTGCAACTGTTCATAAAATAAAATAACCCTTTGCATAAAAATTTTTTTTTCAAACCTAGACATGCTTGTATCAAGGTCTGGCCACACTGTCCACAAAGGCGAACCGGTCAAATCTGGTGAAAAGTTCGAAGGTTCGTCGAACCGGTTCGACCCTGTAGAACTCCAAAAGTTCGACCCAAAAATCCGGTTCGACAAAAGTTCGCGACACCCCTATTTTTGAACGGTCATGGAAGCAAGTTACGAGGAAGGTAAGGATATTTCTTTGTTTCTTTTTGTGTTTGCTGCATTGCAAATAGGGTATTTCGTAATATTAGATTTGCTGAGATGTTTGTAGCTTGATCTACAGTGAGCGATACGAGCCTGAATGTATAGATTTACAGAAGAAACATTTCTGGCGGCTATCAGTTCGAAAGTCTTTGTTACCCGACATAGCCAGCCGGCAAGCATATTGAGTTGTCATTTGGACACCTCTTTGAGTTGTCTTCACCACTTGTGGGATCGCTCTATATTAATCGCCGCCCGATCGGTATGTTTTTCGCTCGTCTCCCGGGAGTGACTCAACACAACGAGAAGCCAGCTAATCAATTTATTGTACTTCTCAGTTGTCCGTCTTCGAGAGCCGGCACTCCGAACCAGCCGACCCTGGTTGTCGCCCATCGTTCAGAGCTTGCAGTCGGCGTCCGTGTCCAGGCCTGCGGATCGTCCTTCCCACGCCAGCGGTGCGTAGGCTAGCTGTTCCGGACTATCACAGCCCGAATCTCGCTGCGGAACCAATCCGGAATCGTCATGGCATAGGCCGCTACGGCCAGGGCTAGCCGTTTCCGCCGTTCCTGATCCGAACCTCGCTGGTGCAACGCTCCGGTGATCGCCATGTGCCAGACCAACCACAACGGCTGCATCGTTCCTGCCCGGTCTCAGCCTGGTGCAGCACGCTCTTCCTGTTTCCTCGCGCTCGCCCCCGGCTAGAAGAAAAGGTGGGTAACTGGAACCAAACGCTGCACGCTAGAGAACAGTACGCACGTTGCAATGGCTGTAATGCGATATGCAAGCCTGGTGTAAAAAGGTGACATTCAACAAAGTGTGCGTGAGAGAAGGATACTTATACTTCGCATGATCTTTTTCCAAAGAAAACCTTGTGCATCCTGTTTTCTACAGGAAGACACATTTGTTACCAGACTCAGCATTAATTTTGGTTGCCGAAACAAACAAATGTGCTGCGAAAATCCACTTTTTGAGAACTCGCAGGTTTGAAAGGTTTTGGTTGTGACCGCGTGTGTGCCGAACGGCTATGCCCACGTACAATTACGATGCCGAAACGGGCCTCTCGCTTCTTGAAGGCCTGATCGCCTGATTCTCGACGGCCCAATTCTTTCTACCATATTTCCCTGTGTGGCTGTCTAAGTGACTCGTAAAACGACTTGTATAAATTTGTTATTTTGCCGAGTTGTCTGCAAATTGAGTTCGTCGGACCGCTTTCAAAGCCTGTACGTATATTTTCGTTCACTTCAACAATTACTGTAGAATTCACTTACTTGATGTGTCGCACTGCAGTAATCCACTTCTGTCGCCGTGTCGCTTCTCATGATCTCGAAGGGAAGCGGTAAAGTTTGACGCTTGAGTCACCTTCGTGACTGTGGCAGTCATTCACGCAGCAGTAGCGACGTTTATTTTTGGGGGGAACTCTTGGAGTAGGTGAGATGTCACAGGAGCCCGGTGAGGTCTTAGAGACGTGAAGCCGGGACTTACTTTTAAGAACAACTGTTCCCAAAAAGGCTTACGCCGATCCGAAATGCCACATTCACACGTGGTTTCTTAAATGCGCCCACGCGCAATCCCTATGATCCTGGGCGTCCTGGTCCACCGAGTGTTTTATTTGGCAGCCACTAGATGGTGCAACGTGTAGTGCCAAACTGCATTGCCGGTTAATATTTGGGTAACTTTCAATGAGGGGAGGGTGTGAAGTGAAGTGGAGAGATTCGTATCATAGAGATTCTGCTTTGTTTGCCTGCCCCCCCCCCCCTCGCACACACAAACACACATTGTCGTTGCCCAAGGCGCCTCTGTCTATATGTTGCAAAATTTAATTTGTTTTGATCTGCATAAAAGCAGAAATTAATTTACTGAAAGAGTGACAGTGCTGGTGGGCCCGAATCTAATTATGTACTTGCAAGAAGACTTAATTTTATGACTTCTTTATGCAGCATAACACGAGACAGTCATTGCTTACTTGACATGCGAGTAGTTGCAACGACAAGAGTTGGTAAGGTTGGCACTATCGCACGTGAATAAATACTATCTTAAAGGTGCGATTTCAAAGGTAGTATTCGTTTATTTATTGCATAAAGCAGCTTGGCTGTGGCAACATCATAATCAGCATACCACTTTACTGCTAGTGACCACAGCCCCCTCGTGTGACCCCACTAAAAGTACCGCAAGGAAGAGCTGACACTACCTCCACAATTTTCCGTCCTCACAAATCATAAAACAAGTTAAAGTGATTGGCTGATGGTGTGAAAACCAGCGAATCGCTTTCACTTGTTTTATGATGCATTACTGAAATCTCACCCTATTAGTAACTGTAGCGTACATTTTGTTTGGGCATATGCATGCTTCCTTCAATTACTACAAGAAAGACATGGGGTTGAATGATTTGACTAACATAGCTCCTTAGCATGGGGCTAGATTGATGTTGTGAAAGAATATTGTGCTTTATTTATACTGCATGCACGTCATTTGGGATTACGTGGTGTGGCTAACGTTTTCTTTATTAAAGCTACAGTATGTCCTAAACGTATAAGCGAATCAAGATCTTGATGTTACTTGTCTCTTTAACATTCAATTTACTCTCCTTGGTGCTGCTGTGGCTGCTCCACCTGGTGAGGCTGTGGCCTTTTCTTGGGCACCTCTTTTTGCTGTGCGGGATGGTGAGGTACGTATCTAGGCCTACAGGGCACTTTGTCTATTGTTACCACTCCATTGGCTTATTCTGGAGTACTGAATGACACAAAAGACAAGGACTCAAACAGGCAGGCACACAAAGAGACAAACAGGTACTGGCTTAAAGGTGGGCTAAAGACGTTTCTGAGATCGTCTGTTCTTGGTGATAACTAAGATTCCGTGTTTACGGAGTTTATTTTTTGTGAAATTCGGAGGGTGTTTTTCGGAGTTATTTTTTTCCTGAAAATTTGGAGTTTATAGGAGTTTATTTTTGTTTGATTCCAAAAATTTTTGTAACTAGACTACACCCCGCAACGACGTCAGATGACCTAACGGAATTACTAACAACTGTAATTGACAAAAAACCTGTTGTATGCACGAAGCTACCATCAAAGTTCGATGGCTACGCTTCGTTCCACATCTCTGTTGATTGGGACGATTTTGATAAAATCAACGTGGCAGCAATCTGGCCTGTTGGATGCCTTTTTAGGCAATTTTTCGGTACACTGGCGAAAAAGACGGAAAGCCATGAGTGAAGAGTGTACACTGTATTACAAAAATGTTCGGGGGCTAAGAACGAAAGCAGTTGAATTTATGTACGAAGTAGTTATGTGCCCGTACAGAATAATCTGTCTAACGGAAACGTGGCTTGCTGATGGCATATCGAGTAGTCAGTATTTTCCTCCCAAGTACAATGTGTTTAGGCGCGACCGTGACTATAATTTTACTGGCCAAAGATATGGTGGCGGTGTCTTAACTGCAGTAGATAGAGGTTTAAATGTTCGCAGAAGGGGCGATTTGGAAGCGTATTCAGAGTGTGTTTGGCTTGAAATTATGACAAGTGATGGATTGAATTACTTGATTGGTAATTACTACTTTCCACCCCTATCTGATCAAAGTGTTTTTTGCGAACATATTAATTTTCTTGGAAGTAAGGTAGATTTTTCTAAATACAATGTACATATCTATGGTGATTTTAACCTACCGGGGTTCGACTGGGAGACTGGTATTGCGTCAGCGAACAACACGAGCACAAAAGTAAAAATAAACTGTCTGCTAGACTTTGTACATTTTAATGGCTTTCAGCAATACAATAGAGTGCCAAACTGCTCTGGAAATGTACTAGACTTAGCCTTGGCTACGTCAGCAATCGACATTTGCACCGTAGATGAACCACTATCGCGCGTGGACGACTACCACAAGCCGTTTGTAGTATCGTTTCATCTCCAAGTTAAAAGGCCAGATTTTTATGAGCAGTCGTGGTTTTGTTACCCACAAGGCGATTATTACAGTCTGTACCATTATCTTAAAGAGTTTGATTGGAGCTTTGTTCTAGGAGATACGTGTGTTGAGTCATGTACCAACAAACTAACGGAAACACTAAAGCAAGCTTTAGACACGTATATACCCAAAAAAATTTCTAGAAAAACTAAGTATCCTCCGTGGTTTTCGAAGTCACTCAGGCAATGCCTAAGGAGAAAGCTGCATTATCATCGTCTTTTCAAAAAGACAAGACTGCAAAAATGGTATGAAATGTTTATCCAATCTCGAGCGTTGGCGAAGCAGCTCTATAAGAACGATAAACAAAAGCAGGAAAATGCTGATGAGCAAGCACTTCTTAAGCAACCGAACGACCTTTGGAAGTTCATAAAAAAGATAAATAAAAGCAGTACTCTTTCCTCAATTGCACTGCGACATGACAATGGTTATTGTTCGGAACCAACTTTAGTAGCAAACGTGTTTGCGAAGCATTTTAGTGCTTGTTTTTCTGCCGCTGACATACCTTTGACAAGTCCGGACATCAGAGGCGGCGACTTTTTGTCTTGCAACCCGATAACTGAGTGCGAAGTCATGGATGCTGTTCGAAGGCTAAAGCCGAAGTTATCTGTGGGTATAGATGGGATACCGAGTTTTATAGTGAAAGGCTGTGCGGAAACGATTTGTCCCGTTTTACATCACATTTTTAACTTATCTCTGGAATCGGGTGTATTCCCGACAATGTGGAAGAGTTCTCTTGTTATTCCAGTGTTTAAGTCGGGTGACCGAAGTAAAGTGAACAATTATCGTCCTGTGTCACTGCTCTGCACATTGTCAAAAGTTTTCGAAATAATACTACATAATCGTCTATATTAGTATTTTCATCAGAAAATTGTACCCGAACAGCACGGATTTTTGAAAGGTCGTTCGGTGGAGACGAATTTGTATTCTTTTTTGCATGATGTTGTGCCCATTGTTCATAACCGGGAGCAAGCTGATGTGGTCTACTTTGACATGACGAAGGCATTTGACAAAGTCGATCACCGGCATTTATTGGCCAAGTTAGATATGTATGGTTTATGCCCCAAGTATTGCAAGCTTTTTGAGAGTTACTTGTCTAAACGCGAGAACTTGGTACGTGTGTCCAGTTGCTTATCGAATCCTTTCTTGGCTACGTCGGGCGTCCCACAGGGATGCAATCTTGGGCCTCTTCTCTTTTTAATTTTCGTAAATGACCTCACTTCTTGTGTGAAATACTCAAAAATGTTGTTATTTGCCGACGACATAAAATTGTATCGACGGACAAATACTGTGGAGGATTGTGTTTTACTTCAGCGTGACGTATGCTCTATTTCTTTGTGGTGCTTCACCAATGGCCTTGTATTAAACGAATCGAAAACAAAAATTATTTCTCTCAGCAGGAAACGTGACGTTTTGCAATTTTGCTATGCTTTAGACTCAACTGTTATCAGCCGTGTGTCTCTGATTAGGGATTTGGGTGTATATTTAGACACTGAAATTTCGTTTAATCATCAGGTTATGAATATTGTAAACTCGTCTCTAAATGTTTTTGGTATCATAACGCGTATATCGAGAAATTTTAGAAATCCACAGTGTTTTTTAATGTTATTTCGCTCTCTTGTGCTAAGCCGCCTCGAGTTTTCTTCAGTTGTATGGAACAGCATTGGAGAATCTAACTCATCTAGTATTGAGCGAGTGCAAAGAAAATTTATACTTGTCTTTTATGATCGTTACTTGCAGTCCAAGGTATTTTATGACTATGAGAGAATATGTAAAAAATTGGCTTACGCTCCTTGTATAATAGGCGAATGACGCGTGATCTCATGTTCTTGCATAAAGCTGTTAATGGTGTTGTTGACTGCACAGCGTTACTGAACAGTGTATATTTGCGTGTTCCTCAACAGTCTATTCGCATACGCTCATTGTTCTATCCTTCCATTTTACACAACGCTGACCCTATTACCCGTCTGCAACTGGTTCTTAACAAATTCGAATCCTACCTAGATGAACTTGGTATTGATATTTCTGGATGTGAACGAACATTTAGAAAGTGCATCGATGTCTTCCTTTCGTTCTGACATGTCAACATTTGTTCTTGAGATGCGAATTCTTTTTATTTAGACGTAGTGCACCACTAAGAAGGCGTATAGCTGTTTGTTTGGCACTGAAAATAAAGCAAATGAAATGAAATGAAATGAAAATATTTGAAATTCGGAGCCTAATTTCGCAGTGTTTTTTTATGAAAAAAAAATATCCGGGTGTATACGTATGCTAGATAAAGAAAAATAAAACGCGCTTATATCAAATATTATTTCTTCAGCTGCATTTGGTGTTGGTGCCATTGCCATTGGCAATACTTATTTGTGCCACGGGAAAAGTTGCACACATCAGTGGCTTGGATAAACGCCGACACCTCAAAAATAAACTCGTGGAGGTAGTGGCTGGGAAGCAGGTATTCATCCCATCCTATTCCATGCTACCCCGCGGTCGCGCTAGGTTAAGTGGTAAAGGATGTAATTGGGAAGCTTCATCTGCCCCTCTTCAATTTTATGCAATCTCTAGGATCCATATATAGCTTTAGACACAACCTCTCTTACTCTTAAAACACAAATAGTATGGCCCAAACTGGAAACCAATACAGGGGCTTTTGTCGTGACCCGAATGCACAATGACATGTCGTTCTGAACCTTGACATGATGATCGGTAAGACCCCTTTTTTGTTAATGGAGCGAGATTTGAAAGATAACTGTGGTGGCATTTTCCTGGGACCATCGACCCTTTGCGCTGATCAAACTTAATTATAAAATACCGTCTTTATTTAGTTTATTGGAAGGGGAGCAGAGAGGGTGGGGCATTGGCACATCAAAATTCGGAGTTTATCGGATAAATCCAAATTGAATAAAATTTTATCGGCAGGTTTTTTTCGGAGATTTTCGGATTTATCCGAAAACACGGAGCCCTTGTGATAACTCATTCGAAGGGCTCTAAGGATCCTAAATATCCAAAAGTTAAGCTCGTTCGATGCCTATTTTCCTACTAAAAATAGACAAAATAGAAATAAAAGAAGATGGTTCATGTCCTGCCATAGGACGAGAAGGTGAACTATCTTCGAAAAAGTGTACATGCGGATGAGAGTGACATCAGTGCTATCTGATAGCCGTGTCCCACAAATTACAGTTTAGCAGTGCCAATAATAAATATCCAGGGGTTAGTAAGCTAGCCTGCTTCGCTAGTATAGACTAGCAAAGAAGACAGAGGTGAGACATATTGATGCCTATTTCTGAACACAGAAAGGGAAGGTAGTGAGCTATGGCGATAGCACACTGATTCATGTTTTATTTTTTATGTCTCGCCATGAAGTGGGGCCAAAGGTGTTTTTTTTTTTTTTTTTCACATCGCTCGGCTGCCCCGAGACCGCACATATTTGTACACAACATGGGCAATGCACAACAGTATACTTCCTTCGTACTTTGTGATTTTGAATTTAAAAATGGTCAAATGGTTCTTTAAAGGGTACCTACAATATCATGTATGTGAACAGCACATGGAACAATTGTTTTAACCCAGTATTAGTATTTAATGTGTACAACAATAACGGACCTCCTTTCTTAATGCATACTTCAAATCTGAAATTCCTTCTCTTAAAGGGGCGCTCGGGAGCTTTCTAAGATGGCCTATTTATGGCCGTAACTCATTCTATGCGCTCTAAGCATCACAAAAAGTTAAAGTTACAATCATGTGCAGCTTATTTCACTAATAAAAATCTGATAAAAGATAGTGAATCTCAGACGAACAGATGGCGCCACCGAACCTGGCCGAATGAAGGCAAACAACGAACGGGGCTCATAAGACAATCACAAGCGATGGCTTCACGTGCGGACAAGCAGCTGACCAGTCCTGGTCGTCCGCATAGGAAGCCCTCGCTTGCAATTGTCTGACGAGTGTCTTTCGCCATTCCACCCTATTCGCCTTGATTTGGTTCAACCACATTCGCTGTCTTTTATCGCATTTTTAATAGTGAAATAAGCTGCACATGATTGTACGTTTTGGACTTTTGGGATGCTTAGAGCACATAGGTTGAGTTAGGAACATAAATAGGCCATCTTGGAATACTACGGAGTGTTCCTTTAATATATGTCAATTTTTATTTATATATAAGTACAATTCAGCATATGAGTAAAACAAACCAGGAACATGACTGCAGACGAAAGCGGAGAGCCCATTTGGGTTGCCTGTATTTCTCCACTTTTTATGCATTTGCTTGACAATGTTACTCACTGCAGATTCATCTTTGACCTGACATCAAAATGCGAGAGGCAGCATTTGCACACGCCGTGGAAAAGGTTGCCACCCCTGGTTGTCAGAATGGTCAGCCGATCACCATGGGAGCTTGCGGAGCTCTTCGATAGGAGTGTGTCAGGGCAAGTGTGCAGGCGTCTCCTCTAGGAGCGTGCAGTGGGCAAGAAGCCCCTAACACACGAAAAAATTGACGCTCTGAGAGGTGGGTGTTTCTGATTAACCTGGTAGGGCACAGGATCTGTTGTGGCTGAGCTGTGCTTAGCTGTGCACATAATGTGTGTATAGTGTGAGTTATTATTTACTACGATCTGAGGTATCTTTATGAACCTATTGTTGAATTTGCACACATGTATAGTCAGAGGCACAATGAGGTGAGAAAAGGTGAATGCGGGCGGACCAGAAGAAATGCCGCGTGGGGCGCATTGCTGGCTTTGCACACTGGGAGCGAGGCCTTGAGGTTCAATCTACAGTCAAACCTGATAATATCGAACCCGGTCAATTCGAACTATTTGTGAACGGACTAGTAGCTGCAATAAAAATGCATAGCGTAAACTGCGGTTACATCGAACGAAAATTGCAGCATCTCCCGATAGATCGAACTGCCAAGAGTGCCGTTAAGCTCTGCAAGCTGGCTTTCCCCCAGCGATGTTAAATCTCTTGGGGGAAACCCAGCTCGCTGAGAAAGCTGGCTTTTTTTCTTTTAGGCGACCACGTCTACTGCCCAGAAGAACAAAAAAAAAAATCTCTTCTGCGGAGGGAGATGGTTAGAGCCCTGGATATCCGCGGATATCCGCAGTAAACCGGCGGATGCGGATAAAGATTAGACACATTTTGGCGGATTGCGGATCGGATGCTGATGTCAGGGGCTGCGGATGCGGCTATCCGCGAATCCGGATCTAAATTTTCGCTCAGTGGCATTCAGTTCGTTGACTGACGTTTCATCTACAGATTGTTTCGTCGACATGCGACGTTTGAGCAAAAGGCTTCTCATGTTCGTCTCATCGAAAAACCTGACACGTTTCGTCGCACACAACCCTGCTATTTTCGTAACAAACTTTTTTGCGTCTCGCCTGGATTACAGGGGGGAGGGGGGTATGGTTTGGTTAAGCTTGCCTTAGTGATTCGTGCGCTAGCTTTTAGCGGCTTAGTGAAGAAATCCGTTGTCAACAAACGTCGCAGGGACATGTGCCCACAAAACATACAGTGTCAACGAACCGAGTATCCATGAAATGTATGTCCATGAAAAGTTATCCACGAAATGTATTTCCACAAAACGCGTTTCGAAGAAACAATAGGGCTCCTAAGAAAGATCTGATTCTCACTGAAGATCGTTTTAGTTAGTGCGTTGCCTCTCGTCAAAAATGTTATCTATTGAAAAAGTAGATTGCAGGACATAAATCGTCCCGATAAAGCTAGTACATTGGCAGGAGAGAGTGGACACTTTCTCCGGACAAAGAAAACCTCAAAATTACAAGTCACAAGAAAGTAGAAAAAACGTCCCCCTCTCCGTAAAGAGTAGTGTGGTCATGATTCCAAAAACAAAAGAAGTGCCTCGACATCCTTTATGTGCACTTCTTCTGGGCAAAGTGTCGCGGACTCCTAGGACGGTCAAATAACTGAGATAATTTTTCCTTCGACGCGCAGTGTCTCGGGAAGGCTGATCGGGTTTAATATAAAGACGATGAAACTGATATTGATAAAATGATATCTCTTTTTAGTGATAACCCGAAAATTTCTTTGTGCAAAGATAAGCAAACAACTTAAAAATTTCTTTTGTAGTTTTATTTTTTGTTTATTCTCGCTTGATGTTATGTTATACAATGAATGCCTGGATTGTGAGTCGGATCTGGTTCCACATTTTGCGGATGCGGTTTGGATACGGATACAAAGTATGCGGATGCAGATCGGATACGGATACAATAATGTAAAGAGTTTGCGGATGCGGTTCGGATGCGGATACAAAGTCAGCGGATGCGGATGATCAAACTTATCCGCGCAGGGCTCTAGAGATGGTGAGGCGGTAAACGAAAAAGTGGCCACTAAATTGCTGCGGTGAGCGTCCCTCATGACGTACAGATGCCCCTTGGAGAGTAAACTACTTTCCTAAATGTGGTGTGCTCGTTCGTCGTCAAATTCATTAAACATTTTATATAGAATCGCCCGCTATATCGTAGTGGTAGACGGTTTTTTGCGAGTTCGATATAATCTGGTTTGATTGCATTATGTTGCCCACAGGTAGGAAAAAGCAGATTGAATGCGGGAGGGCAGCCGAGTGATAAATTGATTGATTACTAGGCTGGACACGACAGAACTTCCTTGTTTACTGTTGCAGCTGTGATTTTATTATTTTAAGTTTTTTTATGAATAACTGCTCGTGTATTTTTTCCACGCACTGTAGGTTTTATCACGCCATACCAACTTGCCCAAGCCATCATCTTACCATCCAGTTGTGCTGGCAAAAACGGCGAGGAAGAAAAAACCACGGACATCCCTGTGTGCGAGTGGTGCTTAATGGGAAAAAAAATAAAATAGTAAGTTTTATTCTCTTTGTCTTTGTGGTTTTGTTTCATGGCAGAATGAACACCTAAACCTTAGAGAAATTGGTGTTCTTTTTGCAAAATTTGCTAGCTGTAGTCTTCAGCAGTCCTTTCTGCATCTAAATTATACTGTGCATGCATGACCAGGTCACCCGAGAAGGCACTAGATCGGCCGGGTCACATCAGAACACACTTTCCAGTGTCAGGCCAAGGCACCAGAACACGCCAAGACACTAGAGCACGCCAAGACACCAGAACACGCCAAGACACCAGAGCACGCCAAACCACCAGAACACACCAAGACACTAGAACACGCCAAGCCCCGTGTCTGAATTTCCGCTGTGGTGTAAACGTCAGAAACTCACCGGACCCGGGCTGGTGAATTTTTCAATAGGGAATTGCGCTTTTAAGGTACCAGTCCAGACGGTAATTGACAATTTTCTTTATTATCTTACCCACGCAACTAGAGAGAGCGATCGGGCGGCGCGAGTTAAGATCTAGTAATAATTTTCCTGGTTTGAGAATTGACATCACTTGGGAAGTTTTCCACTCATTTGGATTGACACCTAATTCGCATGACGTATTATATATGTTAAGCAAGCAAGAAGGTGATCCTTCTTCAAGATGAGCTAGTTCGGTGTATCGTATGCAATCTGGACCGAGTGCTGAAGATATTGTATGATGATAGTGCTTGTATCCGCTATCTTATGTTGAAGCAAATATTTGATTGTTCAGATTCATTAAAAGCGCTATTACAGTTCGCTGATTACAGGAATGTACATTCAGTTGATGTTTGTGCACTTTTGAAACAAAAACTCTTCAACGTCCAAATTCTGGCTCTTCAGTTGTACTCTCGATATTGGGTTAAATGGATGTGTTTCTTGTTGATTTGAACGCAAACTGCGAACAATATTGAATATCCGAGTTGCTGGTTTTGTAGGAGAAAATCCGCACCAAAACTTCCCCCAGCGTTTGCAGCTGCACAAAACAACATTTCGACATAGTCCATTTTGAGACTGCCAGCTCGTCCTGAAAAGACACTGAAAAGCCCCGGTATATTTGAATGTTTATTTGTCATTCTTTCCACTTGCCGATTTTACAATAACAATTCTAAATTTCGCGATACTAAATAGCTTATCGGAAAAGGTAAATGGCGATGATTCCAAAAACATAGTTAATTGAGGTAGATCAAAATATCGCCGGAGTTTCCCTTTAGTGCGTCCTCACTGTAGAGTTTCGCCATTTTCAGTTTCCCCAGCAGATTCAGCGGCCCCTATTCTGCGCCCTCCAAAGCGAACCCCGTTCATCGTCCTCCACGCGATGTTCAATATCAGAGGCCCACAAGATATAGTTGCGAAAACGTATTTTCACCTTTTTTGCATTATGCACAATTCTCATGTCGCCTCCCATTCAACGATTTTCTTTATGGCTGAACAGCTGCAAGACCTTTCCAACATTCCGGGTGCCACTTTTCAATCCTTGAAGTTACAACCGCTATCGACTATTTCTACATAAAACAATTCTGGAGAGCCTTAGAAGGGCAGCTAATGGTCAGCTGCCAGTCCTAGCTTCTTGACAATCTAAAAAAATGAACGATGTTTACGATTCGCTGTAACACCAAATTACAGAGCAGCTCTTGGGGAGGAAGAGGGTTGGGTAGGGAGAGGAGGGTATGCCCCTCCTCCTCTCCTCCTCCCCTCCCCGGACTCTGTCCCTCCCTCCCCCTCGTGACGTCATTCATGACCCTAGTGACCCTCGCGAAAGTCACGTGAGCCGCGACCTTCACGTAAATGACTCGTGAAGGTCGTGACCTCGTTGTGACCTTCACGAGTGACCCTCGCGATGTCACTCCTGACCCTCGTGACGTCACACGTGATGTCACGTGTGCCGTCATTACGGGAACGTCCCATAATGCAACGCGTGGTTACGCCGACGGCGATGGCGACGCCGACGCCGCTGAAGCCGGAAACGAGCTTCTAAAGTCTGGGCTCTAAACACACATCTTAATATTAAATTTAGGCTTCAGCTCATTTCCACTATATGCGTGTATTTTATGGCGTTAGATTCTATCGAATCTACAGTATTTGGAGCGCAGCTCTTACGCGCCCGTTTCCAGGATTCACGGCATCGGCGTTGGCATAACCGCACTAAATTTAGCGGGTAAATTCATGTCACGTGACCTCAACTCCAAATAAATTCCCTGCTAAATTTACCGGCGAATCGAAGTGCTGTTGAGGTCACGTGACATCGATTTACCCGCTAAATCTAGCGAAGAAATTCAATTTGTTCATGGTTACATCATACCAAGTCATGAGACGTCATTTTCCCCGCTAAATTTAGCGGGGAAACTGTGGGAGAGGGGAGGGTACGGAGGAAGAGTATGGGAGGGTATGGAAGGTTATACAGGAGGAGGAGGAGAGAAGACGGATGGGGTGTAGAGAAGAGGAGGAGGGGATGGAGAACCAGGAGCAGGAGACAAGGAGGGGAGAGGAGAAAGGGCGGAGGAGGTGGAGGGGCATACCCTCCCTTCCCTACGCTCCACTTTTCCTCCTCAAGAGCTGAGGTCTGATTTCGCATTACAAAAACTTGCAAACGTCTTTCATTTTTTTTTACAAGCAGTGATTGCTTTTTAAACCAACGATGCTGCCTTCGTAACACGAAATTTTGATTAACTACGATATATGATGGGATTTGAAATCAGTGCATGTTCCGGCAAGTTATGTCGGCGCAAACTATGTCAATAGAGCGAGGGCAATACTAAATGAGGACAAACGGCGTGCAAAGTGGAGACGTGTAGCCATCGGAATAAGATAAAACTTAGTCTATGTTTTACCTTGTTAAGATGGTTGTGCTCCTATTGTCCTCCACGTGCCCTTGTTCATGATTAACCTTCCTCTTTTGCGCCCTATATTTTAGTGGCTCAAAGTTCCCAAAACCTTCAATGGGTTTTGCCCATTTTTTCGTTGGCGCCAACCGGCATAACCTTGGTTTTTATTTTGTGTGCTTTTCCGTTTAGTGTCGTAATCTAAAACAATTTACAAAAAAAAATATTCATAAAGTAACGCAAAAATTAAAAAAAAAATTCCACCTTCCTCAAAAATGCTATGGACGTGAAAGTAAAAATAAAATACGAAAACGAAGTACCCTAATTATAATGATCAGGGTGAGGGAAGAGAGAGAAGAGAGATCGAAAAAAAAGTTTCTCAGTCATGCCATATATCTACGCGATTCATCAAAATGTAAAAGCCAGTGTGAAACACTTCGGTGTAAATATGGTTTTCAATAGGAATTTCAAGTTAGGCAACCTTACCCCATTTCAAAAAGAAAGGAAGGGGTGCCAGAAAGCCAATACAGAGAACTTGGTACCTTGTGAGGAAGGAGTCGGGCATGAGACACCTTTAGTGTGTGGCTTAAGTATGTGGGGGAAACTTCCAGTTGTTTGAATGATGCTATCTATACCTGAGCCTAATAGAAACGTAAAAATCAAAGTGGCCAATTCTGAAATAGCAAGACATATACAGAAATGCAATAGCTGGCACGGCACAGTGATCAAAGACAAAAGTAGTACACAAGGAGGCAAATATTGTCAGACGAATTGTAAGAAAAACATTTAGAATTAAATAGGCAACTGTATAAAACAGGCATCCATTAACCTTGCTGACAGTACCAAGGCGTTTCTGCGTTTATAATTCTTTTGGTTCTTGCCTTGTGTATATGTGCGTGTTTTTTTAATATAGCACTAAATGCATATTGTTGGCAGCTAACATTCAGCATGAAGGTAAAAATAGCGTAAAAGGTAACGTGTATATTGTTATTTTTAAGGTTTTTTTACTAGATCGGTGGGCTTGGCCAGCAAGGTTGCTCCAGGCTGTATAGAGGTTCTCAGAAGCGTGAGCTTTGTTTGAAGGTAGAGTGACCGCGGAATCTCATGGCGCGTCATAGGTCTGTACATTGGCGGCTGAAAGGTGTATAGCAAAAAAAAAAAAAGGAAACATATAGTATTTCTTGATTTGTTCGTTGTATTGGTTGGTGACGACCTTGGAGTCAAATCGTGTAGAAAAGGTTTACTGAATGAAGGTATTAACTGAGCTTGAGACGTCGTCTGACTGACTTCTTTCATCGTCAATTCTACTTTTGGTTGTTTCGAGTTTTTTTCACACCCACTCTCATGCGTTTTAGCAATATGGTAAGAGTTGGTGAAAGCTTGAAAAACGTGCAAACGTCGAGGACGATGTGCTTGACTTCTGCATTTTTTTGTTCGACGTGCGCGTTTGTCGTCTGCTTCGCACGGCAAAGAAAGGAACGGGAAAAACGAAAAAGTGATTGGGTGTAGCTACGTGACTTCCGGAAACTCTCTCGTCCTCAACATTTATTCTTCCTCTTCAGTTCAGTGTCAATTTCGGTCTCGAGCAGTTGCGTTTTTTTTTTTTTTTTTTTTTTTTTACTTTATTAAACATATACATGACAGTGTAGCAAAATATTGATTAAATAGTCTTCTGACACCATGTTAAATCACCTGGCAACAAATAAAAAGATATATTTTGGGGTTGTCAGTGTCTCTTTAACAGCGCAGGATTGGCTGGGAGAGTTCATAGCGTGCGCTGCGGTAAATCGCAACGTGAAACAGATTATAGTTAACAAAAGTTGTTACTTTAAGGTAACTGGCGTTTGACTGCACTCACAGTGCGTAGAACGCTTCACAATAAGGAACCTGCTTTCCCGGTACAACGTCCTTCTGCGGACTTGAGACTTTTGATGCTTGAGCCTGACGGGAGAATCCTACAACATCAACACTATGACGCACACATCTCACATGATACCATGTGCGCTCTAGGGTGCCTCAATGTCCTTCTGTTAAGGGTGATGCCACCCTTTGTAGTACCCGTTGCCGACAGCACGCGCTCACGGGGAAAATACAAAGAAATCGACGAAAACAAAATGTCGCCATAGCACAGTCAGCGCCACAAGCGCGTGCAGGGACACGCTCTTGCACGCGCTTCTGAACAAAAAAAGAAAGAAAAAAGTGTGGGACAAAATGGCGAGATGTCTCCACCCTAAGCAAAGCGCACATGAAGGCACCCTAGTGCGCTCTATTGCACTGAACTTATTTAAAGAATGCAATTGCAAAGAATCTGGATACAGGCTTGACAAATCACATCCTAACTCGGCGAGTACTTTCCCAGGGATAAGCTGATTTGTAGGATTCAGATGCAGGCACCCTACAGTCGATTACAAGTTAAGAGGGTAGGAGAAGCTCCTCCCACAAGCGTGGTGCGCCGGTTTCAAATCCCTCCGCAATCGAAAGAAGAGTTCACTGGAAACGCTCCTTGTTCCACTTCAATGGAGAGATAATGGCCACAGAGTGGTGCCAACTTGTCTCCGACCCCCACGTTTTAAGAAAGCGTCCTTTGTACTCATCGGAGAGGGAACCGAGCCCCTGAAAGCAGCCTTAGTATCAATCGGAGGGGGACGCTAATCCCCGAAAGTCGCCTTTGTTTGCATCGGAGGGGGCAGACTCTAATCTCCCTCTCGTGGCTTCCACAATGCTAAATCAAAGTCGAAAGATAAAGCAAATATGTACAGAAAGGCAAGACCCTCCTCGCGCGTTGGCGGCGACGTCACGGAAACGATGGGACGCTATTGGATGCGGAGGTGGCGGAGGGATATATGATTCCCTTTGAGGGGCATTTGCGGCTACCTTCTTGACTTGTAACCTACTATAGTAAATTGATGATGCCATGGAGTTTTGGTCAGACAGCGTCGAATCTCTGATGCTTTGCTTTGGTGATTTCGCCTGCTCTAAATAATGAATTGCATCTATTTCAAACATTACATGTCAAATACATTAAACAGTCTATATTTTACCTCCTGAAAATGCATCTCATACGCAGTGTAGCAAAAGGAAAGCACGATATAATTTTTTTTCGGGCACATGAAATATTTGTTAGCCTCCTGTTCATTGGCACGTATTGTTTCGGGTAAATTCGAGCACGACTGAATTGTATCTTGACACGCGTGTTATGACCCGGTGAAGCTTCGAATTTTAATTGGACAGCAAGATAAAAGTTGTTACAAAAGTTTAATATGTTTAGTGTTACACAACCACCAGAACAAAAAAATTACACCATCTTCCCGAGGGGAACCATGGGGTGATGCGGAGCATCGCCGATCGTTATTAACGGTGTTATTAACGGTGTTAGTAACGTTGTTAGTAACGTTGTTAACTTGGGTTCCGCCGCTCGCTTCGTACGTTTACGTTGAACTTCACGGTCCCGAACCTCAGGTTCTGCTGCTCGACGTTCACGAACCAACGCGGCTTCCCGTTCTCGAAGGTCGGGTTCCGCCACTCGCTTCCTACGTTTACGTTGAACTTCACGGTCCCGAACCTCAGGTTCTGCTGCTCGACGTTCTCGACCCGCCGCTGCTTCACGTTGTCGTAGTTCAGCATCCGCCGCTCTACGTTGACGAATGGACGCCGCTTCTCGTTGCCGTAGTTGAGGGTCTGCCGCTCGCATCAAGTGTTTGTGCTCAGCGTCGCGTGCCCTTCGCTGCGCAGCTTTGTCTTCAGTGGACGTAGCGTTGCTGTGAGTTTGTGGGGTGGTGCTGACGCTTGCTTGCGCCAACCCACTAACTGACGGGACTGCTCCTTCCATCACACTTCATCGGAAGAACGGAGTGAAGTGGAGTCAACAGCGCTGAACTGAACGCGCGCAGAGAGAGAGAAGGAGCTACCGCTGCTTATACTCACAGTTGAAGGAGAGGAGACTAGAGAAGGAGAGTTGCGCATGCGCGCGCGGTGTGGTTAGAATCGAACGCACGCGAAGTGCACGCACAGCTGGTAGAGAGAGAGAGCGGAGAGAGTAACGCGCAGCTGTTGGAGAGAGAGAAGGAGGAGAGTTGCGCATGCGCGCGCGGTGTGATTAGAATCGAACACACGTGAAGTGCACGCGCAGCTGGTAGAGAGAGAGAGCGGAGAGAGTAACGCGCAGCTGTTGCAGAGAGGGAAGGAGGAGAGTTGCGCATGCGTAGTGTGAGTGCAGACTACAACGCCGCCGCCGCGGGACATAGCCCCTAGCAAGAGATACTCCGCATCTAAAAACCTGTTTCTAGCTAAATATAAAATAAAATATATTTACATTTCTAATTTGTTGCGGTTATAGCTTGAAGGTAATCCTTCCTAATTTTTTCAGTGAAAATATTTTTTCTCAAAGATTTGAAACCTGACATGTATGAGGAAATCACGTATGTAACAGCAGACAATAATCCTGCAAAGAAACATACTCTAAACATAAAACATTTATATAATATTATCCTTTTAGTTTATGAATTGAATATTTTGAACAAGAAGAAACACCGTTTCACGAGAATTTATTAATTAGCAGAAATATCTTAAATTGCGTTCGGATTATTGTGAGTATTTAATACGAGAGGCACAATAGTCAATACCCCGCACCTCCATCGAGTTGTGAAGATGAGGCAGCGAAACGGACTGGCAACTGGCAAACTATTTAATCCAAACGGCCGATGTCTAGGCGCTAGCGCTTGAGAGCAAGGACTTGTACTCCGCTAGACAAGCTCGATGATGACTGACAGAGTTTTCTGTGAGGCGGACGATGCAGTGACTTTAAATCCTCACAATATTTGTTTCGTTCGTAGATAGTTTTTTTTTTTTTAATTTAGGTGGCTTGGGTACAAGAAAAGATGATAGAACGTTTAATTGAAATAATTTTCTAGTTGTCATTTGTATTGCGAAAGAAAATAACACAGCGATCTCATCATAGCTTGAAGAGAGAACCCTGGAAAAACAAAAAAAGCAACAATACCATCTGTCACTTTCGTTCAGGCGTATATGGCGGCGTTACTCACACAACGGCAAGTGTTAGCCGTCTGGTTCTTGCTTTTAGAGAGACTCATAATCCTCGCTTTTTTATCGTGACGCCGTCTGACAACCTTTCATGCCAGCGGACGAGGCGGGTTATTCTCGTAACAATAGGGCATTTCCTGAAGAATATCATGGGTGGTCGTATACAGGTTTGACGGCATGCTCAGGTATCTGCGTATCCTGTTTGGTTCACGTATGTATGTACAAAGATCTAACTGGAATTATAAACAAATGAATGATTAAATATTTTGATAAAAGCTTGAACTGTGTCGGCCAGGAAAAAATGTGGCGTCTGCAAGATGCGACCGCAAAAGAGGCACAGTGGTCTCTGTTAGCTTTCGCGAGAGGCGACCACCTAATGCTGACATAAAGCGGCTTCCTAGCGTCATGCATGTCTGTCAGCGTCTGTCCACGAGCACTAACAAGGCGTGTCAGAAAACTACACACTTTTTGAAAAAAACGGGAGAACAGTGAAACTGGAGCTTTCATTGTCCTATAAAAACGCTGTAATGACTTTCTTTCGGCGAGCTTGTTTTTGTCTCATTTTTGCAAATTTGTATCAACGTGGGTGAATGTGGTAGATACATACAATTGAAAGTATGCACGTGTAACCATAAAATATACATCTAATGGTATTTAAATTTTTGCCCTTTTCACTCAGGTAAGAATTAGTATTTCACGTTACAAGATCACAATTCAGGGTGAGATAAATAAACTTGAGATGTTTTCTTCAGGTGAATTATCGATACATTATTTGGTTTGTTATAATATAACCTTGATTTATTTAAGAATAAACTAATATTGATCAATAAACAAACGAAGGATTGTGTTTCCAGTCGCCTCAATAGTGATTCTGCCAGTGATTCGACAGCGGCAATTAAAAGAAAATATTTAAGTGTGAGGTCATCGTTTATTATGAACCTATTTTACCTCTATTATAAAGTTCGTAGCATATTTTTGGAATCTTTATTTTACTGCTAACGACAATCTTAAATGACCCAATCACGAGGACCCAATTCATGCCACTTGATGTTGACAGAATGGCAATCCATTATTTACATTTGATTTGAGAAAACGTAACAAAAAAGATTGCGGACAAGAACAATTTTTTTAAGAGATACTAATTAAGAACTGCAGTGCCAGAATCAGCGCTGAGGGGTTCGGTTGTTAAATGCTAAATCAAATTTAAATATATATTAATAAATAAACAAAAATAGCAAGCATAATCACTGTGAAGAAGTAGACTGTTACAGATACCGTCCGTTCTGTATGGCGCTTAATGTGAACAATTTGATACACAAAAATATGGTTACGGTCTGTTGTAAATATGTTTAGGTGAACATGCTTTTTTGAATGAGAATACAAACATTCGTCAAATTGCCGATGTGGATGTTTTAATATTTGTGTATCGGGACAGCTCTCAATTGTATAACAAACCGCACGTACAAATTTACCTTAGCGAAGATTATTTAGGGCGCATATTCGCAGCTTTTAAGCCTCACATAATAAGCCGTTTTCGGTCACAAGACCGTGCCATTTTCGTGCAGTCTAAGACACGCAAGTACAACTCGGCATAGTCAGTGAGAGCCTAGAAAGAGGAAGGGTTCGGCTTATTATTTTCACGCATCTTGCTTCGTGATTGGTTCGTCGGCATCCATGTCTAGTAATGTTGTAATCCCATTGACTGTGAAGCAAGATAGAATGCTCGGGATTCGCCGTGCCCTGAGCTTTTTCCGCCTTAGTGACTAAAAAAGAAGAAAAGCCTGTGTTTGTTTCCACTCTCTGCTAAAATTCTTTGAAACCGAGAAGCCGTGAGGCTTATAGGCTTAATGTTTTGGCTGAGCATACAACCGAATGTGCATTGGCTATATCGAGCGATCCACCGAGTGATGCAAATTAATTGGGCAAAAAACGGCAAGAAAGGGAGTTATTTTCTTCGGCGGACTGTAATTCCGGAGTGCCCTAGATAAGGCAGTTAAGCATATAAGTCCCGTCTCGTATTTTGCTTTGGTTTGTCCGTATCGGCTCGGCCGCTTTGTATTTCTCTCTGTTAAGGTTAGTCGCCGTTCTGTTAACTACGCAGAGAGAGAAGAGTCATTGTTCCTGTGGACACCGAAACAAGCGCAAATCGCATTACCCAATGAACGGGCTGATCCCGGTCCTGTCGGGAAGTGCCGGTCGATGGTCCGGAAGATGAGTGAGAGGGCCAAGAGGAACGGACATCGCTAAAACATTTATTTGATCGGTCGCTGGACCGTTTGCTTCCATCTCTCTGTTTACTGTCCTGTTTTTTTTTTGTTAGTGTCTGACGTATTCTTATAATTGAGCCGTGTGGAACACGGTTCTTGAGTAGGGTAAACGGGTCTAAGACCGCATGAATGTTTGAAATATAAGGGGTAATATTTACAAAAAATCTGTTTCCGCCTTAACGATAATAAGTTGGAGATTTGACGGAAACTTATTGCTGTTGTTGCGCTTTCAAAAGCTTCATATGAACAACTTCCTTCTCAGCAGACTTATCTTGATCAGTTATTTTAATAACATTTTTCTTCTTTTTTTTTGCTATCCAATGCTCACACGCATATGCACGCTTTGGAGCGATCACTATTTACTTCAGTTGATGAAAGAAGTTCTATTGCTTGGGCCATATCGTTGCTCGTGTCTAAAACGGTGAGCATAGCGCGCACACAAGAGGCTACACGGAAGAAAGTAGAGCGCACATTTAACGGGGCTGTCATGGGGGCACCATTTATGTCGCTGGTCAGGCCAACATCAATAATATAATTATTCACTGGTTTGACTTCTCCGGGACGGCAGGTAATGTAACCTAGAGGACAAGACCCGTACTTTTTTTTTCTTCTCGCAAACGCAATCACTATAGTCAAATTAAAAAAAGGCAGGAAGGAGCTTCAGTTGTCCCACTTCCTGCGCGAGCCTCCCATCTTGGACAACGTTTCTGTGTCTCGTGCACCTTCAGCGCGCGCGCGCAGTCAAACTATGGCGAAAGGCATTGCGCCCGTGCCGAAAGCCGGCCCCTCGAAACACACGCCCTGCCACTCTCACTCTGTCAGAGTCTATTGGAAGTGTGCGACGATACAGTGGCACCACGGTGCGGCTGATAGCAGAAGCATTGCGCATTGAACACGGTCGGACAGGCATATATCAGTAGATATCCTTCGTATAGCAGCCAAACTTTGTTTTTAAATGAATGTCGGCCGACCTCTGCAGAGTGCGATGCGAAACGTTCGGGGCCACACTCGGTCCTCACGTTTTTTTACAGGAGACTTGGAAATTGAGAACACAAGTCCCCTTCATGTGCCAGTGAGAACCGCCGAGATCATATCAATCCCCAGTACGTTTATTCCAACCGCCGGGCAGCGAAGAGCAATCTGATAATAAGAGGAGCAAAAACAATTGCGGGGCAAATTGCCCTACAATTAGTTTCTTCATGAAGCGTTCTTCGTTTGGCGCTAGTAACCTCCAGGCATTTCTTCTCGAGCTGTGGCTCCAAATTTCTTTTCACTCCTCTCCACCCCATTGACACTGGCCTATTGATTCCAACCCACTCCCCTGCAGCCCATTGATTTCTCTGCAACCCATTGACTTTCCCCGTCAGTTTCCCCGCTAAATTTAGCGGGGAACTAAAATGGAGTTGAAGTCACGTGACATTATTTTCCCTGTTGAATTGAGCGGAGAAACTGGGTTGGGGTTGAGGTCAAGTGACACCAATTTCCCCGCCAAATCTAGCATGAAACTGAATTTGTGCATAGTTCACGTGACACGAAGTCTGTGACGCACTTTTTTTCGCTTAATTAGGCGGGGAAACTAAATTAGTGTTGGGTTCACGAGACGCCAATTTTCTTGTTAAATCTGGCTCTGGCGGAGAAATGGAAGTCATGTGACGTCAGAGGCCAGGCATCTTCAAGAAATCTGCGGCTTCACGAAATCCGGAGCAACTAGCGAAAGGACGTCTCACGTTAAAATTAGGAGTCCTTTGTTAACCTATGCTACAGGCACATCAAAGTATCTGCGACACGGCGAAGTCTGTTGGCTTCGTTCTCACAAGCACGCACCTGCTGGTGCGTTTACAATTTCGAATTCGCTGGCGGATCCACGCCTGCTGCGAGCGGATTTCTGCACCAGGTGGCGAAACCGACTCGTCGATGGCGGAAAAGTTGGATATGGGGGATCCCGTACCGATCCACGGTTTTCCGCCAGCGACGAGCGGATTTCGCCACCCGGCTCTAAATTTCGCTCGCCATTGGCGTGGATCTTCTCGCATATTCCCAAGTGTAAACGCGCCATCACTGTGCTGCCAGCGAAAACTAGGTTACTTTAAGTATACTTTACGGTCTTTTAAGATACTAATTCCCAAGAAGAATACTAAAATCGTCCTTAAAGGATGCTAGCCGTAAGTAGGCTTGTACTATTAGTGTCCTTTCTTAGTATGCTTGAAGTAAGTACTGTAATAGTATACTTTTAGTAAACTAGCTAAGACCTAAGTAGCTCCCAAGTTCATGCGAAGCGTCTTACTAGTAGCCTCCCCTGGGTATCTTTTAGTGCACTAGAAGAACGTTATGGAAGTAAGCTGGAAGGATCTTGTAAGTATTCGTGCAGTGACTTATTAGTTGCCTCCCTAAGGTTTCTTTTAGTGAACGGAAAGTTTACTATGGAAGTGCGCTGAAAGGATAATCGGAGCTTGCACCGAGCATGCTTAGCTGCGCTCACCATGAAATGAGGACAACATTGGGCTTCGTCGCTGTGTCTTTGTGTCATGAAATGGCGTCAGCAGCTCGCGTTGTTTCGAGCGCTGTGGTGTTTCAGTGCTAGACGTGAACCCTCTGATCAAGTTCTCAGCGTTCTGGTGGCAAGCGTGACCGACTACGTCTGCGATTGCACCGCTGCAGAATGAGTGTAGTGACCATTATACGCTGCGCACACGCCGTGGACGCGCAGCTCCCCGGCGTGGCGATCCAGAAATGAGCCGCCTGGAAACGACAACAATAGTTGCGTTGACGCAGTGGTTACTCCTCACAAGAGCGCAAGAACAACTGTGAAAGGTACGTTCA
Organism: Ixodes persulcatus; assembly: GCA_013358835.2. Lineage (NCBI taxonomy): Eukaryota > Metazoa > Arthropoda > Arachnida > Ixodida > Ixodidae > Ixodes > Ixodes persulcatus. The sequence goes on from JABSTQ010010389.1 coordinate 257,338, forward strand.
GTTGGTATCTTCAGGAATGTGAAAGGAAGCCACTGCAGTGTCAGCGTAGTTGTTGTCGTTTCCAGTTCGCTCTGGTGACACGGACGTGGTGAGCAGCCTGCAACAGCGAGTGAGATACGCTATCTACCGTTTTTGTGATTCCATCGTTTAATCATCAGTGCTACGTGTTATTGGCCCCACCAACATCGACGAGCAGTCTGCTGTCGTAGATAGTTCTCAATCGGATTATAAAGCAGTGCAGTTCGTGTATTGGTGCACCGGGTCGCGAAATCGGTGCTCCTGAGTTTTGTCGACGCAGAAAAAACAAGCTCCATCGTGCCTGCCTCTGAGAGCTCCGCGTGGATTCATTGCAGTGTTAAAATTCGAATGATTTGGGGTCTCTTGCTGTCGTGAAGCGTTTGAGTTCTTGGCATTTCTATCAGTCGTGAGCGTGACCGACCACGTCTGCAAATACGTCGCGTTTTAGACTTAAGCTAGGTGGCGCAAGCTACCGCCCGTTACAAGTGCGTTGCAAGGTGCCGCCAGCGCAGTACCTATCCAATCATAAAGATGGCAAGATGGCGCCGGCTTGATCAGCCGACAGTTTTTGTTGTCTTTAAATAAACCAGTTTGTTTATGAACGTTCGATGATATTATTTCGAAATCTTTAGCATTCAGAAGTGAGATTACCGCTGAGCCTTCTCCGAACAGTGGTGGCTGAGAAAGCCACGTTCACGCCGACGAACGTGAGTCTTCTTCACGGGCGGTGGTGCGCGTCCATTTCCGCCACCGAGGAGGGGCGTTCGGTGTTCCCGTTGACTCGACGAGAAAGCACAGCCATGGCCGCGGACCGTGAGCTTGTACGGACCCTAGCGTCGCAACCGGGCTTTGCATCGGTGACCGCGACGCCGGACTTGACGGCATCCATTCCCGCCTTCTCTGACTCGTCGGCAGCGAGCGCCATGAGAAAGTGCGCGGGACTGGCTGTCGCTTATCAACACGGTGGCGGCGCAGCGCAGTCCGGGTGGAGCGATGGAATGACGCTCGCTGTTGCGTCATCGAAGGTGAGCGGGACGGCTTGAGTGGCATCCAACGACCGGGAAGCGACTGGAAACTTGGTCGAAATGGGCAGAAGAACTACAGATGGTGTTCCCCGATGACGACGATTCGCACTCTACGAGGTGATGCTCCGGCGGACACAGACCGGGTGAGTCCGTCGCTGATTATTTTTTCGACAAGAGCTTCATCTGCTCGAAGTGTGACGTCAAGGAAATGAGTTCGCAATGGCGCAGTCTTATAATTGCGGAACTTCGGAACATGAACCACGCTGTGATTCTGCGGCTTCAAGCAGCAACGTTCGCAACGTCTTGCGAAATTTTGCAAAAACTTGCTGATTTTTTTTCTTGAAATCACTCGTTGCAGAAGAAGCAGTCCACAAGAAAAAAAAAAGGAACTATGGAGGACAAGCTTCTCAAAAGCTTTTTCAGGAGCTGAAAGGTCACAGGACATGTATAAAAGCATTTTTGTTAGAAAGTGTTAGTTTTATGGAGAGCATATCAGTATTCATATAATGTTGCCATTTCGGTGGTTGGTTAGATATATTTTTATCAATGTCATTATTGCTTTTTTAAGTGTACTTATCATTTATTCATTCATGCCAACTGCAAGCTGTTCAGACCACTGAAGTAATTGGAGACTGTAGATTTACTGGTTCCGTAACCTTTGCACTGTGAGGGCAGATGACATGTGATGTTATTTTCCTCAGCATTAGAAAAAGTTAATGGAGAACGGGAATGCCACTTTGCGGGTTTGTCAGAGGTCACTTCTGGGAAGCAGTTGCTTAGGACTTCCAATGTTATACTTTGCTGTACAACTCTGATAATCTATCATTACTGCTTATATTTGCTGTTTATAGCTTGGTGCATCTTCTGGGGACCCTGAGGACGTTGCATCACCAGCTCAAGGGCCTGTCTTCGCTGTGCCTGCCCTGGCTTCTGCTGAAGAGGCTGAAGCTAGGTCCAAGGAGGCCCGGACAAGGGAGGGCAAGACCAGGGCCGGCGAGACCTGGGCCAACGATGTCGAGACCAGGGCCAGCGAGCCTGAGACCGGGGCCGAAGCCAGGGCCAATAAGATCAAAGCCAGGGCCATGACAATGAGGTGGAAGCCAGGGCCAACGAGGACGAAGCCAGGGCCACCGAGGCTGAAGCCAGGATGGAGCAGGTTGAGACCAGGACGGACCTGACAGGGGACGCTGAGGCTAGGGCGGCCGAGGCCAGAGCACAAGAGGTCGAGGCTGTAACGTAGCGTCCTCTGCATCCGGACGTAAGGTGAAACAGTAAAACCTATTTGTCTAGGCCTAACTGCCCGGTGTCGCAAATACGCGACATAAAAGATTTTTTGCTTAGGATTTCATTTGCACCAAAAATAACTTTAGTAATCGATTACATATACACGTTTGCAGGTACGTCCTCTGGGCGCCTCCATCTTCCTAGCTGGAGAGCGTGTGAGCTGCGCCATAATCCAATTACAATGCCTTGAGGCGTCGTTATAGTCGGATTATGGCGCGGCCCACAGTGCACCTAAGTACCCCCCCGGCAAGCAAGATGGCGACGCCCGTAGGCCGTACTTACAAACATGGATACAAAGCAAAAAATGAAGTTTAAAACATTTTTTTATGGACACATTGCTTTAATTTCCTGCGTTAAATGGTTAACAAGCTTCTTCGTATCCCGAAATGAGTACTACTGCTACTACCATTGTCTGTGGTTCCGTAAGTTTTTTTTATCTAAACTGAATGCTGATACAGGAAAGACTTTTTCGAAATCAGGGTAGGCAATATCTGTGACGGTGAAGCACTGAATTGTGGTGCGAGAGCCGACCCTGCTTGGGTTTGGAGTTTTACTGTCTCTATTTTTACACACATTGTCAATTTTCATGCGTCATTTGCTGTTCTGCTTACAGGAATAACATGTGCTTTGCTCTTTAAAGTTACAGCTGTACATAGGTGAAATGAGGCCGCTCATAGTATAAGATGAAGTGGCAGCAGCAGTCTGTCTCGATTTTAGAGCTGTTTGCAAAGCGGCGTGTTGACAATGAGTGCACGTGTCGAAAGCAGTGAAATATGCACAAAAATACTGAATGTGCACTAGAAGAGAAATTTTGAAAACAAAAGTGACAGGCACTGAACTTAGCTGACTAAGGTCAGGGAATGAGATTTGAGGGGTATTGGGGTGCGAAGCAGTCTGAAGGGAGAGCAATATTTCTAGTGCAAGTTAAAGGGCTCGGATAATTTCACAAACGGTTTCTTTATGGTGAGTATACACATGTCCAGCATGGGATTTCAGGCTTGGATTTCACAGCTTCATGCTATTCCACCATTCATATTAAAAGTTTGAAGTCTAGGAGCAAGTTTGGTGCAGTGTCTGCTTTAATCGTCTGCACTTTCGATTTTCCTTAATGTTAATCCAGGTGTCACTTGTGTGTAACTTTAAAGGGTCTATGATGCCAGTGTTGGCTGTTGTTAACCAGTAATTTCCTCATAATTTGATGCTTCCTACCGGCAGGTGTGCCATCCCTTGTTGCGGCTATGGAGACTCGTGGAGTGGCAGGCCTTGTGGTTCAAGAGGATGTTGTGGAGAACATGGTATGTAACAATTTTCTTTCTTCACATCGTGGTTAAAGGTGTGAAACTTTTATCTTGTCTATTTCATAACCCTAATGGCTCATTCACACCAAAGTTTGACGCCGGGCGTCAAAATTTGAGCAGATTATTTTTATGCTCGAACCACAATCGCAGACTTTTTACGCTGGGTGTCAGAAGTCTGTGGAATATTCGGTGGCAAGCAAATCAGTCAAGGACCTTTTTTTTTTTTTTCTTCTTCTTCTTCCTGGAGAAAACTTTTTAATTAGAACAGAAGGCAGGAATTGTATTGTGAGATGTCACATCAGGGAATGTCAGCTTATGTACAGCAGGAAAACGAATTACGGCGAGGCGAGGAAGTCTCGTGCAAGGCTCTGTCACGTGCCTCCTCAGCTTGCAATGGCCTTGCCGCTTGCCTCCCTTGTCTTGCTCGGCCTTTTTCTGTCGTCAGCTACAGCCGGTTTGCGACAGCACACTGCCTTTTGGTGCCAGCGGAGGCAGGTGCAGCTTTTAAAAAAGGTCTATTGCATCCTTTGTGATATAGCAGACGTTCACAGATCATTTTAAATCTCGCTTAGCAGACGATACATCAATGTCTTTTTTGTTGTGTTTTCGTCGGTGATTGACACTTCATGGCAGGCGAAACCAACACAACTTAGACGAACTCGAGGCCTTAGCATCAATTTTCCATATCACCTAAAAGGAGTCAGTGCGAAGCGCGGATTGAACACGAGTGTCATGTCAGCCTTGACTGCCCAATAGGTGAGAACACGAGTCGCACCTGAACGATGATGCTTCACTAATGTTTAATCTTCACATCTGTGCTCTGCTCGGTCCCCCTTTTGGTCACAGAAAATCCAGTGCGTTGACTCCCCAAACTCTTCTTTTTCTCGCACTGGCAGGCAACATGTTTGCAAACAGTATTTTAGCTCCTTCACTCTCGCCAAGACGAAAGTCAGACCCCGTGCTGTGGACAGCTGCCGTTCGATGCTCGCATATTTCTTGGTTGTCACTAGCAATGAGCATAGGTAACCTACTCGAAATAATGCATGGTGTTTGTTAAAAGCTGACCTCCAAACTTCCTCCGCCGACGCGCACTGGCACGGCAGGGTTGTACTAGGGAAACTGATTTCCCAGATACATAATACGGGCACGGCAGGGGGTAGTGAGCCTGAACAGTTCGGTCAGTTCGGTCTTTTTTTGGCGTGCAAATTCGGTCGGCAGCAAGACTGCTTTTTAGAAGTGTGAACGAACCGTAAGTTCTAGCAAAAAATGTGCCTATTAGAGAGGTTCAACTATTAGAACCATAGCTATACTTACTGCCCTTATAATGTGAGGCTTAAGTGTCCACATTCCACCAGGATGTCACAGCCATTCGTGCACATGCGCTCATCTAAAAGGCATTCATATGGATGTAATCACCGTATTTGGTTCTATTTTTATGTTTCAGATAACCTTTGGAGACATTGCGATTCCTGAAGCGCAGTTGAAGCATGTCGACACGAAGCAGAAGTCCCTTTACGCCCAGGAACTGCAGTCATGGTATTTGGAACTGATGCCCTGACAAGCTGCTGCCTTACTGGGCCGGCAATGAATGGAAAGCTTCCTAAAGAGGGAGTTAAGGGCTTGATAGGTGAGTAAATTGCCTTAAAGAAATGGCAAGGCACTGTTGCAATCAAACTTAACAGGAACAAATGCTAAGTCTACTCTTGACATATATTGGACTTAAATCCTGGACAAAAGCTCACCAGTCAAAAGCTCACCAGGTGAAAATTTCATGTTGGTCTTAACACAAGCACAGACAACTTAGGTGCATGCGTGCGACACTAAAACACAATGATGAATTAAATCTGATAGGCACATGGTTTGTTGATTAGAGTGGAAACAAGTATATTTTTTGATTGATTAAAAGCAAATGCAGTCCCCTACTGCCTCCAGCAGTCTTGGTAGATCTCGGTGTACCTGGAGCCCCTTGCAAATATTTTCGTGACGGTTCAGGCATACCTTGAATCAACCCAGATTGGTCTTATCAGCTTCAGCTCCACTCGGTTTGGCGACCTATATTTTGGTCCCAAATCGTTGCTTCTGTGCCTGTTATGGCTTACCTGTCGACACCGTTGCATGAGATGGGGTGCCACTTCTTTTAAAAATAGTGCAATGTTCATTGCATCCGCACTTTGGCCGAGCTCGTGATTCACCGGGTAGCCAAAAAACAGGTGAGCTATTGTCCGAGCCTGCGAAAAAAACGGGTGAGCTTTTGTTTGGTGAGCTTTTGTCTGGTTACCATTGGACTTGTGTCTCGGTGCTCATGAATGTTTTTTTTTTGCTTATGTTGAGGTATTTATCTTTTTGTGTCATTACGTCTTGCCCTACACCTCCGGTTTCCAATAATGCGCCCCAGTTTTAGCATACTTTAATTTTTCCCTAGGTTAAAATTCACTCTGATGTTCCTTCTGCTTTATTTTGATCGCCAACTTAACGAACCTTCAGTATTGTTTAGTTTTGTGTACAATTTTCTGAAGAGAACTGACTTTTTACCCCAGCTTTAGGCTTCTGAATTGCAACAATGCCAAGAGTGGAAGGGGCTCCTCGGCTAACAATAACAATAAATTTTTGTTCGCTGATATCACAAACTTTGAGAGTTCCTGTCGCAAAGAATGTTATGTTTGCAGGCTTTAAAGTCACGTGTGCAGTGAAGATCAGAAAACACTTTTCACCGAGGTGCACTAGTTTTATTTAAAATATTAAATAGACTCAAGTTTGGGGGGCCCCTCATCCTTTAAAGTCCTTTCCAGGTCACGTGCGTGTGACATGAATGGGGGGCCAAATGACGTGTAATGACAACATTTATAAAAACCTTAGCTTCAATGGGGGCACATACCTGCTCAACTCGCAAACTCAACCACATTAGCGCCATGCCAGTAGTTCATGTGGCTGCATGATGGAAAATTGACTTTTTTTCCTTTCTGATTACGCAGTGCACTCGCAACATTTCGAAGGATCATGGTGTGTTTTCTCGTACTTGTGATAAGGTAAAGAAATAAAAGTAACGAGCTCCAGACTCTTTCCACAGTAAATTGTTTCATGATCCCTTTAATGCCTGTAAATTGATGAAATGCCTTGTTTTAGATTATTTCACAGCAGTAATATTTCGCAGTTGTCAATAAACAGTCATTGGTCCCCGTGCTCAATAAACTTTTTGTTGTTGGTTTCTCTTTGTGAAATTTGCTAAAATTATGTGGGCATGAAGTATAATTAAATAGTATTAACTAAAGTTTCTTAATTGTCTATTGTCTTCTCTTTTCAGCTTTTGTTATTGCCAAATTCCTGGGGAAACTTGGAGTTGGTTGAAAGAATACCTGCGAAGGAAGTGCAGGAATACTTCCTACACTCACAAGAAAGCCTCCAACACACAGAAGAAAACTAAAGAATGAGAGAAAAAATTAGCTTTCATTTTCATTATTTTGTGCATTCGCTTTTTTTTCTCTTCAATCTGATTAGCGATTAATATTTTAGATTTTATTTAACAAAGCGCATTAACCTTTCTCCATTCATTTTACTTGGCAGTCATGTAGGTGATCTTACTTGAGTCCTGGTAGGTGATAAATATTGGTAGGTTTTATTTTAACAGGCGCAATACTTTTTTTACTCGTTTTTCTTCAGCATGATAGTTAGTAATTATTTTTTTCTTCTAATAAGAGCATGTTTAAAGCTTTAAGTGCATCTGTGATATTTGTAAGCCAGTAAAAATGTTTTTTTTTGTTCACTCGTAAGTGTGTTTGTTGTAGGGCACGTGTTCGTTCTATTGAAAAATGCTTGTTTACTAAAAAGTTCTTACTTTAATTTGTCATCACTTTGAACTCGTCTACATTAAAGCCTATAACGCAATGGCATTTTCGTTCCGATAAGTGCAAACCACTCCAATTGCTAAATCAATATAATTTTCTACATATCCTATCTGGAATTGGTCAGGAATAAATTGTAAAATGCTTTTAAGTTCTACTAAGTGTACCCCCGATAATATTTGGAAGCCTGCTTCCAAGTTAATCCGGGGTAGAATTTATAGTACTAAAGGCCTGCATAAAAGCATACTAAAATTCTGCTCAGAAGTATACTAGAGAAGTATCCTAAAGGATGGCGAAATGTTACTTTCGAAGTGCGTAAGAAGCATACTAAAACGCCTCTTACAGGTATGCTTAGAAGTATCCTAAAAGGATGGCGAAATGTTACTTTCGAAGTGCGTAAGAAGTATACTAAAACGCCTCTTACAGGTATGCCTAGAAGTATACTAAAAGGATGGCGAAATGTTACTTTTGAAGTGCGTCAGAGTATACTAAAACCGGCCAATTAAGAGCATCAAGCATACTTTTGAAGTGCAAATAAAGTATACTTTAAGAGCCCCGGTTTTTCGGTAAGGGCAGTGCGTCTTTCAGCGTCTCACAAACCGCGCGACGCTATAGACCTTTCCAGCGGCAGTCTCGAACGAATCGCCCGGGCGGAAAATGCTGAGTCACTGAGCTGTGGACGCATGCGCAGCATCCGATAATACCGCACAGCAGACCAACAGCGCATGCTCAGAAGGCGTTCCACAGCTCAGCAGACAAAGCATGGCAGCGCGCAGAAGGCGCTTTTTGGAAAGGTCTATAGCAAGCGGCGACGCCAAGATGCAAGCGTCTTGCCGCTTTGCGCCGTACTCTCGGCAAGATTTTCGAGCTTGGGCGGCTCAGGGATAAACGTAAACCTCTTCGAAAGGGGGTACACCACCTTCACTCCCTTCAGTCCGCCTCCCGGTGTTTGAAGCGCCATCTTGATTTTTGTTTCAAAACTGTACGTTCCATAGAGTATGGTGGGCCGGAATCTAGACGCTGTGCTTTGAAACATTCGCATTCCATTGAATACACTGCAGCTACCATAGCAGCCTTCCGGCACGTGGAACGACCGAGAGAGAGCCGTGGCGGCAAAGGGAATGCTGCTCCTAAAAGCAACATCTATAAGCAGTTTCGTATCTCAGCTATACTCTAATAACGTTGTCAGGGATCAACAGTTACGTAATGTCCAGGATTTCTCTTTAAGGTGGAATTAAATGGATGAATATGGCCAACCCTTTAATCGGGCGGCGGCTTGCGGCACCTAACCGAAGCTTTTTATTTCAACAACTAAATCGGACTAAATTTGTAATTAATTAGGAATGATACTTTTTTATCGCGACTTTACATGCAACTGTGACCCAATCGGGCGCTACACCAGAAGAGACTGTGTGTGATCAGAAAAGGCCTTTTCAGTACCTGCCTATTTACTTTCAGTTCCTTGTAGAAACAAAGCCCCTTGATAAAGCCGTTTCTTTACAAGTATTGCCAACCACGTTTTGTGGAAACGCGCAACACCAGTGCCACGAGCGGGTGCTCCGCCACCATACCCTTCCAAGGGCCGGCCATTTCAGTGCTGCGCCGCCATTCTCTTCGAAGGGCCGCTCGAGATACGGGCTTCGTACACTGGCGTATTTAACGATACCTGCAAGAAACGCAAAAACATCGAGGGGCTTTATGTAAAAAGATCTCCCGAAGGTGTCGCGCGACTGCACCTGGCGACCGCGTGGAGGCGTTATTAGCAGAGTCTACCTTTAATTTATCCCGTGGTGAATATCTGAACTCTAGAAACGTGTGCTCCAACGACGTCCAAGGTCAGCGCATTTGCCAGGGCACTAATGCTAGCGCATTAAAAAAAAAAAGACGGCTTGTGCAGCCAGTTGTCTTGTCGCGCATGCAGTTTGGCGCGCTTGGTTCCTTTTGAGTTAGCCAAGTCGGCGGACCTGGCACATACTTCGCCGGATAAGAAAAAAGCGACAATAGAACCGGGTTTAAAATCTCGATACCGTAGTACGAAAGATTCGCGGACCTATTTCATGACGTTTGGCCATGTGATGTACCCTAGTCCACAGGTCCGCGGACTTGTCCCCTGGCACGTTCGTCTGGTCCACGAACCAGTTCTTGAGTTCTGCAAGCTTTTCGCCTGAAAATGGCGAATTTCGGACCGAAGGAAAAATGACGTCACCGAATTCGTAAGTCCTTGTCCGGGGAGAAGCCCGCCGTATGAATCCACCTTAGGCAGTTTTCTTTCGAGAAGTAGTCGAAGCGTGTTGTTTTCTGTCCGTGCGTCTTTCTTTTCAATACTTGTCGATTGTCACACGCAAGCGCATAACTCGTGACCTGATTGAAGGTGTTTTTCCCGCACTGTTGTATCGTTCTATGTCCATGCAGGCCCACAGCGTGATGTGTTATCTAGAGTTAAAACGATGACGGTTGCCCCTTCCATAAAACCTTATGTTTTTCTGCAGCAATACACTCCCAGTCAAAACATGGCTCGATAGAGAAAAAATTACGTAGCGTGGGGTGTTGATTGCTTTTTGTGCCAAACCCCAAAATCTAGCTCAAATGTTTTTCTTGACTGCTGGGACGCGTTTCTTTTCCGGGACGTCCTCCAGCAAAAGATAGGAAAAGACTCGCCTTTAACCCCATATGGCAATAGGTTTCTTCATATAAGAGAGATGTTAAAATTCCTGTCGAACTAATCATGCCCCTAGGCCTGCATGCCTTATGGCGAAGTAGAATGTCAGTGAGGCGTGACTCTCTGGACACCCGACCCGTACGTATGTATTTCATAAAATCTGTCTGCAGACTAACATATCTATACGTCACTTTAGGATGTCCGCCTGATTGAGTGTCAATTCTCAACGTACTTGACACTGGGAAAGAATTTTAAAAATTACGACCGCGCATCGGTGATCTCCGCGAAGTGTTTTTAACGTTGTAATCATCGTTTCACACTTGTCCAAACAGGCAATAATAAAAAAAAGAGTGGGCGTAGCTTTGTCAGAACACGCTCGCTTCTCATGCAGCGGAGCCAGAATCGGATCCTGTGAAGAACGTAGCGGTGGCCGATCTTCAAGCATTTGGCCATATTGACGACGGACTTCCAACGTCCTAACAACATCGACGATAACGGATGACATTTCCTGCGGTGAAAAGAACCCAGAACAGCCATAGATACAAGAAAAAAATCTTCTCGCATAGATTTTATTACTTTTGGCACTGATCAGTGTCGTTCCGTAGTAATTGCTTTCGACCGTCGAACGCACGAACGCTTCGTAGAGGCATATTCAAACTCAAATAAACGATGCTAATTCATCCCACGAGATGTATCACGTGGGCTGCATTCTTTCCTCTCTTTTGTTCGTGACATCACAGTATATATTGCGATTTTGCGATCAATAAACTCAGTTGTAAGTCAGCGCTGCGTCCGTGCTACTTCTTTGTCTGGCCCTCGTCTTTTCGCGCTGTTTTTTAATTCCCAGATAAACGAGAAAAAACATGGGGGTGTGTTGACGTCGTTGCCACTTACAAGGACACGCGATTGAGCCCGAGCTACGAGGAAATCCTGCTGGTCGATGAACGTGAAAACATATACATGGCAACTCGGGACGCGAGTAGGTTTTTTTTTCCGATTTTCAAGTTTTCAAGCCTTTCCTTCGGAGCACGATCGAGAAACATGGCCGCGGTGGTCGTCGAAATGCTAACGAGAAGCTGTGAGTGGCATGAGCGAATGCGAGTGTCGCTGTCGTCACGGCGTCCCAATGTCTGTCTACCGAACCTTCCGTGGACTGCCACACTGGAGAACGACCTGCAGCAGAACAGCCGTCTGCCACATACAACACAGCTGTTGGGACGCCGCCAGGATCGCGACTGGCGACGGCATGAAACTTCTATGACGTCATCCGGTGAAAATCGAGGGACCACTTCTTTGGACGCGGTAAACACACAAGTCGGGGACGCGTTCCAGGCATAGAGTTATTATAATGTACGCTAGAGGTTCAAGTGCCGCTAGTGTGCTGACGCAAATTGAAGCAGACAGCAACCAGTCGAAAATTGACTTCCGGTAATGCATTTCTATGAGAAAAAGTGAGTGCATTTTCTCCCTGCGCTCAATCATAAGAGCAAATACCCCAAATTATTCGTACATACTAGGTAGCTTGGAACATTTCTCAGTCAGGCCGATGAAATAATTGGTCAATTACGGCGTTTTTCTTTCAAATTCATCGTGTTAAAAACGGTGCGGAAATGGCTTCGTACGTGTATTTATGTGCACTGCCGGACACTGTTAGCGCGAACACGACGTCGGCGCTTTTCAGCATGAGGGATATACGTGCCAAAGGAACAAAGAACATCTGGAAATTAAGGGAGACGGTAAGAACTACGCAGTAACACAATGTACGATCAAAGCAAATTGAAGACCACGTAATCTATTCCGATTGTAAATAAGTAAGTACCCCTTATATTTTTCCTGCTCTGAGCGAAGATGTTTGTTCTAGGTTCAAAATATCACCCGCACGCTCGAAATCTTTGAGAGCAAGTGCCCGATAAAAGCTGCCCCGCAGAGAAAACATTACGAAGAGCCACCTTTCATAGCCCACGGAGCGTGTGGGTGATATTTCTCTACGTTTTGAATGTTTTCATCCGCTCATGCACGACGGGGTCATTTTCATATAGGGACAGGACTGACATAATATTAATATATAAGCGTCGCCGCAATGCTGGTGAGCCTTGGACACCTCTATATTCCTTTCGATTGCAATTTTCTTTTGAATCGTCACTTGTTTTTGCACACCTGCTGCGGAACACATGTTTGGGGCTGAAATGTAAGGAAGTTAAACATCGTTCACTGATCAAGAAAAATGCGCTAACTAAAGCAATTACACTTTTACGGTGTTAATCAAGGTACATACTATTCGGTACGACCCAAATAACCAAAGTGTTCCGTGTTATGTTCCGGCGAAAAGACGAAATGCACACGCGTTTTCCCATAGAAATGCACAGGAGCACCGCAAAAGTAGACTGGTTGCTGTCTGCTTCAATTTGCGTCACGGAAGTCGCATAGACACTAGCGCCAGTTGAGCGTCTAGCGTACATTATAATAACTCTATGGTTCCAGGCACCATTTATACCAAGACGGATGTGGCTGACGCTTGGCGGGGTGACTCGTCAAGGTTCAGCTGATGGCCGCTTGGGGTGGGTCGGGGATTCACTATTGATGCTGTGATGCGCCCGACTTGTCTTCTAGATGATATTGAGACAGCTCGAGCGATTATTGACTGCGCTAGAAGCACGGGCATAAGGAGCAATGTTGAAATTAGTGTGACCTATAGTCGGCACTTGCTCTACGAGGCCATTTTATTAACAAGCTACGTTCACATGAACCCACTAACAGAAGATACATTGCCTGCCGATCCGCCTGAGAACTATGCGCCGAGAAACTGAGGGGGAGGGGGAGACAAGAGCCCGCGCGGACGTCAAAACACCGAGCTGTGGTTGGAATGATTAGTGGGTGTACACCTAAAGCTAGCTGCGTTTTGTCTCCAATGTACCCGTCGAATGCGTTCGAATAAGAGAAGCCGTAAATCCTTTTAGTTTTGTTTTATTGTGACCCGATGAACCAATCAAGCAGTGCCAAAAGTGCGTCGCCACGGCGCGTTTGATCGTTTGCTATCACCGACAAACCTATCATCTTTTAGATTTTTTTTCTGCATGTGATTAGTTTAGCCGATAATAACCAATGAATAAAGACGAGGAACGTCCTGAGTGTGCACTTTTGGCGCTTCTTGAATTGCACCATTGGATCGTAATGTCGTACGACGTCTAACTTTCGAAATGGAGTACATTATGAAGTTACGAGTGAAACAGTGCAGAGAGCAAGTCGCCTGCTTCTTGCAGGGGTGCAACGTTATTAGATTAGCTCAGTTACGGAACTGCTCATAGACGCTGCTTGCAGGAGCAATAGCCCCTTACTCACCACAACTCACCTTCGGTCGTTCGACGTGCCGGGCGGCTGCTATGGTAATTGCAGTGTAGTCTACGGAATACGCATATTTCGAGACACAACGTCTAGATGGCGTTCCACCTTGCTCTATGGAACAAACAGTTATGAAACAAAAATCAAGATGGCGCTTCAAACGACGGGAGGCGGACTGAAGTGAGTGAGGGGGGTACCGCCTTCCGCGGGAGTTCAACAACTGAGGTAATCAAGTGAGGTTGCGCGGGGGTTGCGGTGACGTCAGAACGGCGCCGAGCTCTGATTGGCTTTAATTAAAAGGATAGTGGGTAGACTTTGATGCTAGATGCTTTGAAGACTACCCAATATATATTGTTGTTTTCAATCAGCCAATAAGAGTTAAGCGTTCTGACATCGTCGCAACCCCTACGCTAGAAGACGACGAACTTGCGTTCCGCATAGTTTGCTCAGTGCCTTATTGTAATCTAGCATTGTCTAACTTAGAATTTCATATTGCCCGAATTACAACATGACTTCAGAATACTAAAACCTTCATACGTGCATTTTCTAAAAAAAAAACATTTAAAGTAAATCTTATCGACATACAATGAAAACAGAGACAAATTTCCACAGTTCAGATGACGAATTCAGTGTGACACAAACATTCACGCTATATTATGCTTACCCCAGCTGCAAGTGCATATCACTCCCTCGTAACTTCAAGAAAAAAGAATTTTTCGCCGATACGCCTTTGACTTGCCAGATGCCGCTGTAGACGAAAATCGCAGAAAGAAATATCTACTCTCGAATCGGATCAAGGCGCGAGGTAGCGGAGTGGGGATCTAAGAAATGAACACGAATAAGCTTTTGTCTTCCAATTACTTATATACATTTCAGTAGGTATTACATGTCTCTGCCGCCGTTTCTGCTACTACCAATGCGTAGGATGAAGCAGCCAGAATCTTTCGAAGACTTTTATCTTAATCAGGTAGAGTGCTGCAGAGGTGTTCGGCGAGTTCCTAGCTGAGGCGAGCATACAGGCACTCGCTGTGTGAATGCATCCGATGAAACTAAAATATTTCGGATTGCGGTTTTCAAGCAAGTATGCAGAAAAAAATGAATAAAAGAACTCCTAAAAGACTCCACACAATCCGACTTACCTGTGGAATCGGCCGATTTCGTTTACGGTCGTCCTTTAGAGCGGGTGGGCAGAACGACGTCCAGTGGGTAAAGTTTTGGTAAAGAAATATTAGAACTTTCACGAATAAAGCATGTTTCGGCGTTTGTTGTCCGTATGCACGTCGTTTTTTTTTCCATTTTTTTCTTTCAAATTCATCAATCATTTGAAAAGAGTGTCAGATCTACACGATGTTTATTTTTCTTCTATTTAGCGAATGTATATTTTTTTCTAAGAAAAGCCCCAAAATCTACGCAAATATGGTCTGTGCAAGTGAGTTATACGGCCAGTCGGACATTATGTTCAAAAGAGAATGAAACTAAAAGCTTAGTAATTAGCGAAGCTTTACCAAGTACTTTTTAATTAGAAATTTTGGAGCACATGTTCATATTGAAGAGATGGGGGCAATCAATGCTGAAGGCCAACCCTGTATTTAAAAATCGTGGATCAAGCACGCAGTTGGCGTTATTAAGTGTCAAATTTGTTTTCGTAAGCAGTCAATACCAAAACAAAACGCGCGATGGCCACCGGAAGTTCAACCCTCGCTTAATGCCGGAGGGTCATGTGTTAATGACGATATTCGCGTCAGAGCGCGCCGGAGCTGATTGCAGTCGGTGCTCTGTGGTACGTGGCCACCGTAAACACAGCCGTGCGGAACTCCCAGTTCTTGTGGAAATACTTGCGAGTGGCATGCCTCTCCCTTAACTTAAAAAGTACGGCCATCTGATTTTTTTAATAGAAATTAAATTTTTTTTTTTTTTTAATGCAATTGCTGGTGAGTTTCTGTAAAATTTCGTAACGCCAGCTCGTGTCATACGTCTTTTCGACGTAAAAAAAAAAAGATTGAGACCAAATTTTGACGACAGACACAAGCATTTCGTATCCAAGTTTCAAGCTGTACTAAATGATCGGTCGTGCAACGATTCTTTCTAAAAACCGCACTGCGATGGGCTGAGGATGCTGTTGACTTCCAAATACCACATGAGACGGTTCTTGACCATTCTTTCTAGAGCTTTGCATAAACAACTTGTTAACGCGGTAGGTCGGTAGTTTTCGCGGATGAGGGGCCCTTTCCCTGTTTTAGTATAGGGATAACAATTGCTTTTCTCCGTGCTTCAGGAAATTCTCCTTCATGCTATTAATGGTTGAAGAATGAAATTAGAGATTTTTTTCAGATTCTGGCTTAAGGTTACATATCATAAAGTAATGAATATTATCTGGCCCAACTGCCGTATCTTTACCTCCTTCTAAGGCCCTCTCAAGATCAATGCAAGTAAAACTCTTGTTATAAGAAGCAGAGATATCTGATTTTATTTGAAGCTTTCGTTTTTACTGCACACTTTTGTACTTTAGAAACTTAATTGTACAGTTAATGGAGCTCGAAATTTCAGCAAAAACAGCTCCGAACAGATCAGCCTGTTTTTCTAAGTCTGAAACCTCCTTACCGGTCACTTTAAGGATGTAAAGCTGTCGATTGGTATATTTTCCAGACATGTCCCTATCCCTATTTCATGCAGTACGGGGTTTCATTTTAGGGTTGATAGACTTTATGCGGGGAGGTTTTAGGGACACATCTTTTTGCAGCCCCCAGAATCAGAGCAGTAATTACTTCTGTGGCATCATCAACCGTGAAGTCTGAGAACGCATACTCGGGTATAGTTGCAATCTTGGCAAATTTTCCCCAATCTGCCTTTTCGGTTATCCATTGGGGGGTACGGGTTCGTAGACAAGGGATTCACAGTTTCGAGGAAATAGGGTAAATGAAAACTGGCTTCTTCCTACTGGGTTGGTATCTGCTTTCCAGGAAAAATTCATGTATGAAGTTGAGAAACAAAGAAGCATCCCCAGAGTTGATGATGTGCATTAAAGTCCTTAGGACAACAAAAGGGGGTGGAAGCTGTTAAAGAAGTGCTTCTAGATCTCGCTTCTGTACTGTTATTTTTGGGGGCAAATAAAGGCTGCATATAGTAAACGGACATTCTAAATGTTCGCATATTGCCACAGCCTTGAGAATTCTTTTAAGGCTAACGTCCGAGACAGGAATTTGAGGAGGCACGAGGATGGCTACGCTTCCGCCATTCTGGACATCCCTCTGATCTTTTCGGAAGCAGCTGTGTGCTCCAAACTGAAACCCCTGGTTGTCATGTTTTTCCGTGTTTAAAACAGCCTTTTGTAAGGCGAATATGGTATTTTTTTGTGTTTCACAGATAACTCTATCAAGTAATCTACGTTCGACCTCAGACCTCGAATATTCCTTTGGAATATCCGAGATCCTCTACCGGCCATACGCTACAAGCAGCTAAGGTGGAGATACTTTTTCTTTATGTTTACCCTTTGGCAGCTGCCATGGGAACTTCTTGGTTTCAGTATCTATGCGCGTAAGTTTTACATATGAGCTTGTTGATGGACAGCTATAGATCACTTCCATTTCCTCCGCTGAAGTTTTGGGGTCATCATTACCCTGAGTGCCGGTGTGCATTTCCTGAACCTTGGACGAAGTCTCCCCTACTACAGAAAAGCCTTGTCTGCTATTTTTGTCATGTTTGGTAGGTTTTAGAGTCACAGTTGGTGTAGGTTGCGATGCAATTTGGGACATCGGGATCACAGCCGCTTCTGTCATTGCTTTCTTGCAGGAGCGACAAACTTGGTTAGATGAATGAGCTGAACCGTCAGTCACCTACTGAGTATCAGCTGACACCTTCACGACGTTTCGTGCAGTGGCGGCATCAGCTTAGCTACGTTGCATAAAAAAGAGGGGGATGGGGGCTGTCATTTGCTTTGGCCTATGAAACGCTATCATGTGCTGGGAGGTGTTGCATTTCCTTTTCGTGTTTCCACCACCGGCAGTCTTTCAAATAGGCGGGGTGGGTCCCTTGGCAGTTGACACACTTTGCATTTCCAGTACAGGCTTCATCGGTCTCGTGGACATCACCCCAGCACTTTGGGCAGGTTGGCCTGCCTCGGCAAAATGAAGTGGAGTGACCATATCTTTGGTACTTGTAGCATCTCAGAGGGGTTGGGACGTAGACGATGACCTTGCAATTAAAATATCCTACTTTAACAGAATCTAGCTGTTTCGGACGGTTGAATGTCAAGACAAATATGTTTGTTGAAACAAGGTTCCCGTCTTCTTCATGGTTATTCGTCGGACTGTAGTTACATCTTCAGCTTTCAAGCCATTCAGTAGTTCCGCATCGGAAATACCTTCTAGGTCCCTGCTGCCTATCACACCTCGTGAGCTGTTCCGCCACTTGTGTGGTGAGGCTTTGATTTCGACCCTTCGCTCTCTCGTAATGTTACACTATTTTTGAAAGCAAGTTTTGAGGCTAAAATAACAGTTACATCAGTAACTTCGTGTTACTATAAGTAATGAGCACTTCTAAACTTTTAAAATTGTAGGAGGTTCTATCTTTTATTTATATTATTTTTTCAACCTAACATCAGAAGCCACGCGACATACAGATTAGATTTTTTGAAGTCTCATTTTGTTCACACTTACAGATTTAGCTTTAGGTTCTTTTTTGGCATCATTAACGCCGTGAATTTCTTTCCACTTGAACAGTTCTGTGTAACTTCGTTAAAAGCATTTAACGCCTTGACTAGCGTTGCGGTTTGATTTAATTGTTGCGTGCTCATATTTTCTGTAACCGGAATTTTGGCATTAGTTTAAATATACATACGCTATATGTTCCGATCACTTCGTACTTTACGTTTGCTATGTAGGCCAATTCTTTCCTGTTCTTTAGTTTGAATATTTTCATATTGTATTTGTTTACTTTTTTATATCTGAATTGTACGGGTCCGGTATCACGTCCGAGAAACATTAACTTTGGCCCAAGCTTGGTGGTCCCAAATGCCTAACTTGGCACTAATACGGTTTTCCTTCAAAGCGTAAGTTGGTGACAGAGTACTTCCTTTTTGTTTCTATGGCCTTGCCTAAACTTTCCAAATAATTGCCAACGTGCCAGATTTGAGCCAAGGTGTGTGAACCGAAGATCCACCAGTTCACCCTTAAATCTTGCACTTAAGTTTCACAAATTAGGCCCCATATTGCTAAATAAAAACCGAACCGCCAGAAGGTTGTTCGTTTTTTCTGGGCTTCTTCGGTATTTCTTGGCTTTACATTCCCAGAGGAAGTCCACATCTAGCACAAAAAGCTATGCTGCTTGGGGTTGTCTCTACTGGTTTGCTTATAGTTTTGTCATGCTACTATTTTTTTATTGCACTCGTGATGAGCCTTAGATTACTATCAGTTTTCCTTAAATTATTAACGATGTGAATAAAAACCTTTGGCGCCTTGTTTTCTCCCCAAAATGGTGCTTTCATATTCTAAAATCATATACAAACAATGTTTCTCTCGCGAAAGCGCGTTTAGTTGCATTTACGATCTACGAGTTTGTACCCACTGATCACCTGTCATGTTTTATAAAGAAAGGTAATATAATATATAAATATATATTTTTTTTACTTGGTATATAATTAATGGCCTATATTATTATCAAGATGTATTTTACGGAAATCGCGCTCCAACTACATGCGTTCTGCAGAACTAAAAAGAAAAGCTCCCCCCCGCTTTCAAGCTGAGACTCTATCTCCTTGTTGAGAATATCCTGGCGCCTGATGGTTCCATTGAGCGGACAAGCAATGATGGATGATTTCCGGTCTTTGATTTTCTGACTTGGTTTCAGTGCCGGCAGCCTGAGATGTATACTTTTGAAATTACATTGATTTATCTTCAAGACACTGATCATACTTTCAAAGGGTCGTAAGATACTTATGTTCAAAACCTAAACTTTTTACGTGCGCAGCAAAGACGTGGACGAATGGAGGACTAAACACAAACGAGGCGCCTCGTTTGTGTCCTGTCCTCCTTTCGTTCTCGTCTTTGCTCCGCACGCACAAGTTTTATAAAATGACAGACCAACTAGCCCAAACAGCCACTCTTCTTGTATTCAAAATAACTTTTTTTAAAGTAAGTTTTCTTATTATTAAACGAAGAGTTACACCCATAGAGGTTACTCATGTCGCTGTCACAACGCAAATGTGGTAAATCATTTTAATGGTAAGTCATAATCTTTATCTTTTAAATTACAGCAAGAGCATCGACATAGACATCAGGTTTTCTTCACTTGAAATATTGCTCTTACAAATTTACGCTTAGAATATTTTCTCGCGAGATTAACAGCTGCAGAGGTCGACAGGGGAAGTGAACAAATTCGAATATGTGTTTTTCAATTTTATCTATATATTGACTCATTTCGCGTAACGTCTTGAACTTCTTGTTGACTCCAGTGCTTGTTTTGTTTATTTGTTACATGTTTATCCTCATCACCACTGGAAAAAATGTAACTCTACACACTTCATTTAGTGAAATAATTCTATTTGCGTGCGTGCTCTTTTGCTCTAATTTCACTTGCTGTTCCTATTTTCTAGATCAATCATTGTTGGGCTTAGAATGGCCCGTAGTGTTATCTAAATGAAAGAATATAAATAAGTAATACTTTTCACATTTGTTATTGGAACAAAGAATAAACTTCGTATGTAAATAAAAATTATATAACGAGAAACCAGTCTACGAGAACGCACATTTACAACCAACACTCTCTCGTTTATTCTTCATATTATTCACGTGTCATGATGCCCAACGCAAGTTAGTATTTGGGAATTCAAGTAACGATTGATATGTTTCCGTAATATGTATTGCTACAGTATAAATACAGATTTTGATACAATTGGCAAAATCAACGAAACATTAGTGCCCCGTTTCAATATGACGACGGGATCCACCTTCAGTGCCACTAAGCCTCAAGACTGGCATATTTTATATTTCTTTTTACAGCCACAGCTGTAAGTGGAAACCTCCTGGGGAAAAAGCGCGGGGCGTCCTCCGCGGAAACTACCGTTGACGTCATCAATCACATGACCGCTCCCAGCCGCAGCCGCTTAGACGAGAACAAAACATTCCCGTGTAACGAGTTGGATTTGAGCCAGTAACTAGCAGATTCCAGTTATCGTGTCCCCAACAATCAACTGCCATATCAACAGATCTATCGACAAGATATTTGTTTTATTGAAAATTTATCGACTAGATACATTTCGAAAAATACAATTTGGTTTACCTTCGCTAACGCTTTGGAATCCCATAAGCATCGAGCGTACACGCTCGATGTTTTTTTCACCTTGTCATTGACTGTAGAAGATGCTGTCTGTAGCAATACCTACAAAGAAGACGTCATGCGCCGGCCGCGTCTTCTACGTGATATTGGCGGTATTCGACACCCCATTTCGCCGTCGCTTGCGCACGACCATCAAAGCAGACGATCTTGGACGCCTTGTGTTTGTAGCCCTCTGGAAGTTCGTAGCGGACCAAAAGATCGCAAATTTCAGTTGTCGCGCACTGAGGAGGTTCGTGGTAGACAAAGTACGAATGAGACGCTCGAGCGGAATCCAGAGCGGAAGCGAAAATTACTAAAAATTTTAAGTATTCTGTTCAGGAGGCGCTGCAGAGGAACAACAACGGCGCCACAATGATAGTGATTTACTCAAGCGGGAATCCACTGTCGCTGTGACACTCGTCAAGCGGGAGAGTAAATGAACTCGAAATTGTTTCGTTTGCACCAAAATCCTTTTCCCCAAACACGTGTTTATTTGTACTATTCAGTCATCTTACTAAGTTCTTGTCAATAACATTAGCATGTATTGCTTTGATAAACCAAGATGAGTCATGGCAAAGACAATTCACGCTCTACATGAACAACGTATGATGCTACCACCGCTAGACGGCGGGGCCTGCCTTCAGCCACAAATTTGCGGTGTCTTTTACTAAGAAGTGTTGGGTTCGATGACGATAGTTGAAATTCCATCATGAGTCATGGCTCGCCAATATTTAATGCGTACTGAGTCTTTATACTTAGTATCTACCGATATGTTACAGAACTTGGTGAATGAGGGCTGTTGAGGTGACAATTCTTATATTATCCCAAATACACCGACATTAAAAGTAGTACCGGTTGTGAAACATTTATGAAAATGATTACTTTGCACATTCTGTTCGGTAGGAGCTAGCTTTTCCGCCAATACATACCACAAATTTCAAGGGGTGATTTTAGCTAAGGATATAAGCGCCGAGAAACTGAGAGAAAGAAGGAGACGAGAGCGCTCGGAGGAAGGCAGAACGCCAATCTCTGGTTGGAATGATTAGTGGCTGCAGATCTAAAGCTAGCTGCCGTTGTCTCCATTGCACTCGTCGAACGCGTTATAACGCGGAACGCCGGCGCCCGGTAAACATAGTCAGCTATCTTTAGATCTTACACTCACAAGAAAAAAGGGTGTAAAAGGGTGTATTGTTTTTTTTTTCACCCTTTGTCCCATACAATACACCCCCAAACTTTAATTCGACGTACAGCGCCCTATAGTCGAACAGACGGCCCCAAATTTTACGAGGGGCTTGAGAGCGGTGCGATATTACTTTTTAGATAGCTAAAGTACGTATAAAAGACCGCATAAAAAAAACACCGAGTTTTTACAGTAGGGCCACGAAAACCCCGATTATGTTTTTTTGTAGCCAGTAAAACGTACATTAGCTATTTTAATAAGTAGTACCACAAGGCTATCAAGCCCCTCGTAAAATTTCGGGCCGTCTGTTCGACTGTAGGGCGCTGTACGTCGAATTGACGTTTGGGGGTGTATTATATAGGACAAAGGGTGTAACGATAAACCCTTTTACACCCTGTTTTTTCTTGAGAGTGTACCACTAATCATCCGAACCAGGGCCTGCTTGCTATGGCCCTAAATTCGTCAAACGCGAAGTTGGAGCCGAAAGTTTGCGGAGCGCGCCGACTGGACGTTGGCTACAAAAGCGCGAAGTCGCCGTTGTGATAGTTCAATCGTTGTGCTCAGTGAACTTCGTCCCCAACTTTGTATCTGATGAGTTTAGAGCGCCTGCAAGCAGTGTCTCAGCTAGCAGAGTGTCAACTGAAGCACTACCAAAGCTAGCGCACGGGTGGAGTGGCATCTCAAGTCGACTTTCAAGCGCTGGCGCGGCGCCCCAGGCTTGGTAGGCTTTCTTGAACCCAGTCTCAGCTAAGGCGCTGTTTCTGACAAACCGGTCCAGATCTCGGCGGTTTGACGTCGCCGCGCCCTCTAGTCTCCTTAGCTTCATCGTTTTCTCTGCACATAGAATGAATATTAAGGCATTGATATAACTGCAGTGTAAAAGAAGTTGTATGCCATGAAACGAGCGGTCCGGTTTCTCTGTGTAAACTGCGTTCCGAACTTGGCCCGCCTCTTGAAAAGGTTTTAAGGTTGATGTAGTGAGACTTGAGACTGTTTAAAGGGCAACTGTAGTGGTTTCGTATTTTAGATAAGCACCTAAAAATTTCTTCATTTGCCCTCCAGGATTGCTAATATCAAAAATCATATTTCAGATTGACGCGCCAACTAACCACAACAGGGCTTTCAATATAGCTCTGAAACCCCTTTTTCAAGGCGCGTCCGTGCAGTCAAAAGGGCAGCCCCTGTTCCCTCACATACGGCACGCTCAAGGCAGTTGAAACCTCTGGGTATGGCGTCACACCCAGCGGTTGTTGTTTTTCGGATTTTCTCGCGTCTATTGATACATTCAGGTCAAATGCTTGTCACATTCAAATTTGCAGGACGAAAACACGCTGTCATATGCGTCTAACTCCTTTTCTTTTAGAATCTTTCCAACTCCCTTTTAAATTCGCCGTTGTAAAAAGGATGTGAAGTGTTTTTTAGGGCTTTCGAAAATAAGATTCAGGATGAAACGTTCTTAGAGCATTAAGAGTCTGGAATATGGCTTTGTAACGCTCTTTGTGTACAAGTGTCGCAATTGAAATTCAAGGCTCTGCCATACTGATATAACGTCGTCAATGCAAAATTGAACCTAAAACGAAACAAAAAAATATCGAGTTTGCGTGATTTGTTGGGGACGTTGCAGTTGTAAGAAGGACTGTTGTTCTTCGTCTATATAGCAACAAAAGCCCCCCAGAGATATCATAATTTCTACGCAAGGCACTTCCTTGAGAAAGGTAAATTGTAGGTCAAACTTGAGAAACTGAAAATAATATTTGAAATTTATGCAGATGATGCGGCTTCGAGCATAGATTTTACTCGCTATTTAAATCTCCAACTACGAGCTGGGGACAGGCACCATCGAACATACAGTTGTTCGCCAGAAATAAAAAATTAAAAAAAGTACGCACGACCAGTAAAAGTTGAATTGGGCTTGGCAAAAAGTTTAATTAAGTAGCTCCAACAAACAAGGTTTATGTTCTGCACATTCACCAGTCTATTGACTAAACTGGTGCAGTGTTACCAAACTCAATGTAAAACCCTACCTTTGTCAGCCTGTAAATGTATCTTCATATGTTGCTTCAACTACTCTCGGTGCAGCAACCAAGCGCTCAACATTCAACTTTAATCCTGGGTTAAATATTTAGACCGGGAGTACAGTAGAACAGAAGGGATATATCGAAACAACAAAACATCTGGCAAACAGAGCGTTGTGTACTTTACACATATCTGTTTGCCATAAATGTGCTTGGGTGTAACGTTTGCGTCTTTGAGATCCCGATCTAATTAAATTCTTAGTTTTACGCGTCCTCACGAAATAACGAAACCTAGGAGAAACACGATACCTGCGCGTAGCAGCCGGCCCTGCGCGTTGAGTTTGTTCAATAAAACAAGAGAGTTAACTGCAGCATTTTGAATACAAACTGCATCAATGTTTGCGCGATGGACGTGCGAACATGTTTGCTCCACGGCAAAACAGATGCGCTTCCATCCGTCTTTTTTTCGTTTTTTTTTTCTTTTTCTTTTGTCTTTCACCGGTTTGTATGTAGTTTTCTGGGCTTTCTGTCTAAGCGATACGGGAGCTCATGGATACAGCGTTGGGCTCGCACAGGAAGTGAAAGCGCCGCTGGCATTCCTATTCGACCCAGCGGCGGGACTGAAACTAAATCCACACAATTGCGCAAACAGCGAATTGGAAACAAAAATTCTAACAAAAGCGACATGATCCAAAGAAAAGAGAGTAGTGGGAGGAGACATCCCGGGCCTATTTTAAAGACGCCCCAAAGATATCTTTCAAATAAAAAAAGTAAACGGTTCCTCTGGGCGATTTTGTTTTCAGCAAATTTAAAGGCGCAGGTGTTACGCTTTCAATACATTCGGTGAATTGCTCGCAGGATCGTCTTGGCGAAGCCGGGTCGAGATTCGTTTGGATTTTGAAATATTTGTTTCTTTTGACAGATAGTTTCGCAGTAAATTTTATATGCTATTACATACTAAATGTTTCCTTTTAAATTCAGATATACTTTATATACAGGTTCGCAGTGATTATTTTGTATAGTAGTGAGTGGCTATCCGAAAGTTTTGGGAGAAATTATACGCCTACGGGATTATTTTGCAACGCGGGGAGAAACGTTTTTACACTGACGATTGTTTTGTAAGTGGAGGCAGATATATGAATATACATAAATAAACAACACAGTTTTCGACGTTCTAACTTTAAAAATATAGTATATATTCGAGTCACTTCGTTTTGGCCCGAAAATAGCGCACATGAACTAGAACGTCACAGAAATGGTGTTAACTTTTCACGTAGTAAGAGAAACGGCGTTAATTTTTTGACGAAAATGATAACAACCACCTTGCCACCATGATGTAAAAATATAACTTTTTCGCTTTTTGAAATTCTCTGGCGTGACCACCAGCCGATGTACAGTGTCAGCAGTTAAGATGTCGCCGATGAACGGCTCGAACGCCAGGCGAGTCTTCAAATATTGTGCGTCTTAGTTTCTTCGTTATAACATACATATAAATATATATATATATATATATATATATATATATACATACATATATTGTCACGAACGGAGGTGACACGAAGACGAGCGGTGAACTGAAAAATAAAGGTTTAATGGGCGAACTTGTGCCAACCAAAAATAAGTAACGAAAGAGCGTCGAGGCAGCAGAAAGGCAGGCGGCGATTCGGCGGCGAATCAGAGAGCGCGAGCGAGACTGACTCGACAAGGTCGCGGGTAGCTGCTTATCTACAGTGCGTCACTATCTCGAAAGTTCGGCAAAGAAGGCTCGAGCGTCGCGCGCTCGGGGCGAGGATGAACTGGCACTTTCGAGAACAACAAAGCAGGTGGAAAGCTACGTCTGGTGCGAGAATGAACGCGAATCTTCTAGATGTCGGTGACCGAGCGTTGCTTTCTCGGCCCTGCGGGCGGCAATATATATATATATATATATTTGTCGTATACTCAGCAAAAATGCAGTTCTCGTTTTTATTTTTTACTGAAATCTAGCACTTTCAAGCTCAAGTTCTAGATCGGTACTATATTTGTCACAAACAGGTGTTTACGACAGACGTTCCATTCTGCGGAGTGTTGCCGAAAGGAGCATTACCATATATCTTTGAGCAGGATCATGAACGAAGGAAAAGTTAGTGGAGGCAGTGGAGGATGTGCACTCGTACCAGACTAGGAAGATGACAACGCCAGCTTCTTTTCTTCCGGCGAGTGGGAATAAACACGCGACTCGGTATAGAACAGGCGTCTGGTCTTCGCGAGTGTTTCTGCTCGCACGGTCACTAACTGAGCGCGACACGACGCTAGCCGATTTTTTTGTTTTACTTATAACCGGATCCAGCGATTCCCCCTAAAGCCACAAACATGTTTACACTAGTTTTCCTCAAGCACAATCGCCACGCCGAAGATGCGTGCGTAAATGTTTTTTTTTTTTTCTTTTTCGGTTCATTAGTCAAGGTGTGCGTCCTTGAGACAAGCGAGGCCTTGTTCCGTCATGCTTTCCGCAAAGTGGAGTAAGACGACTTATGTGCACGTATATACAGCACCATGCTTACAATAGGCCCGGACCTCTCAAATTTGGATAGCGCCTGTTGCTGGAAGCTGGAAGATATTTATTGATGGATTTAAATTGAGGGAAGAAAATAACGAGAAGAAAATATCTATGATAAAAGCATACTTGGCGTTTGATATATCACCGAACACGCAAGCTGAATCTTTTGTTTTGTTTTGTTTTAGCATTTTTTTAGATGCTCCGTTCCCGCCCGCAAACAGGTGCTCACACACGCACGTAAGCGACCATGACACGTGCACAACCGAAAGCTACGGCGCCGCTTTTTTATCGGTGCAGGCATAGGGTTACTATAATAAACGCTAGAGGCTCAGCAGGCTCTAGTGTCTACGGCACGTCTGGTTGCAAATTGAAGCGGAGAGCAACCAGTCAACTTTTTCAGACTTCTTTGTATTCCTCTGGGAGAACGTACGTGATATTTTTCTCTTGGCCAGGGAATAATAGAAATCAGCGTAATTCCCTACTCGTAACGGGTACTATGTAGTTTTATTCACATTTTAAAGTGTAATTAATATAGTTAATGTTTTTGTTTTTTTTTAATTTTGAGCGATGTTTAACTTAACGACATTTGAGGCCCAGGTCTATGTTGCACAGCATGATATTTCAATACAAGCTTTCAATTCAATCAAAAAGAACAATTAAAAGGGCGTACGGTTTATTCAAGCTGTAATAGCTTGAATAATCTGTTACAGCTTGAATAACCTGTAATAGACTTTTACTAACCCAGCGCGTGTTCTTCGTTCCATAACTCCATGCTCCATGTTGTCGTCTGTTTTGATTGTTTGATTTTGCATATATTAGCATCCGTTTGGTGTTTTCTCAAGATGATTCACTCTGTGTGCTTCATAGTATTGCCTATATGCGTAAATACGTGCCCTGTAATAGCAGTGTGCAACGTCAATACGTATTATACTTGTGTATTTTAGCGCCGTGTTTGACGCCGTGAATTCTAAAGAAAAACGCTCTAACAGACGCATATATTTCTACATCCGATTGTAAAACGTTCAAAACTTTTTAGTATGTCACAACACTAAGCAATATTTGCTCTAATAATCGAGCACAAAGAGAAAACGCTTTTGCGTTTTCTCATAGGAATACATTGCCGGAAGTCAGATTTAGACTAGTTGCTGTCTGCTTCAAGATGCCACAGCACGCTAGCGCGCCACCTGAACCTCTAGCGGTCATTGTTAATAACTCTACGGGTGCAGGCATTGCATGGTAGCGTCTTACTGCTCATCCACACTGGTAGCGGATCCGCGTTGACAAAGCGGTTGCGAACGCGGTTGTATAAAGGTCCAGTACAATTGCACGCGCACTCGATGACATCAAGTGCGCGTGCAATTGTACTGGATCTTTATACGACCTAGGGTGCCTTCATGTGCGCTTTGCTTGGGGTGATGACATCTGGCCATTTTGTTTCGAACGCTTATTTTTATTTTTTGTTCTGAAGCGCGTGAAAGAGCGTGTCCCTGCACGCGCTCGTGGCGCTGACTACGCTACAGCGACATTTTGTTTCCTGCGATTTCTTTGTATTTTCCCTATGAGCGCGTGCTGTCGGCATCGGGTACTACAAAGGGTGGCATCACCCTAAGCAGAAGGACATTGAGGCACCCTAAAGCCCGGTTCACACAGTTGCGTTTGACTGCGTTTGACTGCGTTGCGGCAGCGAGACACCAGGACATCCCTGCTGCTTATATCACGTGCCAAGAAGATTCCTTGAATTGGATTCCACGCTTCATACGAAGCACAGATGTGCCGGTGACTCGCTTTCGGTTCTCGCCGCAACGCAGTCAATCGCACTCAAACGCAAGTGTCTGAACCGGCCTTAATACGACCGAGTTCGCAACCGCTTTGCGAACGGGGGTCCGCTTCCAGTGTGAATGAGCGGTTACAGAGCTCTTGCATAACGCGCTAGATATCCTGACGTATCCAAGTACCGCCCTCATTTGATCGTGCCGCGGGCGCTTCCATTGGATGCCGGCGACGGGTCGACATTTTTTGCTCAAATGCGTCCCAGCATGCAGCAGCTTGGCGATACTTGTTTATAAAATACATCTAGAATTTAGACTTGTAGACGCCCTCGCGCCCCCTGGCCGAGAGCAACAGGCCTATTTTGGAAGAAGCACCAAGCTCAACGCTGAGCTGCAGAAATCACACGCACAAACTGAGCTACAAAGCGACATGGCTTGACGAATCGAGAAATATCTGCAAATGACCCGAAATGTGTTTAGCATGGCTCAGCATAAAGCGGAAGTGGATGTAGGAATACTTTGAGCTAAAAGGATAGTTCCTGGAGGATGGTAATAAATCAGCCAGAAACTTTGGTGCCCCTCAGTGCCAAACTTTTACCAACGTGTAAGTTGGACTAATTATAGTTATCGGTATTTATAAAGACGATTCTGTATTAATTGCTATTAACAGACACTTTCTGCGAATTTACATTCGCACGGATTCTTTGGGTTCTTAAGGCTATGATTTAACAGCGCTACGAAGGATTGAAAATAACGGCAATGGGACTAAGACGACCAGATATACACACAAGTCAGCGCAAATTAACAACTCATTTTTCCGCTACACATCAGCGGGGCAAAGACGCGACAAAAGAAGAAAGAAGAGGGTAGTGAATTGATAACAAACACGAAGGTGGCACAATGGACCTTTTGTAGAAATACGCGGTGCGCATGCGCGGAGTATTTCATGCGCCTGGGTTCGAGAGTATCTAGTTCCAAACAATCCGCCATCTTGCATTTCTCGCCTTTGAGCGGTTTCGTTGTGTCGACCTCGGGGCGGAAGATTACGCACGATGGGGACAAAGGTGAGCTTGGGGGAGCCGTATCTAGGTCACATCGCCTCAATGGGTGAACAGGACGTAGCTGACGTTTTGGGTGTGGAACGGGTGGGAGAGGCCTTGGGCGCGCGTTGTTTTCCAGTCACCTAGTCTCGAACCGATTCGCGTGTCTAGGTGGCAGCACATATTCGCCAAGAGGTCCATTGCTTTACAATTACCGCGATCAAAAACACACAAACCTACGCCGTGGTCACCAAAGGAAGTGCGTGTAGCCCTGAATGCGCTGGTTTTGTCGGTGACAATCCACCCACAAAAACAGCAAAGAGTTGTGTCGATGAAATTTTGACGCTGCTTGATTGCACTCCATTTAATCGCAGCGTCGGCTGCGTTCCGCATGTTCCTGACGTCATCAAAAACCACTTCATTACTTCGCACTTTTGCCTTTCCACTCCTCCCATAAAAAAAAAAATAAACACAAAAGTTTTTCTAATAATTTTATCATAAATTATGTTTAACCTTCAACATCACCGGGTGCACTGCTTTCGTAATACGTATTGTTCACCGAAAGGAGAGCCAATGGCCCCTTTTCAAAAGTTAGAGTCAACTCGTGGCAGTTTTAAATGCTGCAGCAGTTCCGCTCTAATGTCGGCGAGAGGAGAACAAGATCGCTTAACTTTAAGCATCCTCAACATCGTGGGTCGAAGGCGACGCGCAAGGACCAACTTGTTAGAATCAGTTCATATCATTTCAGCTACGGACCAAATTGTTTCACTCAATTCACCGCTTTATCCTCTGGGCTACCGAAGGTGTTCGCTTTCTTTGGCGTGGAAACGCTGTGCAGTACCACCTTTAGAGAGTTGGGTTTGCTTTGGATAGGCTGGGTAGACTAAGTTTCGACAAGAGTATTAATCTCTAATTGTCTTTGCGTCGGGATAACCGATCACGGAAATCGTGTGGCGTCATCGGGGGAAAATAATTTTTTTTATAGAAATTTTTAATGTTTTTGTTGTGCCTGTGACTAATGAACGTCTCTATCATATTTTTTCTTTTTTTTTTTTGGGGGGGGGGGGGGCGGGGGGGGGGACTTCGAGCTTTGGTACTACCGCCCGCCCCCTCTGTGGGCAACAAGTGAGCAGTCAGCAGTCCCTAAAACGTTTAATAATATCGCGAGAGCGTCGCCCGGTTGACCGTCAAAGCCGCATCGCGGTTTCCTGCGGCGTTACCAGCGGGAGTGATCTCGTGGCAGAAAAGCTGCGCTCACTCCCGCTGATAAATCCGTAGAGCTCCGTGATAGGGCACTGACAGGCTTACCGGTCGACTCTTCCTGATACGGTGAAGGTGTTTTAGCTAAGAATCAGAAAACGACATCGATGGTTTCCGAGATCACGTTGGCTCAATTTTCACTTACGAGCTCACTCACGGTGAGCACGCGCTGCCCTGAACACGCGTGCTTTCGAAAAGGCCTTCCTGTCTCAAGTCACTGCATCCTAGGAAAGTAGCGCCAAACACCTGTATGGTCGCCATTTTACTTCAGCAGTTTTTTCGTTTAGCTTTCTATTCTCGGTGAGCCGATCTAATTTTCCGTTGACAGGCCGCTTTACAAAGGTATTTCATAAATAGCGAGAATTTGTTTTCCACACACCGGCGAAGCTAGCACACACCTTCGTACCGCCATCACATGCGGCGTCGCTGTTGGGGCCTAGGAATCAGCAAACCGAGTGGATCACAAACCGAGTAGATCGCGAGATTCTGAACACGAGCTCAATGGCGGCGAGGCACGCGCTGCCTTGAGAGCGCCGCTTCCTCGCCACAATAGTTTTACAAACGTTGTCCACTCAATCAAAACTAACGGCCAGACGCAAAAAAAAAAGAACGCTTGCTTACGTTTTGCACTTAAATTTGATTGCGATCGCTCGTTCAATGAAAAGTAATGTTCAATAATGTAATGTTCGTTCCTCTTCCATGTTTTGTTTCGTTTAAGGAACAAAAATTGTCTTTTTCAGCTGATTTACGCGTTGACATACGTGTACACTAATCCCGAGTCTGCAAAGAAAACAAAAATACAGTAAAGTCGAGATCAATGTGTTAGACTATTGATTTCGTGGTGTAGAGGCTTTTCGATGGTTCCTTTATGCGCTGTTTGCAATGAATGATAACATTCCTGATTATATTTGCTTGCTAAGTTGATTTATTTATTTATTTTTGTGGACCGCGTAAAAATCCCTTTTCTGGCACAAGTTCTTGCCATCAGTAGTGCTACAGCGGCATTTCGTTCCCGGCAATTTCTTCGTAATTTCCTTGTGACCAAGTTTCGTCCGCATCGGGGGCAACAAAGAGTTGTATTCTTCTTGAAAGAGTTATGAAACAATTCTTCTGGTTTCTCTAACAGTACCTTGAATCACTCCCTGACGTTAATAACTGGATGAACTTCCCTTAGTTTTTATTAGTAGGCAATGGCAGTCGCCAAACCAATTCGACAAATATGAGCATCGATCATCCCCTCAACTGGGAACCAGAAAAAGCGGCCACGTGGCTTACTGCCTATTGTATGCCGCCAACGTTAATCATAGCCGCGCGCTGGGGTGGGCAAAGTTCCAGGCATTGTTTGAGTTCGACTATTCTTATTACCGCAGTGGTTGGACACGAGCCACTACTCGAGTATCCTCCGTGGCATTGACTGTTACGAGCCGAAGTCGAGTGCTCACGCAGTTCTCGTGTCCAATTCATGAGCTGCGCTAGACTATCGTCAGATGGGTAGTTTTAATATAACGTTATTTCGTTTCCACCATTACGTCATCAAGCTTTGCGAAGTCGAGACTGAAAGAAATAGTCCCCTTTTATCCTCGCAATTTCACCGCGACAAAGAAGCTTCTGAATCAGTGGCGGTCTGTGCTAGTATGCTTGAACCAGACTAGGACCAGCACGTCTCTGCAAAGACCGCATTCCAACCCTATATCGTTTCGCGACGCCTTTAAAGAAATCATGAAATGACTTTTCAACTTCTTCCTCCTTAGCTTTAATCCTCAACTGAGAAGCGAACTGAGAAATCACGTGGTCGTGACGTGCTTTGGCCCCGGTATGCGATGACTCCAAGCTTCTACCGTGTGTTTTAAGCACACCCTAGAACTTGTCATTCTCAAGTGATGACAAGTGACGGCACGGGACTCACTGGCCACGAACGCGAGTTCAAATATTCGTCGACGGATTGATTGTTGACGAGCACATACGTCCGATGGACGCAGTGCTCGAGTCCAATGCGTGAGCTGGGCTCGGCTGACGTGCTTGGGCACGGCGGACGCACCACAGTGAAAAGAGCGGAGAGCGTTCGAAGAAAAGGAGGTAGGAAATATTCCGCTATATTTTCGAATTTTCGTACCGAAAAGCATGTTTTCGGCGCTCTACCCTCGTGTACTAAAGTTTCCTTTTGGTGAACTACACGCTATGCGATCATTAAAATCCCAATCGATCCCGACCCGAAATATATTTCAAGGTCCCCTTAAACAAAATGGAATTCAGGCATCCACGCTTTTCCGCCATTTTGAGTTCGCTTGACTGTGCGCCCTGTGATATCGTAATTCATAACTTACCCGCCGTTTTATAGCTCTTTCGTTTTCTACACTCTAAAAAAAAGGGTGTGTAGAGTCGTTAACCTTCTTGTCGCATGTACGACACCCCAAAACTTCAGTTCGACGTGCAGCGCGCTGACGTCGAACAGACTGGCCCAACTTTTGCGAGAGGGTTGATGTCGGTGCGATATAACATATTAAACAGCTAAAGTACGTATCAAAGTCTACAGGAAAAAAACACGCAGATTTTGCAGTTGAGCCTGGAAAACCCCGATAACTATTTGTGCTGTCAGTCAAACTTACATTAAATTGCAGCTCCGCTCAAATCCGAAAAAAAATTAGGCTTATACATGTGATTCCGTTTCACAAAGCATTACTAAACAGCTCTACGTCTTCGGATTCGCGAAATGTGGAATATTATTTGTGTAATCTTAATTTAAACATTAGCTGATACTGAAACTGAAACTTCGGTAGCGTCAGGCAACATTGGTCTCGTGTCGTCAGAGGCATGGCCACGTCACGTCGAACCACATGGTCCCTTGACGTTCGTGGGGGCGAGGTATAGAGGAGACGCGACGCGGGCAGGTCGCTTCGCATGGCGTGGACGGTGATGGCCCCGGAGAGAGGGGGAAAGGGAGAAGCCGAAAAAGGAGAGGGGGAGCGGAGAAAAAGACCGATAAGCGCGCAGGTCAGCGCAAACTAGCGCATCCGCGTTACGGTGATCACGTGGACGCCGTTGAGCCAACACCGGGAGGAAAACACATTACGTCATTGTTCAATTTCGCTCTGAGAAGTAAAAACAAACAAAACATGAGAATGACGTAGACATGCCTCTGACGTAGTGGCTCAACATTGGCCGCTCCAACTTCGTCGCATCGACTGCGCTGACGATTGCGCCTCGCGTCGCACGCTAGAGTTGGCAGATTTCGGCGACTTGGCTCATTTGAAAGATTTCTGGCCAGTTTATTTAATATAGAGACGGAATTAGATCGTAATATTTGACACGGGGTCTTCCTATATGATACTGAAGAGGGCTGCATAGTTTTCTAAATATCAAAAAAGAAGCGGAGTTGCCCTTTAACTAATTTAATGACTTGTTCAACTCGGCTATCAAGCCGCTCGTGAAATTTGGTAGCGTCGGTACAACGTCAGTACGCTGTACATCCAACTGAAGTTTCGGGGTGTCGTATATGTGACAAGGGGTGTAACATCTACAGCCCCTTTTGTTTTTAGAGTGTACAATGAATAATCATCTAGCACAAG
This sequence comes from Ixodes persulcatus, assembly GCA_013358835.2. NCBI lineage: Eukaryota > Metazoa > Arthropoda > Arachnida > Ixodida > Ixodidae > Ixodes > Ixodes persulcatus. The sequence continues at coordinate 291,480 of JABSTQ010010389.1, forward strand.
TATACATTTTATCATAGATAATCTCAAGCAGAGCTGCAGAATTACCACTTCACATAAAATCTTGATCACGTATATATACAAGGCTCGGTTTTCGCACGCAACATGCCTTGTTGGTGACTTCTCAATACACTAAGTATTTCAAAATACATTATAATGCATGTATAATACACGTTCCGTTTCGAGACTCCTCACAATTAAAAAAAAAAGTCTAATCCAAGTAAAACAAGTTGGTCCGCTGAATGTCCTATTTTATCGTGGTGACTAAATTACTGCAAAGAGAGCTATCGATTAGTTCATGCCGAATTGACGAGTTCGAAGTGTCAAGCGAATCGGAGAAGGAACATCAAAATTTCGTTATAAAGAAAGCACAACTTCTCACTTTGCTTTTTCCGGACTTGTTATTTTTAGTTTCTGTTCTTCGGGAACTCAAATCAATATTTTGATCAATAGTACAACCCAGACTTGACAAGGAACTGGACTGGAAGGGTACTCAACAATCGTGTCATTCGTGGAAGCTGGCTCATGTTTAGTGTGGGCTCCTGCAAGATCTCCTCGCATTTTTGGTGGCCACCCGTGCAAATGAATATTTGCGTTTATTTTTTTTTTCATGTCAGCTTGCCGGCCGAGTGCCTCAACTCTAAAATATTACATCAGTGGATTTATGAAAACGTTGTTTTATTACTTGGTATCCAAGTTATATGATGCATACTCTTTACGCAAAGGACGCACGAAAAGTTTCAGCCTTTCACGGTGTTTAATTTTTTTATCTGCTGTAGAACAGTAGCATCCATAATATTGCGGCTCGCTGTGAGTGCCACAAAATAAAACTGCTTATGAATGTTTTCTTATTTACTTCCGAAACCTGGTGGGCATATAGTATAATCCAGTATTTCACAGCTATAAACGTAGGACGTCGCAAGTTACTGAGAGTTTAACAAATGTAGGACGTGGCAAGTTATAAGCATCTTCTTATTGCTGCCCAGCCGACGCCAAACAATCATTCGGAAGCAAGAAGCATGATCGCACATAGTTGCCTTTATATATTTGCTGAGTATCACTGCAAACCATTAAATCGGTTCATTTAAAAAAAATATTAAAAAAGTTTGGAGCGCATGCTTTCTATTCTATTTTTATACAAAAATTGCATCTAACTTTCACATACTCGCTTGTTTTTTTAGAGCGCAGCTCTTAGGCGCGCGTTTCTGGGTTGAGCGTCGTCGCCGTCGCCGTCGGCGTCAGAGTGACCCCGCGTTTCATTACGGGATCTTTCCCATAATAACGTCACAGGTGACGTTACGTGTGACATCACGAGGGTAAAACGTTCCCACTAAATTTGGCAGGAAATTTTCCATTAAATTTAGGGTAAATTTGTTTAGCTAATTTAACGGGGAATTTCTCCTGATAAATTTAAGGGGAAATAGTGTTCTGCAAAAACGTTCATTCTGACTCTTTTGTTTTAGCATTCTTCTGTAGATATAATAATGCTCGGCCGCTAATTTAGTAGTCCGCGGAAATATACGAGCAAGTGACTCACCGATGAAACAGGGACTCTCTATTTGAATAAATACTGCATATTCTGCCCGATAAAATATAGACTTCCGCACGCATTCGTCTTAAAGGTGACGCTGAAGTGGCTCTCGGGGCTGTCGTTTCCTTTTGTGCGTTTTTGTGATTGTTTACTTCCACTATCTGGTAGACAATTTACTTTCATCGGGACGCTTATCTTAATAAGAGAAGAAACCGGGCTCAACTGCATAATCCTTACACATTCGCTTTCGCCACGGGAAGGAGCTAGAGTAAAGCCGCAGAGATTACGCAGAGCTCCCGAGCAGCCTGAACAATGAGTATTCATATCATAAAGACTAAAATTAAATATTTAGTAGGCGCAGAATCTTCGTTTGTAGAACAAGGCGTCTCCACCAATGCGCAATAGGAAGTTTTTTAGAAGGAATGTTGAGCGATTCCGGGATTCAGGTGCTTGGCGCGATACGGGTAGGACAATCATACACAGAGCACTCATGCTCTTAGTAGTGCCGTTTTCTTTATTTCAAATATTATTTTTTTTATCGTCGAGTTCATGTCCCTAGACTTGAGACAAAAATGCCGATTGCTTTCTCCAGATAGCGCTTGGTTCGGAATTGTGTGTTTCCATACGCGCGTGAATAACGTCATTGTCGTGTGAGGCTCCATCCTGCCTTTTCTTACGTAATTGCTTCACTCGAGTAAATTTTCTTGCTTTGATGGAGCAAATATTTTTTTTTAAGTACCTTATAATATCAGCTGTTACATTATATTTTTATCTGAACAGATATCCTAGAGAATTCTCTCTTACAAATGCACTAATTTTATGAAATCAGGCTCATCAGGTAACCAAATATGTATATGCTGGGGTGTGCAATTCAGCTCAATAATTTTTATGAAATAAGGCGTTTAGAATCGCGGTGTAGTGAAGACGTTGGTTATGAAAGCTTGTCATCATCATCATTTATTTTCCTTGAGGGCCCATGGGGTATTATACAAGAGGGTGAGGATTAATATAAAAAAACGACATGATTACTCTATACAAAAGAGAAGTGAAGAGCCATCACAAACAAAAGCCCTAAAGAAACTGGCAAAAACAATTTTCCTTGACATACGTATGTAAGGAAGCGCGATCAGACATATTAAAGTGACAATTTGAGAAACGACTTCAATTTCGAGAGACGTTAGCTAAGAAACCGAACTACAAAGCAGAGAGCTGATATTTTCCCACAAAATGAGGACGAGTAAAAAGAAAGGCAACTCACGCTTCATAAACTTGAAACCATTCACGTAAACTGCATTCAGTAAGACTGCGTTGGTGTGCCGTATCGTGAGCCATCTCCACAAGCTCTGGGCTACAAAAACGAGGCACATGGGAACCAGAATGTGTGGCGGATGTACTCTGTAATTGACCGACGGCGCTCGCCACGCCAACGAACACGTCCATGACGCTTTGGGGGCACAGAATTGCAATCTAATGTCACCATTCTCAGTGCTAATGACTCTCGCCGGAGAACTACGGGTAATGATTTTCTGAAATCCATAAAGTCTCCGAATTTGCCCTCAGCGGACAGATTACATTTTAATTATTGAAGAATGTTTTGTGCACGGCAACTGTTCTGGGTATTCAGTATGTTTGTATTACACTTCCTTCATGTTTCCCAAAACACGAGCATGTGGTGCATCGGAATGTCGTTAACTCAATTTCTCCGTAATACTTCTACACTTTGTATATGCGTTGTATAGTCTAAAAAGTCATGCTCCCAAAGAAGCTTGCCTTCCACCAATAATAATCCGTTTTTTTATTGCCCATTCAACACAATTCACGCAACTCAATATTCCTCTATTCTTCCACTATAGCGGAACTATTGTAAAAAAATTTCTGACGTTTTGATTTGGTCTGTGCACGTTCATGATGATGATGATCATCATCATTATCCTCATCATTTATTAAAGCTTAAAGGCCTTACGGGCATTACACAAGGTGGGGGTACTCGCTGAAAAACAAACATTATATAAAAGAACAAATAAAAAGTGGGTTGCATGCTGGAGAACATTGTTAAAGTAACAAAAACAGAAAAAAATTCAGCTTAATAAAACTATTTAAACTATAAAAAAGAAATAACTCTCCTATTTCTTTTTTATCTGCTCCTCCCCCCCCCCCAAAAAAAAAAAAAACAAACAAACAACAACAACAAAAACAAAAAACAATTGGGCGGTATGAATGAAAGGAAATGAAAATATTATTTTTTACATCGTTAAATATATTCCGCTTGAGGTTCGAAACACACCGGGGCTTATCTTGCGGGGCTATATTTTCATAGACAATAACTTCAAATTAATATTGAGATACACTCACTGAAGCAAGATAATATGTCGGAAACGTATTTATTTAAAACAGCGGATTTTGACCTGAGGATAGAGTGCCTGTAATTTCAGTCATGTAGCGATACTTGGTAGGGCTAAAAGACACACGTAGAGTAGTCCACTAGTTATCTTGAAATATATGTTTAATTATTTTTTTCTCGTAACGGTGTAATATTTCTAAGCAAGCATTACATTTTTAAAATTATACCTAAGCTCCGAAACTTAAATTACATAGAACATTTATATACTGCTTTAAAGGAAACTTCAAAACTCCCAAATTTTTAAACAAAAATAGTGAAACCGCGTAATTAATGGACGAATTTTTATTTTAAATATATTCGGAAAGCGCCAGAATGTAGGAGCTGTACGGGAATTCTAACTGTTTTGTTAAATTACGTGTATGGTATAAGCTTAGATGTAAGCGCCCCACAATGCCATTTCGGCTGGCATTAAAGAAGAGCCACACCGCTTCTAGCACCTTCTCTCTAAAACTTTGTAACCCGTGAGGTTCCTTTTCATAAATATAATAGAAGATTACTGCATTCTGCCAATTATTCGTATTTAAACGTTTTTTATTTGAAATCTCTTTCCGCTTTAATATTCAAAATCGTTAATACTATGTTAGATATTCGCTCTTTCCCGCCTAAGGTTAAACGTGGGTGGCGCCATGTAGCCCTTAAACACATCAGGTTCTAAAGTAGACTACATATTGTGTAGTATCTGCGAGATCAAATCTACGCAATATCTTCGATCAATGGTTACTTATGTGACGTAATTCAGTGTAATGGCGAATGACTAGTGCGTATACGATTAGGAAATTTACTCGGATCGGAAGTGTGCGGGGCTGCCCGATAGATTGCGGCACGGAGTTTGTTTCCAAATACAAGAATTACAGACGTATACACTTCTCTGTAATGCGATATGAGAGCGTAGCTCTAGAGGCATGTGAATTTTGTGACATACAGCTTTAAACAATTTGAGAGAAAAAAAAATATATGTATATTACGAAGTGAAAAACGCACGGTAAGTCATCTCCGGACGAAACAGTTTTTAAAGGTCCGCTGTTTTTTGTTTTTTCACCGCGAGTTTTTCACATCGGTATATATGCGCCTTCGGCCCCTTGGCTCCTATGCCACCGTGCCCATTCTATTTATTTATTTATTTACCCTAAAGGCCTTGACGGGCATTACATAGGGGGGGGGGGGGGGGGGCGATGGTACAAAGTTTGATACAATTGGGTCAAGTGGAAAAAAAAAACTATTACATAGTTTGCATAAACAATATTAAACATACGATAAACAATATAAATAACAAAAACACTGGATGAAAACATAACACAAAGCAGCAGTATATAAGTTGATACAATTTAATTAAAGAACTCATGAACATATCAGGTGAAGTGATTAACGCGATTTCTCTGGACAGGCTGCTCCATTCGGAGATGGCAAGAATCAGAGGGGAATTCTTAAACAAGTTAGTGCAGGCAAAGATGGGCGATACTTCAAAGTGATGATCTACGCGAGACGAAATACGATGAGCAGGCTGAATGAATGAGGTCCTAAGGGGTGATGATTCATGATAGAGCTTGTGGAAAAAATGACATGCGAGCAATACATCTTAGTACTGCAGTTGGGTTAGGTTGAGGTTGAGTTTTATATTAGACACACTGGCAGTACTTGAGTACTTGAAAGATATATATATATATATATATATATATATATATATATATATATGGCAGAAAACGGTTGTTGGAGTTTTTAAAACATATTATTCGTAAAGTTCGTCGACGTTTCGGCCTGAGATACACCTTTTTCGAGAAAAAAGGTCTGTCTCAGGCCGAAACGTCGACGAACTTTACGAATAATATGTTTTAAAAACTCCAACGACCGTCTCAAGTGCGTTTTCTGCCGTATATATTTTTCGTCATCCTGCGCTACGTTTCTCTCTCTCTCTCTCTCTTTCTATATATATTATATATATATATATATATATATATATATATATATATATATATATATATATATATATATATATATATATATATATACATACATATATAGGGCACGCTGGAGGCCCATAACGCAAAGCGCGCGGTGTCTGTTTCAACGTGAAACGTATTTGGCCAGTTGCTCCGGATTTCGTGAAGCAGCATCTCGTGAAGCCGTGCCCTGTGACGTCATATGACGACACAGTTTCCCCGCAAAATTTAGTTGGAAAATTGATGCCAGCTGACTTCAACAACAATTCAGCTTCCACGTTAATTTAGCGAGGAAATTGCGTCACGTCACCTATAACAAATTCAGTTTACCAGCTAGATTTAGCGGGAAAATAGATGTCACGTGACCTCAACACCAATTCAGTTTCCCCGCTAAGTTTAGCTGTAAAACCGACGCTACATGACTTTAACACCAATTCAATTTCCCGCTAAATTTGCGGGGAAACAATTTGCGTTGAGGTCATGTGACGTCCGTTTTGTCGCTAAATTTAGCAAGGCAAGCGACTTGGTGTATAAATCACGTGACATGAAGTCACGTGACATAATTTTCCCCACTAAATTTAGCGAGGAAACTGAATTGGTGTTGAGATAGTGTGACGTCAATTTTCCCGCTAAATCTACCGGGGAAACTGAACTTGTTTATAGGTGACGTGACACGAAGGCATGTGACGCCATTTTGCCGGCTAAATTTAGCGGGGAATCGAATTGGTGTATAGGTCTATGTCTTCCCCTAATGCAACTCACGTGGTTATGCCAACGCCGACGCCACCAAACGCGGAAATGGGCGCCTAAGAGCTGCGCTCTAAAAGAGGCGAATAGGTGTTAGTTTCTAGAGAAAGTTCTCCACAGTGAAAACGTAATAACGCGTTTAGCATAGCAAAATTTACATCACATTCCGCCCATTTTTGATCTTCAAGAAAAAGCCCCGTTGAAGCCCGCCTTTTAAGAAACCGTGTTGTAAGGTCGAATTTTGAACTACCATTGGTTACATTAATAGCCATAGTCCTGGTTAGCAAGGCTTTGTTCCGGAGGGCACAAATAAAAGGAATTAAAAAATTACAAACCCACCCGACATCCCCGGCATCAGAAGTCCCTTTATGTAAAGTATATGGCTGTGAATATCTTTAAGTCTAAAGTTGACCTTGTTTGCATGCTGTTTGTCTGCGATGATAATAATTTATTTTGAGCGAAATCACCCGTCGATTGCCGAATGTCGAGGAGTTACCTGCTCTCGTTTGGTTCTGTGAATATCATTTGAATCCGAACACTATGCAGCAAAGGCGCGTTAATCCTCCGCCACTACTACTCACGCCACTTCAACGTCAAATATTGGTCAAGGGTAAGTAGTGCAAAAACACAAAACATCGGATCCAAAAGCGGCGACTACTTCCGCCTACCGTTGATCACTCGAACGAAAGGTCGTCATTAAGGCCGAGCAATTGACGTCTCGAAACGACCTTGGCAACATATCCCCGAGCACCTTACCGGCAGGCAGACAACAAGGAAACTCCGTGATATACGGCCCTTTGCCATACTCAGCGGGCACAAATCGCGTCTCCTCCTCTCCCCCCCCCCCCCCCCCCCCCCCCCCCCGCCCCTCTCAACACCCATCTTATACTCACGCAATCCCATAGAACGTTACGAGTCTGAGGGTCTCTCCCCTCAAGATGCTTATGCGCCTAAGAAAGCACGAGCTATGTCAAAAATTGAAACCAGCGGTGTCTGACTCCACGTGCGTACGCGATGACCGCGTATACGTGTGTGCGTGTGCGTCTGTGTGCGTGTGTGTGTGTGTGCGTGCGTGCGTGTGTGTGTGTGTTTGTGTGTCTATTTGAAGTCATTTCCGTGGCCACAGTTTTCCCGATTACAACTCTCGATAGCACAAGGAAACTAGCAAACTAGGGGTAATTGTTCCTCCCTTATTAATTTTCTTTTTCAGACAGGCGTAATGTTGTTTGCCCTTCGGCATTGCTGGTCGAGAATTTGTGCGAAACAAGCTTCCACTTGTCGGGCCACGCCAGAAGAAACAGCAGCTTTTTTGTTCGTACGATGCACTGCCGCGTGTTGTATAAGTAGCTAGAGAAAGCGAAACAAACAGGTCCGAAGCCCGGACAAGAACCGCTTTAGTTCTGCTAAAAAGTGTTTGATGTCGACTCACCCTGTGACCCAACTTTAGTTACCCCGGAGGAACCAGTGCGGCGTCTACACCACGGAGTGAATGTCCACGCACATAAAAAAGAAGATCGAAGCCGGTAAGCAACGTTCCTATATTAAGATTATGTTTCCATGATATTTGCCATAGACGTGTACCATGTTTGAGAACAGATATTTTACTTAAGATGTTAACGTTGTTTATGAATGTGCAGGGTGGACGCCTCATTTACTCTCAGAAAAAAAAAAAAAATTGTATATTCTTACATTCCTTTTCCTCTATACGACACCCCAAAACTTCAGTCCGACGTGCAGCGCGCTGACGTCGAACCGACGGAACTAACTTTCACTAGCGGCTTGATAGCCAAGTGCTATAACTTAAGAAAGTAGCTAATGTACGTGTTACATACTACAAAAAAAAAAAAAAAAAAAAAAAAAAAAAACTAATCGGGGTTTGTTTGGTTTAACTGCAAAACCTCAGTGGTTTTTTTTTCTGTAGTCTTTGATACGTACTTTAGCTGTTTAATGAGGTATTTATCACCGTTCTCAAGCCTCTCGTAAAACTTGGGGCTGGGTTTTTTAGTGTCGTATATAGAACAAGGCGTTTAAGAATATGCCTTTATGTTCTGAGATTGTGCCGCATGTGCTTAAAATATGTATAAAAAAAATCTCTACATGTTTTGTAATAAACCATAAGGAAGAATTAAATCTGTCCTTCCAAGTATATTATTTGCATTCGATTTTGCAGTGTACCAACGCGCTTGCCTCTAAAAGTATGTTTTGTAAGTTCGATGATTTTTGATTTTTTCTAAAATCTGGTAAATTTTGGTTGTTAAATTTGTCAACAACAATAAAAAAGTAGGCTACAGACGACAGCACTAACTACACAATTAAACGTCCACACAGACGAACAAAATTACGCGACGGCGAACGAGGGTACGTCACTTAGGCGACTCAACTTAATAATGGCATAATTTACAATGAACGCGCTCAGATACATTTTTTCTTTCTTATGTAAGCGACTCCAACACTAAGAGCCCCTCGCTGTCATTAGGTATGTCGGTGCTTTTGACGCGTCCCTCCTTCGCCTGTTAAAGTTATAAGTTCCTGTTGCGGTATGTTGTTATGCCACCCTTGGTAGTTAGATCTCTGTCCGTTTGTATATAGAAGGAAATTAGATAAACAAATAAAGCTAAATTAAACGTGTACCGCTCACCATGTTTATTTTTTCTTACGGAAACATAATTTAGCTTTTTTTTTTCATGAACGTAACGGTTTTAGCAAACAAAAAGATAGCGGTTGCATAGTTCAGATAGCACCATTAGATGACTTGCTTCGTCTCCCGTGCAACTCATTTTGTTACTTAGACTTCGTTGGGATGTTGTTCCACAAAACCTTTCCTGCATACTCGGCTGTACTCGTATATCTAACGCAGCGGAAACAAATAATAATTTTTGCCCGTTGCAGTTCGCATGGTTTGTCAGTAAACTATTGAAAGAGCGTCTCACGCTCATACATTGACTATGAACAAGAGAAGGAAGTTGAAATATACAGCTGGTGATCGCCAGTTTAACTGATGGTGATTAAATGTTCCTAAAAAATATATTGACTCGGTGGCAATATGATCATTTGGATTTTTCAACGCTTGTTTATTTTAGGTGAATTCAAAGCAAACTGTGTAGCCAATTGAATCCAATTAAATGAAGTGTTTAGGCAATCCTACGCAAACATCATGCTCTACTGGCCACCGTTCTATAATAATAAATATTCTTAATTATCCCTTAAAAATTGCAAGACAGATGGCAGTTTTAAACGCGATTTTCTGCCCTCAATTCGATTGGTCATTGGTTTTTATTTTTTTATGAAAAAAAATAATCCGCTCTTAAATAATTTATGCAAGTGGGATTGATGACATTGTGACAAAAATTCGTCCGCCAATAACTAGTAGATCTTAATTATTTGAGTGCGTTCATTATATGTTCAACCCAATCGGTATTGTTCGTTCTCGCGAAGCATTCTAGAAGCCGGTACTTGTTTCCCTCTGAGCCCATAAAGAACGTATTTTCACATATATTTCGAGGTATTCAGAAATGCATTTGTAGGGCTGATTTAGGATTGAGTATGCATATAGTATGCCTAATTATATGGATTGCAGCATAAACACCGTGTAGTGCCTAGTGCAGATAGTTACCACGTGAATTTAGAATAGACAAGGAGTTCTTACCACAAAAAGAGACATGCCAGGTTATATGTAGTTGTCTTGAAGGAAATCGACTGACAAAGTCACAATGAGGGCAAATGTGAATTAATCGATGAAAAACACGAAAATATTTTTGCGTGATTGTCAAGCTGGACTCGTGTGTTTGCGCAAGTCTCTCAAATTTCCTGATACCTACATTTTTTTTTATAAACACATAAAAAAAAAAAAAATTCGCGTATGTAGGCACACAAGTATTTTCATATCCACTCTTTAATGGGTCCAGTTATAGCTGTGGAATTCCAATTAATTTACACAAATTAATTTACATTAATTGTAATTCCAATTAATTTACACCTGTGCCGAAAAATATCACCAGGAGGTCTGAAAGTACACCCTATAGTTTACTCAGTACGTGCGTTGTGGTGCAGGTTGTCTCGAAGCAGTAAAAATAAAATTCTACTACAATCGATTGCATGAGTCGCAAAATGATGAGGAGTCAGTCCGATTGATTTTAAACACACAATCTGTGTTTAAAAGCGACACGTTACACTCGAGCATTAGGCTCGACCGACACACAGGACAAGGTCATATATGCGATATAGCCCCGCAGAGGCTATATTCCTTATACGACCTTGGCGTTAGGGTGTAACGTGACTCCTTGACGTCACGTAACACCCTTACGTCACTTGACATCTTGTCGTCACGTAACATCGTCACCTCAAAAGGCGTTTCAGAGTCACGTGACCACATGGTGCCCCTGGACATCACTCAAAATGGGCCTAACTCGCTTTCAACACATTGTGTGCGTCTATGAGTCCATAAAATATTATCGAGACATGCTTTAATTTTTGTTTCTTACTTAAATTCGAAAATGTTGCTTATTCCAAGTTTCATGTAGTGTGCTATTATATTACAAAATGGGATTAACAGAAGCCGTTTATAATATGATTGAAGGTCATTAGTCTTTACGGGTCTCCAGTATTTTATTCCCACGTTTAAGTATCCACGTAAGGTAACGTATGGTAATGCCTATACAGCGCAACAAAACAGCCAGAAGTAAGCGAGCTTTAGCTAAGATTCATAATCTCATTAATTGAAAACATACCTTCACGTCTGTCATGGCAATTTCTAACCAGCACCTCCACCAGAATGTCACGGATGGGGAGAAAACAAAGGATGAATGACTGAGAAACCTAACCATATAATTCGGCGAACTCGAGCGAAAATAGAAGTGCTAAAGGGCGTTGCGTTGTTAGATGTCGGCGAGGCAGCGGGATCGGGCGCTGGCGCAAGACTAACTTGCTGCAGCCAGTCAAGGCTTCGTTTCTAGCGACGACATCTTCGGGATGATTCTGTACGAGAGCTACTGGCCTCATTTTTATTATACTAGCACTTTATAGAGGATCTACGAAAGATAACTGTAATAACCATGGAATGGTTTTGAACCTCAGACATCCGCGTGATTGCCGAGTGCGCTGCCTATTGTATACGCATGGGGCATTCCTCCCTCCTCTAAGACGCATCGATGCGATGCGCGAAATAGGGAAATAACAACATACGCTAGTAGGTCCAACAAATTACGAATGGGACAACCAGAAAAAAGTACGAACAATAACAGAATGAGTTGATAGCCTCAACGCGCGTAGAAGAGATTTATACGGACGATGTACACAACCTCGGGAAGCGTTGGACTGCGAGAAGGTCGTGTGTAGTCGGGTACGAGCTACAAGGTGATACTCGACGCCAGATGATCTTTTTTTTAGTTTTCGCAGAAGTCGCCGCATTAACAACTTTAGTTCACCCAGCTTATTCATCCTTCTCACCTGTATTCGTGATATTTTAACTGTGGTAAAATGTTACACTCAGCAGTTGTTTAATAACAGAGTGGGACAAGAAACTGCAATGAATGTAAGATTTCTGGATGTTCTTGCCACAGGACCATAACTTTAATTTTTTTTACACATTTAATGAATGAATAATGATGCTTAGTAACAATGGCTTAGCGCAGCGTCTCGCTCTGAATAATGTTTTTAACATTTCACGATATTGTAACCGAAATAAAGAAGCAGAAAGCTATAAATTACCGCATGCTGTGGCTTTGACTCGAAATAATAGCTTTCTTTGTTGTTTTCAGTAGAAGACGGACCTAGCATATTCTGAACGAAGAACAAGCCAGTCACAGCACCCAAGAAAACGACTTCATAAGTCAAGACCGCAAGTCTTCTTCAAGCTCCCGGTTGCAACGCTTTGTGTAATTACGCCATTTGATGAATTTTTGCCATTGAACACCTCAGACCGCTTTTGTACAGCAAGGACATTTATCACTGGGCACTGTACAATAGAAAACCATGTAGATTTAAGCATAAGTAGGTGAAACAAGTTCTTATAGAAAGCTTATACCTTCCTCTGTGGCTTTTCATTCAATTATACCAAAAAGCGCAGATTTGGCGATCATCATGTCCCAACTCTACATTGATATAGCATTATGCTTGATTAAACTCGTAAATACTTAGCCGTCCTTGCCGAAACCAGACAAGAGTGGATTCTCACTGCGATGGCTTGTTTTCGCCTCAACGTACCATTGGTGACGCTGTATGCAACATTGGGTGAAGACGGCATCATTCGAGCTCTCCAGGACACTGAAGTAAGTCACCTCGTGACTTCTTATGACCTAATGCCAAAGATTGCTAATATCGTACCCAAGACACCTTCACTAACACATGTCATATATATGGAAAGTCCAACGTCAAAGGAACTGGTGGTAGTACCTGATAGGGTAAAGGTCGTTCCATTTTCTGAGCTAGAAAAACTCGGCAAGACAACAAAAACGCCTTCAAATGGAGTGGCGCCCACGGCAGATGACATTGCAATTATTATGTACACAAGTGGTGCCACCGGCATTCCCAAGGGTGTCATGGTTACCCATAAAAACATAATTTCTACCGTAAAGGGTCTCAGTGTCAATTGCCAAGAGCAAGGCGGTAGTAACAATGATGCGTACATCGCCTACCTACCTCTCGCTCACATCATGGAGCTCTTAACCGAGTGTCTCTCTATTGGGCTGGGAGCCAAAGTCGGTTTCTCCTCTGCCCTAACCCTAACCGATAAATCAACTGGATTGCAACCCGGATGTCCAGGGGACGCAACCTTACTTCAACCTACCGTCGTAGTGTGCCCACCACTCATTCTTGACCGCATTCGCAAAAGCATAACAGAAATAGCGGCGTCCAAGGGACCCTTCTTCGCCCGCGTGTTTGAGTACGCTGTCGCATACAAATGCTTCTGGTTGCGGCTCGGTTTCAATACGCCGATTCTCAATAGATTGGTGTTCAACAAAATGCGCGCTTTGCTGGGAGGACGATTCACGATGGTGGGCACTGGATCTGCTCCACTTGCGGTGGATACGGACGCGTTCATCAGGGCGTGCCTCGATTGCTGTCCTGTGGGAGGCTATGGTCTTACGGAGACTGCTGGTTCTGCCACACTCAAGGACATGGACGATCAGAGTTTCGGGCGAGTCGGTCGCCAATTCTCGGTGGCTACGTCAAATTGGTGAACTGGGACGAAGGCGACTATCGCGTCACCGACAAACCACATCCTAGGGGCGAGATAGTAGTTGGTGGAGATTGCGTAACGCAAGGATATTTTAGAAATGAGACTCTTACCAAGGAGTATTTCAAGAAAGAGGACGGCATGCAATGGTTCTACACCGGAGACATCGGAGAATTGTACCCTGACGGCACCTTCAGTATCATCGACCGTAAAAAGGACCTGCTGAAGCTTCAGCACGGAGAATATGTATCTCTGGGAAAAGTTGAGACGGAGCTGAAGACATGCCGGTTGGTGGACAACATATGCGTTCACGGTAATTCTTACGAATCGTATCTAGTTGCTCTTGTGGCGCCTAACCCAGTCCAATTAAACAAACTGGCTTTGCAGGAAAAAAAGAACAACTTGAGTTTTAACGAACTTTGCAAAGATAAATTGATTACTAAACTTGTTTGTGACGCTATTACTGAGCACGGACGTCGGGCTCATCTGCACAAAACAGAAATACCTGCTAAAGTTAAACTGTGTGCTGAGGACTGGCAGCCGGACACTGGTCTCGTGACGGCGGCCTATAAGATTCGAAGGCGAGAAATCGAAAAATTCTATCACAATGAAATCAACGAGATGTACGGGATGAACAAGTTTCCTTAAAGAAAGTGACAATCTAGATATCAGCCAGTCTGTATATATTTATAGAAAGGTTCGAATACGATCATGTGCTATGACAACAGTCTCCCGTACTTAAAGGGGCCCTGCAAGGACTTTTTTACTGTTTTTTAATTTGCACCGAACCTGAGCGCACTGAACGTAGCAACTTAGTGAAACTTTTCTTTTCTTGAAATTCACTTGATTTTAAAAGTTAAAGGCAAATTAAAATTACAAAAACAAGCAAAAAATAACCTCCCTCATGACGTCCTTGGTTGCTTGAGTGGCCGTGAATTAGAGGAGGGGTAGTGAGCTCAGCGAGCGGTCACGGCTGCCGCACTCCGTGTCGACGACTCAAGAGGGCGCCACTAAAGCAAGTTCTGGAGAGGCTGTATGCAGCCGGCAGCCAGAGCGGCTCTCATTGCATTTGCTGCTCAATTAAACACTAATTCGGCAAGACACTTCATTGGCCACAAACGACAGCAAACACGGGTAAAGATCAGTTCAGAATGGGAGTCACTTCGCGGTGCCATACCGCGAAACGGCCAACCGCAAGACAAAGCTTCTCGCCGAAGGCCTTCGGAACGCTCGGAGCCGGTCGGATCCTCCTGTCCATACGACCGCAGCGCCGCCGCGTACATCCGGGACCTTTGCGTGTCGGCGCCTGATCCCACTACTCCTTTCTAGTTACCTTGAGGCCCTCCAGCCAGAAGGCAGATATCCAATAAACGTATTAGCCAGCCAGCCTTTCTAGTATGCGCCGCCTTTTCCACCGCTTAGTGGCGGGTATGTCAACGGTTATTTCTTGTTTCGCTACTTTATAAACTACATTCGTTTCTTTTCCGATCTAAAATACTGAACAAAAGCAACTTTTATAAATAATTGAAACGGTTCGCGCCACTTATGTTTTGCATTTCGACTAAAAAGAAGCTTTTAGCGGCTCTGACCAGTAGTAAGCCCAGGACCAAAGACGTCACATTTTGCGCGCTTTCGGTACCGAGGGTCGCCCTCGTCGGTGGAGGAGGTTTCCGCGTCGTCCGGTTAAAATATGACGCACTGATATTTAGTTACTCTCTCCGTGCCCGCTGGCTTGCCCGAACCCCAAGAGGCGTGGGAACAGCAAAAAAGGTAGACACTTAAATAGGATTGCAGGGCCCCTTTAAGACTTTCGGACTTTTGTGTGCGTGTATTCAATATGTTAAGCTCAATAAGTCTATGCGCCAATGAGAAAAATGTTAATAATCACATAAAACAACTGCCGCACAGTCTTGAATTGTGTCGATCATAAAAATATTTTTGCTTTGACAAGATTGTCATATGAATACGCTCGTTGTTTATTCCTTCAATGTTATCGGTAAAACTGTGATGAATGTGCTGATCCTTAAGCTTCGTTTTCAGTCTTTTATATTTGTTTATTTTCAAAGAGTCTTGTTTCATTGCTGTCATATTTATTTGGCCTCATTGAACGTGGGTTCCAGAAAATGGTGCTAGTCATTTTGGGAGACTCCTGTGGCTAGAGCACCTACGAGAATTTCAGGGCCGTTCAATTGAGTTGGCGGCTTTTGTAAATAATAAAGTACCACAAACATTGTGATATGAAAGGTCTCCATTTCTTTCCTGGCGCTATTAGTTAAGAATGAACTCGAAGACAAAACAATAAGTAGGAAATATTTGTGAATGTACTCATAAAAAGTAAGTAAACACCGCGAGGTTAACGTACCTTAAGGTAAGCCGCTTCCTCCTCCGGACCGGCGGCACTTCATAACACCAAATTTACTTAATGGCCGCTAATATGTAATCACGTAAAACCTACTTTAATAATTTAATTGTTACTTTATAAGTTGCTCTCACGTTATTTTCTGCGAAACTCCTCAATAAGTAAAGAAACAAAAATGTAATCTTTCCGCAAATTCTATTGCAATCCTAGATTAAATATCCTCTGTCGCAACTTTATTGTTGTCAATCTAAAAATAAAGGATGAAGGCGCTATATTTTAGAGGAATAGTTTGTGTAAAAAAAGAATGCAATACACTCTGCCTCTTTACCTCGCTCGCTGCCCTCAGCCGTGCCTCGTTCGCGTGCTCACGAGAGTGAGGGAAAGCTTCTGCGCTTTATTAAAAAAACATCGACGCGACAGCGCAAGTGGGGGTGGAGCCTTTTGTTGCGGTGGCTCTCGTGCACATCAGAGCTTCACCGAATGCCATACGCTCGAGCTCATGTCGTTCCCCCAACTGTGTTTACCTTCTCTAACAAAATAGTAAATACCATCTACAATCAAATAAAAAAGGAGACAGCGTGCAGTGCTGGGTATAGATTATGCAATAACTGAGATGTAATATAACAAAGCGTTATGTACTACCCGCGGTGTAAGATATTACAATGCAATCCACTTTAACGATAATGAGGAAACCCGAAAATGCAATCGTTATAACCGATTATCGTTGTATCTGGACTAGAAATTGATCGTTTCTAGTCTAGATACTCTATAAACTGATCGTTATAAGCAGTATATTTGTTATATCGGGTATCGTTATAAGTGGATTGAACTGTATCTGGGTTTGGACACCGCGCGCGTCACAGATGAAAGATAAAGCCCCTTTCCTCGCCTTGGTTGCAAGTGGCGCCACCAGATGGCTCCTCGATGTGCTGCTAATAACAGCCTATTGCGTGCCTTGTTTCCATGCTTCTCTATGCAGAGCGTAAGCGAATATTAATAATAATAATAACTTTTTTTTTTTCATCTAATGACGGGGGGCCCAAAGGAAAAAAGATGCAGTATGCAGCTTGACCGGTCCTCGAGCCCCTTACACTGGTCAGCAGCAAGCATGCGGAAAAAGCACAAAAAAGGCAAATTATACAGTGAAACCGTTGAACATCTACGGTTGGCATTTGTACAAACCAAGGTTCACCCAAGTGCAAAACATAGAATGAAAATAAAAATCATGTACAAAAATATAAGCGCAAGTTCTTGAAAGTTAGACTATCAAAATTAGGGCTGGGCGTCGATTAAAAATTTTAACCCGATTAATCGCCACCCTTTAATCGATTAATTAATCGATTAATCGGTTGCGTTGATTTTTTATAAATAATATATTAAAATTGAATGCACCAACTCGTCTTGCCTTTGAAGACTTATTTTACTCTTTGTTACAAGGCGCAAAAGACATTTAGAATTGAGGATACATATAGTTCAACGATTCAAAGACTCACATAGTTTTGCTCCAGCTCCAAAGACAAAGAAGTTTGTCCACATTCTCCGACAGGAAGACTAGAAGTCAGGGCCTGGGCGATGCTTTCTGTTTTTGTTTTTTTGTCCAGAGAAAGGGGCCTCAATGAGAAGGCGTTGATTGTTGTCTGCGTTTTGGCAGATGGTCCTTGCTGCAGCGGAGTACATGGGTGCTTCGCTCGTAGGTGATACTGAAGCGAACTTACGCTCCAACTGTACGAAAACGGCTTTTTGCAGATGATGCAGTGAACTTCCTTCGAGATAAAAACTTCACCGCTGGAGTTTACTTTAAACCCAATCTTTCCAGCGAGATTGCCTTTCATACTTGTGAAGTCGTCCATTTTTGCGGGTCGAATACTGGGACAATTAATCACGGCGTTGTTAGCTTGCCTGCTTGCTTTTCTACTTGTTTGTCTTGCCTGGGCAGGACGTGTAATAGATCCTCAACACGTGAAGTTTCGCGGTCGCACGGGGATCAATTGCGGGCCCGGCTTGTTCTTCTGGACTCGGCAGAATAACTGTAATGTATATCCTCGAACACGTAACGCTTCGCGAGCGCGAGAATTGAACCTTGCTCATAGCACCTGGCTGGGAACGGAAAACCACTCGGGACAGAACGTCCGGATACATGCCACGCAGCGTTTTTCTTAAGGGGGGGGGGGGGGGGGGGGAGGGCATGAGTCACCCTTAGTTCGGGCAGGTCGTCCGGGATAGAGCCATGCGTGCGTCCAGTTCTTTTTGAGTACCGATTAAAAAACCAATTAACCGATTAAAATACTTGATCGCGATTAAAGCCTTAATCGATTAATCGGTAGGTTAATCGATCAATTGCCCAGCCCTAATCAAAATCAATATTGTCAGTTCAAAGACTATTTTGTAAATGTGGGATTGAGAGTTTGTCCGTTGCGTGACTACCCTCCATTTCTCTGCGCTGCGGGTAGAATAATCTGGGGACATTTCCCTTAATGACGCAAATCTTTCCAGAAAACACGAGCCCCTTTTTTCACTTTTAAAACTACTACCGAGTCTGCACTTATATAATTTATAAATGTTAATTATTTTACAAATCTTCAATAAATCGGCAGAATGAAAGTTATTTACATATTAGGGGCGAAGCTCCTTAGGGTCTAGCCTTGTCCGTCAGTCCGTCCGTCCGTCCGTCCGTCCATGCTCACATCGATTGCCATCCCATCTGTCTTCTTAAAAAAAGAAAAAAAAATGTTTGCGCAGTCGACAGGATTCGAACCTGTGCGGGGAGAACCCAATGGATTTCTAGTCCATCGACTTAACCACTCGGCCACGACTGCGGGACGAGTAGGGGCTCTGAGATGTGGTAGTAACTCAAGAGCTGGGGATGTCAAGGATGAAACGTTGCATGTAGCCGCTCGATGTCTATACAGGGGAGAATGCTGCGGTCAAATGCGTATATAATCGCGTTAAACTTTGCATGCATTGGCTCAACGTTTATAGACGAGAGGGCGCTGCGGTCAAATGCTCAAATGCCTATATAACCACGTTCCATACCACACATTCTCTTTCTGACATGGACCGTTGACTTAAGTGGTGGCGATCTGTTCCCCCGGCTTCTAGCGGATCCAAGCTGATCCGCTAGAAGAACCACTGGATCTGCATTTCACCCACCATAAAGCAGTAATAATGAAGTCGAAACACAACCCGCAACTCAGCACTACCACTGAGCAATAAACAAAAAATCAGCACCATCAGCACTACCTATGAACAATAAAATCTGTATCATCAGCACCACCAGAGCTTCGCCCCAATCAACATCATTCACCACGTGGAGATGCGGTCATTTTTTCCTCTCAATTGTTTTTTCCGCAGAAAAAACAGTTCTTTTATATCAGTCATTGTGGATGTGCCCCAAACTAGAAGAAAATACGTTAAATGGGAATATAATAGTGATTTATAGAGCAACAATTTAACAATCGTTGGTAAAAGAGATCGGTATCGATTTACGATTCCAACTACCCGAGCAAGCTTTGGAGCATTATAGTTTATAAGATTTTCCCAGCTCGTTGTCTCACTAAAAAAACACTCCAAAAGTTTTGAAACAAGTAACAATTTCGATGGGAGACGAGTCAAAGCGGAGAATCTTCAATATACACAGAGACTTATTTTTTGGTCGAAAAATGACTATAACTTTCGTCTTATTACTATTAATTTTCAGTGAGTTGCTATCCCCTCAGCCTTTGATATTTAAGAAAGTAAAGTTCTTCATAGTATTTAATTCGTCACAGGTTTTGGCAGAAAAATATATGGCAATATCATCTGCATAAATTATTAATTTCGCCTTAGTATTTACGTTGATTATATCATTAATGTACAAATTAAAAAAAAATGGTCCCCATATGCTTCATTGTAGAACGCCTGACGTAATAGATTTTACAGTTGAAGAATGACCGTTTATGTTAACATATTGCTGGCGATGTCGTAGGTATGACTGTAAAAGCAGTAGGGTATGTCCACGAATTCGTTAAGACAGTCAAAGGCTTTTGTAAAATCTATGAACACCCATAGAACAAATTTTTACTTTCAAAATTTTCTAAAATAATTTCTTTTTGATCAAGTAGAGCTGTCTCTGTTGAACAGTTGTTTTCCTAATACCCGATTGTGAGGAAGTTATGAGGTTACATTTATTCGAGAAGTCTACTAAACGATGATAGAGTAACTTCTCCAAAACCTTCGAAGATACGGGCAAACTAGAAATAGGTCTATGGTTAACTAACTCATTTTTATCTCCTTTTTTATACTGTACAGACACCTTTGCTACTTGCATTCTTCTGGGAAACACACATGACTCAACAGAATGATTAAAAATATTAGTTAACACGGGACCCAACTACGGGGCGAATTTGCATTCCATCAGCGTCACAGCTACCGCTATCTTTAGGTGCATTATCACATTAGTAATTTCTGAACTAGCAATTGGCTCTAAAAATATAGATCTACAGTTTCTCTGACCAATATATTTACAAGTCATTAGTATCGGCAATAATAGATATATTTACAAAATATTCATTCTACAGATAGCATAAATCTTGGCCGGTTAAACTTACACCTTACACTGCAATGTCTCAACGGTGTTTGATACAGCAAACCTTTTAACCATCGAACCAATCAGTTTCCATATTACGTCAGTGCGACCATTTGCCGACGAGAAAAGGGAAGAATAATAGCATTTTTCGGCATTCCTTAGCTCCTTGGTTAAGCTGTTCCAATAAGACTTAAATTCCTTTAGAGCATTTCCGGGTTGCGTGTCTTAACGAACCGTTTATAGAGTATATCTTTCTTACGAATTGTTTTGATAAAAATTGACGTTACCCACGGTTTAAAAACCTTTTTTTTATATTTTTACGAATTTATAGGAAAAGTGATTTTTATACAGCTTGAGAAATTGTTCTAAAATAAGTTATAGGCATAACAAACAGTTTCTTGAATAAGCACCGTATTGCAATCTACAGCTGTAATGTCCCGTCTAAAAGCGTCAAGGCTATTTTTATCAATATTTTGGAAAATCCGTGGTTAGCATTTCATTAGCTTTCGAGATATATTAAGCTCAGCACACAAGAAAATTGAAAGATGGTCACTCAAGCACAACGCTTTTACACCTTTCGTGATAAGAGAATAGTCACTTAGTAGTTAACAATCGATACCTTTTCCGACAGTGCTTTTAAAAGTTCGTTTGTTTCTTGCACAGGGACTGCGATGATGTCAGGATGCCGATCACTTATTGGATGATTAAACAAAAAAATGAAAGACGTTTACAAAACTCTGTAATCCTAAATTAGACCGGAGCTCTTGAGGAAAAGGAGGGGAGCGTACAGAAGAGAGGGTATGCCCGTCCTCCTCCTTCAACCCTCCTCCTGTCTTCTTTCCCTCCTCCTCTCCCCCTCCCGTCCTCCCTGCCTCCTCCTCTGCTCCTCCTCATCCCCTCCATTCCTCCTCATCCTCTTCCTCCACTCCTTCTAGACTCCTCCCCTCGTTTCCTTTCCATCTCCCCCAACCCTCCTCCTCCTGCGTATCCTCCCCCTCCCGCTCTGCACCCTCCCCTCCTCCTCCATACCCTCCATTCCTCCCACAGTTTCCTCGCAAAATTTAGCTGAAAAATTTACGCCACCTGACCACAACACCAATTCATTTTCCCCGCCAAATTTAGCGGGGAAAATGTCGTCAAATGATTTTGTGTCACGTCACCCATGATCAAATTTAATATCTCCACTAGATTTAGCGCGAATATTGACGTCACGTGACCTCAACGCCAATTCGATTCCCCCTCTAAATTCAGCGGGGCATTTATGCCGACGGCGACTGCGACGGCGATGACGACGGCGACGCCGCTATACGCGGAAACGGGCTCCTATTAGCTGGGCTCTAAATATATATATAGTGAGTACACCTCAAGGCATCTAGCATTGAGGTCTATCCACATTCTTTTCAATCAGAGCCAATCAAAGCTCGGCCTTGGTCTGATATCACCGCAACTCCTGCACGAAAAGCAGACGACTTGCCCTCCGCATTGACGACAACCTTGCTTTTAAAGGGCAACTCCGGCCAAAAGTCATAATGAAATAAATTACTGGTATCGCTGTAGTGACACAAAATACGACCCCAGCCAAAATATTACGTCCGTGGGACGCCGCACTCTCAACTAATGCCAATAATAAAAATGCGACCGCCGCGAGCCGCTGCTCCTCAGCGGGCGGCCAGCGGATTGCCGATCGCTAAAGCAACATTAGGCCGTGACGTCAGTTTCGTTCTCTTTTTTTCCTCTGGTCCGGGCGTTGCGCGGAGTGTGCATCATTGAGCCGCTTCCACCGCTACTTCGGCTTGTGATTGGCGTGTTTAGCCGTTGCTTTTATCTGTAGCCCGTGTAGCGTCGGTATAACCTTTTGTTTATTTGCTTGTGAGGACTCAAAGACTCGTTTTAGCGAGCAACTAGGTGCGCCCAAGACTGCCCAGCTGCTCCTCGAAAGATGCCGAGTGCAACTTGTAGAGCTGTGGGCTGCTCAAACGACCCGCTGCGCAACACGGAGGTGCTTTTTCACAAGTTTCCAACGGACCGGAAATCGTAGAAGGTATGGGTGAACGCTGTTCAACGAGTGGACTTTGGACTTCGGCTTTTACGCGCCCGAGGAAAAAAGAACGAAAAAATGGGCGTGTGCAGCCCAGCACACGTGTGTTCGGGCGCCGCAGCCCGTGCCGGAGAGCCTCTAAGCTTCGTGTCTGGGACTGACCCGCAGCGCGAAAGCGAGAGGGCCCCCAGTACTGTACGTCACTGGCAGCGCGGCGTAGAGCAACGCCGCTCCATCCACGGAGCCCCAATGCCTATTTAGGCCTAGCGACGAGTACGGAAGACCGCGCACACGGCGACAGCCGCCGAGTATGGCACCGAACGAGTTCACTCGTTTTCCAGTCGCCAGCTTTTGGGTATACAAGCGACGATTACGGCATAGCGCACGCACGGCGGCGGCCGCCGAGTACGGCACCGTACGAGTTCACGGGTTTTCTAGTCGCTAGCTTTTGGGTCTACGGACTAACTCTTGCTACATACTGTAAAACCCTTTATTTTCGCTGCCCCTATATTTCGCGAATCGGTCACAGAGGACATAATCGCGGCCATTAAATTTCGCGAGTTCCATACGCCTGCATTGAAACTCTTAAGGACCGAAATTTTCGCGTGCCCTTAAATTTCGCGAATTTTTCAATTCGCGATATTCGCAAAAATTAAGGGCTCGCGAACATTGAGGGTTTTACAGTATGCTAAGTAACTACCACGTATACAGAATTAAAACAAAATCAGCTTACCTCCTACCTTTAGACGGCTAGCGCAACAGAGGTAGGTGCCCCTTGGCCTGCGTACTCGTTGAACGAGAACGATCCTGACGTCATGTTCACATAGCGGCTGATTTCCAGTGTTGCCAGGGCCTCGAGCGGCTAGTTTCGATTTTGTTTGCCGCACCCCGAACAAAACGTTGAGGCGTCGATATCTTTAAAACTACGCACAATAACGAGAAAAAAATTACACCTTTCAATTCAGGGACGCTGACTGCACTAAAAACAGTCATAATCCCAAAATCGAAAGTATGGACCGGAGTTGCCCTTTAAAGGCGTATTTTGTGTGCGCCGCGTCATGCAGAACTTGACACTTGCGTTTTGCGTATTGCTTAGACACTGCTTCGTGATTGATCCTTGTTTGGTGACACAAGGGAGACAAGGCAAGTTTTATGAAAGCGTTGAGAAGGAGGTATCTATAGCGCGGTGTCCACGCCAGCGTTCGTTAAGGCACGGTCGTGGTTAAGGTGCTGGGGGGCGCGTGCTGGGGTGCCGCAGAAACAAGATACTTCTTTGAAAGTAGGTTGTCCCATATTTCCTCAGTAGCGTCGCTGGACGGCGGGACGCTGTTGGCTAAGGGTAGTCGGGCGAGCGCCAAGAGGACTTCAGGTGGTCGATCGTGCCGCAGCGTTCGCCGTGGTGTGTGTCCTGACCAAAATACATATATCCTACACCTTATGACGCACCACTATAAGCTGTCTAAAGCTGCAGAACCGCTGCAGAACCTCCGGCACACCACGATATGCTCGGGCGCGCTCGCTCAACGCCGGAAAAAGGACGGACCAAAAAAAAGAGCTGTTAACCTGGATACTTTTCCCAGATGGCTGTACCATGTGTAAGGAGAGAGAGTGGGAGGATAAAAAGGGTCCTTTTAAGAGGGAGAGAATGCAGCTAATAAAAAGGGATAAATGTTACATGATTAAGACGATATAAACACGTCCCTTTTCTCGAACAAAGAGGTTACATGCTGCACAAAGAGTTCAGTATATGTTTCCTTAGGCGCTAAACAAGGGCTTTTGTGGCCAATGCTCTCTGTCAGGGAACGTCCTAAGCACCAAGCACCTTCGTTACTGAAAACCGCTGCTTATCGGGGTAGGCAAGCGTGTTTTCGAGTTGAAGTCTTACCTTTCTACGTCGCCTACAAAAAAGTAGAACGAGGGAAAAACTCGCACAAAGTCTGCGTTGAAGTTCGACCGGGTCTCGAATTTATTCAGTAACAAAACGATCACGCTGAGGCAGCAGATGTGAGCGGGTCAAAGGACACATATTGCACGCGAATTCCTGCCGAGCTCTGATTAAACCCTCGTGTGGACCTTCTTCCGTGTTTGAGTGCCATACAACAATTGTCTTTGCGGCAGTCATATCCTAAGATTTATGTTAAAAAAAAGCTGTGTTGGTTTGTGCTCTGATCACATTTTTTATTGCACGCTCGCTGAAATTTTAGTTATAATATAGACCCTTTTCATGTTTACAAACTAAGACCGCCTCTTGCGTCCCAAGCAACGTCCTGTCGCCTCCTTTTATGAAACGTCAAGAGCTTTTTTGTGTAATCACTTCTAGGACGCTTGAAAGCACACAAACGACAAAGTCGGAGACTTAGAAAGGTTATTCTGCTGCGTTACTCAGCTATTATAGGCTCCCCGGTCGGCCTCCAGGAGTACTGAAATGTCTTATTGTCATCATAAGGAAATCGATCATCGTATGCGGCCATCACGGCTTATGGTCTGAATGTTTTATTCGGCAATTCAAGATGCCTCGTCAAAGGGAATTGTATGGCCTTGGATTGAACCGGAAGTTCGCGGGTACGTAAAATTGCAAAAGCCCCACTTTGCGGAGTAATGCTGAATAGGGAATATATGTGTAAATCTGCATTACTGAGGTCCTTCTTTCTGTTGTTATTTTGACTAAACTTGGGCCGTCAATACCTTGATATGTTCGTATATTTATGAAATCAACAGGGCAATGGCAAAGTAATTCGGTACAAAACATGGTCATTTAATCGCGCTACAAATTACCGTCCAAAAATGCAACGCGGAAATTACAACCTTACTTGAAAGAGTAATCATATAAAAGTTATCCATTAATTGTAATGGGTTACTTGCCAAATCTAAAAAAAACTCAATTAAGAATTTTCATTTAGAGTTAAAACCTTTCTTGCATCATTTCATAATAATATTTTAAAAACGGAAAAAAGCGTTTTATTTGTAGAAAAATGCTGCAAATAAAAACAAAAGCCAATTCGAGTAGATGAATGAGTAAGCCAAACTTGGCGATATTATCTAAGGTGCTGACGATAGTCGAAGTACACTCAACAGTAGCAGTCTCGATCCCTCAAATGAGCGAGGCACAATCAGATTCGGTAAGGCTCAGATGCGAGATAGGTAACGTGGTTTTCCGCAGCATGGTACCCCAAATACTCTAGGTCACCCGCGACACTGACGAGATCGGGGAACTCTCAGCAAATACCCGAAAGAGTTAGGACCTAAATATTCACACTCCAGATGGCTTACCGTTGACAACTATAAAGGACGCAAACTGAGAAACCACACGTGCCACGATGACGTCTTGATACCCGTATCCAAATAAGAGGACTGGAATAAGAACCTAAGCAACATCCCCGGCCGCAATTGACAAAGTCGAAGATACCTGCGAGGTTGCTATAATAGTTGTGATTTCAAATTTTCTTCATTGTGGGTCAACTTAGATAGGTACATACATGGGCAGTTATCTTGTTATTTCGTGTTTTGTACAAATATTTTTCTGAAGATAAAATGTTGTAAATTTCTACATTATTTAGTGGATTCAGTGCAAATAAAACAGACGCATTATTAAAACATTTGTTTATGGTATGGTGTACTAGAAACACTTGATGCAAACCGCGCAGTTCTAAAACGGCAAAAAACTGTACCAAAAAACCCAGTATAACTTTTCACAATCTGGATGATGGAACTGAAAACCTCACTGGAATTTTCTGGAAACCTTAAATCCAAATTACAGGCAAAGGAATAATTCTGAATATATAAAATCCAGATAGATTCAAAATACATTTTCAGTTTCACAATCCAGATAGCGAAACGTCATACTGAGTTTTCGGTAGGGCAGTGTCTCTTAATGACACCTTTTGAAGTAAATTCTTTGCCATTAATAGAATAGCTTAATGCCCGTGACTAAATATATAGTACCCCCTAAATATGTCTTTATATACCGTTTTGTATCTTTAAAATATATCTATTCGCTTTGCCCTGCTCATTTTTAAACCGAATAAAATGATAGATAATAATAAATGCATAACTTACGAGTTCAGAACACACTTTTTTGTTTTAAACAGTGTTGTAGGTGTTACCGAAAAAAGTAACGAAATCCGTTACTCGTTACTTGCAAATAAAATTACCGCCTTACCAACCTAACTTGCCTAAAAGATAAACGAACGTGGTATCGTTACCGTTACCGATAAAAAGTAACGCACGGAACTTCTCCGTTTTTATCTTTTAATTATGAATTAACACGCTTCACTATTTTGATGGTACAGGGAGGCATCAACGCAATATTTCAAGAAACATGTTCTCGCAGAAACTGAACATACCTACTTTATTTTGTTTACGGTTTCACCTATATGTTCAAGGAAAATTTGAATAAAAAAGTAAAAAGCTCAAAAATTAAAGTAACCTGGCGCCTCAAAAAAAAAAAAAAAAATTAGGTGTAATTTTGTTAAGTTTTGGGAAGAAGTAACGAGTAACGTAACTACGTTACACGTTACTCGAAATAGGTGAAGTACGTTACCCGTTACTGTTTTGAAAAAGTAACGAGTGCGTTACTACGTTCCCGAAAATGTAACGCGTTACCGGCAACGCCATTACTTGTAGCACGTTACCGCCAACACTGGTTTTAAACAAATGCAATATCGAAAAAAAAAGCTTTTTCCACCCATCAAAAAAAAAAAAAAAACTGAACAGAGGTATACATTTATTAAAATAGGACACTTTATTCTGATCTCCCTATAGTTTCTTGTACCTCACTATTTCAAAATAAACGCTTACAAGATACACCGATTTTATTACATTTTAATTAAACAATGTTTAGAAAACAGGCCGTGCTATTAGAATGTTTCATGCAGCAATTGCCATTGGAATCTTGCCGCGAGTTTTCACCGTCGTCTAAAATTAATAGTCTTCCAACTGCAGGCACCACTGCAACCTAATTTACGAACTTCCATTAGAAAGTAATATTAATTACCTACACGCGAAAACTGCACAGATGAAGTTATCTGCAACTTCGGTAATTCCCGTTCAAACATATTACCTTCCAACTTTGGATAATACCACCAAGCTGCCAGAAGGGTTGAGGCAATGGTCCAAATTTTTTATGTCGTTAATAACGTTCCGCAACAACGTTCTCTCGAACGACTTGATTTTAACGTATGATAGTTTAGCATGCCCAGTTCACAGCTCAGCGACTGTGACTGGTTACGAGAGCAATGCTGAAAGTTACTTGTTTTACATCGGGGAATGTTCATTATACATTATAATGCTCTTAAAAGCAAAGGTAGAGCGCTCCATCTGTAATGGAGAGGTCCCGGGTTCGATGAACGGACCAGGCGGATTTTTTCGGTCGCGCACCAGTCACCTAGCTGTGTTTGGAGATTTGTGTTTGTCCTTTATTGTCCCTCTTGTTCCCCTTCTCCAGGGATTATTTTCGTCATTCATTATACATTTTTGTGTCATAGTTTGGGGCGTATTGTACAAAAGATATCACTTCTTACCCGCGGTACCACTCACAGAGAACTTGAAAGTTTTGTGAAAGGAACTTAAAACGGGAATAGTCGCAAACGGCTCCATCACCTTTCCTACAATCTCTAAGATATCCCCGCTTTCTGCAAGATATTAATAACATCTCTTACTATGTTGCAAGGTATTTAAGTAGATCCCGTCTCCGAGTATCCGTAGGCACTGTGTATTAGCTAACTGCCGTATCAACGAGACAAAAAACACATTTTGAGCGCGTAGAACATAGGTAAAAAACAATTTCCTTTTATGTTTCTCTATGTTCGGTTATCTATGGCGCAGCCTTTTCGCTGAAACTTCAATCATCCGCCTACAGAGTGATTGAGCAACGACTGAAAAAATTTAAAAGCATTTGGAAGAAAATATATTATTTCGGGATATCTTCAGCAGCAGCGGCGGACGCCAAGTTACATGTGTAACGAAGTAATGAGCAACCTATTTAATTAAAAGCTACTAATTAATTTTGGAAATATTGGTCTTAGTTGACACATTCCAATTGCAGAATTGGTCGTTAAAATATGTCAAAATTGTTAGAATCTATGGTAAACTTAAGTTCCGGGGAAAATATGATGCTAAAACCAGCACCCAAAAGATCGACAAAGTCGCATAAGCAAGCGACGTCAGCCTCCGCAACCGCTACAGGCAGCAAGTCATCGCGAGGCGATCTGACAGTGTCGCGCAATCTAAAGGTGACGTGGGAAAACGGGCGTTAAACGCTGCTGTCGTTTCGGGAGCGCAGGTTTTGACTCTTTTCCCCTTATTTTTGGTATATGGCCGACTTCATCAACACCTTCTACACTCTAAAAAAAAGATGGTCTAAAAGGACTAGCGGCAGCATTTGGTCCTCTGAATTCCAGTTTATTCCCCGAAAAAAGCCATCTGGTTCAAGCAAGGTACCGTGCGCAAATGCTGAGGACTAACTGCACTTGACAGGGACTAACCGAGAGGCGCGCGGGAGCAAACGCAGCCATTAGTCCTCCTAAGCATCTGTCCAAACGCGCGGACAAGATGGCGGCCTCTGCTGCATTGCCGATGGCCAGTGTTACCGACGCACTAACTAGTGAGTTTTAGTACTGCGTATACGAGCGAGCGCGAGCGCTGTGTGTTTTCGTTAGCGTTGTGTGTTTCAGACTGCGCCTGCGCGGAGCCCAAACTGCGCCCTTGGATTGGCGCATGGCAACTTAGTGCATGTGCACCGTGGAGAACGCAACGCTAACGCAAACGCACAGCGCTTGCGTTTGCTCGTATACGCAATACTTAAACCTCACTACTTTTTTTCGGGAACGCAGGGAGAGCTATCCACAGACAATCGTAGCATCAAAAATCGCAGGAGGGGCCATCCGGCCGATCGCCGAACGGACGATTCGCATGGATGAATGGATGGATGGGTGGGGCTGAACCCTTGAATCGGGCGGCGGCTTGCGCCACCTAGCCGTATTTTTTTTAAGCTATTAATTTACGAGTTACAAATCTTGATATTTAGTCTTAAAAGCTACGGTCCGTACGACGGAGGCGCCTCTATGCAACCGGGTGCACACACCTTCCGCAGAAAGGGTCGCCCAGTAGGGATAGGAAAATATCACTCTTCCCTTGACCTATGCACCAGTAAGATAATCTCTTCGTGTTATCTCCACCTTCCCCCATGTCTATTTTCCCCTCACTATCCCTAAATCCCAGTGCGGTTGGTATATTAATAGGCTCTTCAGCCACTACAGGGTGAAGCCCCTTACAGTAAAGTACCAAATGTTCAGCCGTCTCCTCCTCCTCTTCCCAAGCTCCACACACGGTGTCTACCTCTGATATCTAGCTCTATATGCCTTAGTCCGCAACACTCCCGTTCCTGGCTTCAAATAGCAGGGAACTCCCCCTTGAATTATCATAGAGACTCTCTTTATCGATATCTGTTTACACAACCTGTACATCTAAAATGGCTGATTTTGTTTGCATACCGGCTCCCATATACTTCTCTCTGTTTCCTTGACCTTCTTTTTAACGGTCATTTCCTGACCCACCTCCCCACTGTGCCCACATATTTAGATCTGAGTTTTCTTGTTCGCTTCTCCAATTTTGTGTCAATACCCTTCATGTAGAGATAGCTAAACACTCTTCGTGCCCACCGTCCCTCATCCATTTGTCTCAGTCTATCCTCAAATTTCTATTTTGCTGCTTGCTTCCCTTCCTTCGAAAGACGACCACCCCATGCCGCCCTGTACCCCCTGATTTGGTGTCTTCCCCATGCGCTCCGAGAGCCAGCCTACCCACCCCTCGTTGTTTCATTTCTAGCCTTGCCTGAATGTCAGGTTTCATACATAGAACTGCATTCGCAAAAGTTAGGCCTGGCACCATAACTCCCTTACAAATCTCCCTGACCACTTCATACCTGTTATAGTTCCACAATGCCCTGTTTTCATTACCGCTGCATTTCTATTGCCCTTGCCAGTTGTGTCTCTTTCATGTTCATTGAGGTAATCCGTATCCTCCTTGATCCACACGCCTAGATACCTATACGTGTCGACCCTCCCAACATTGCATTCTTGTATTTAAGGACTTCACCCTCGTCATCGTTAAATATCATAATCGCCGACTTGTCACTACTGAACTTCAATGCCAATTCATTTCCCCTCTGCACCACAGATACTCATTAGTTTTGTAAATTCATCCTGTTGTCCGCCATTAGTACTATGTCGTCTGCATACATTAATCCCGGTATTGACTGTTCAATTTTCTCGCCATGTCTGTAGTATGAGAGGTTCAAAGCCAGCTCCCTCTTTTCTAGTCTCTCCTCAAATCCTGGAGGTACATCATAAACAGTAATGGTGACAAAGGGCACCCTTGCCTAACGCCTCGTTTTATTTCTACTGGTGTTGTCACCTTGTTGTCTCTATAAATGTCCTTTAAGATTTTAATTATTCCATTGTTCCACCTTCAAGCGCTTCATTATTCCCACAGCTTTCCTTGGACCACATTGTCATTAGCTCCCTTAATATCCAAAAAAGCATTTCGTGGACAGCGAGTGCACCTCACGGGAGAGAGAGGTACCTTAAAAACAATGAAAACAAGCACCGACACCTTGGTTCTTTATATTCCTGTATTACGGAAAACAGATCGACTTACATGAATAATTTCAATATTATTCGATTCCGTAATAAATTTAGAAGACATTAAACGAAATACTTTTCTGTTTGCATTAGATAATTTTGTAAATTCGCTCCCGAACGCAAGAGCGCCGAATTAGCCGATTTTGACCATTTTCTTGATTTCTTTAAGAATATAATTAAATTTATAATAAAACATTTGTTCCACTTAATGTCTCGATAATTCCTCAATGTCTTTAAAGCCGGAATTTTCAAGAAGATCCGCGCAGACGTTATTATGTGAGAATTTTTCTAAGTTGGCGAAACACCTCATGTATTCTCTATGGGGCTCTGAGGTGCGCCCCCTCTTAAAGCTGACTTTATAACGATCGCATGCAGTCTCTGTTTAAGCACGTCGTGGAAGCTTGCGCTGACTCGAGCGCCGCCATCGTTGACGCACCAGCCTTGCGGCTTGTGACCGTTGTCCTGGCGTCCTTCGCCTTTGCATTCTTTAAAACGTGCCTTGAAAGCGTTATTTTTTATTTATTTTTTTTTTTTGGGGGGGCGAGAATATGGCTGCTGAGAGCCTATTTGGATGCTGTTTTATAGACTGTCACAAATAATTACCGTGCGTACCGTTCATCATAGTAAGAGATACGCTCCATGGAAAGTTTAGCAACACTAATGACGAACAATATTGGTGCGAAAGCAGCACCATATTTGTAACATGGTTCACGGTTGAAATGGTCACTGACCAAACGAGTCCTTTGAAATGATCAGTATGAAAGGCGCATGGGTAGCCTTTGGAGATGGCGACTGAATTAGTGTGTCGTCGCGTGTGTCATCTGTGTTATAATTCCTTGTCTATGTTAAATTATATAGTACGTGTGCAAATTTGAAATAAGTGCTGTTCATATGCGAATGTAATGAGCGTGGAATAGATCTACCCCAGCGATAACATATTTTTTTATCAATTTTGAGTTTGACGTTGATTAGCGCCACCTTGGTGTGTAAGGGCTCAATTTAGTAATAAATTAGATAAGGGAGAAGCATTTAGTCCCAGTGGTCTAGATGCAAGGGTGCAAAATATAGTCATGGGGTTCCACTCTGAGGGACTAACGGGAGGGTGCGAAAAGTTGCTTCCCTCCCCGTTAGTGCCTCAGCGGACTAATGGTTATGGCAGCGGATTTGGTCCCCGGAGGGACTAAGTCTCGCTCCCTTTTTTCTTAGAGTGTAGGTATTAAGATTAACTGGCGGACTCGTTGGTTAAACATGTGAAAAAAGCGCAAATTATTAGGAAGAGAAGAAAGGGACAGGGACAGTGCGCTTACTTACAACTGACGCTTGTTGAATAAATTAGAAAAGGAGAAAGGAAGTGAGGGAATTATACGTCATAAAGAAGAACCACCGAAAAGAAGAAAGAAAAAAGAAAAGGAAAATAACGCCATGAAAGCATTTTAAATATAAACCAAATAAAAGAAACATCATCAAATTAAGATGTAGGTGTTAAGAAACGTCATGTGAATTTTTCTAAGTATCACAGTTCTTTTGCTGACAGTGCCACAGCGGTACGCTAATACATGACGCTCCTTTTGACAAAAAAAGTTTTTGCTTTATAGAGTTCACGAGCTCTCTTGTTGTGGGAGCGGCTTAGGATTAACGTATCGTCGAACACTGGGGAACAACCGCAGTCTCACACGTGAACAGCAAGTGGCCAGATGGTGTCAATTTGAGCGAAAGGGCATGTTCCCGCAGTCTCACATTTACACACCTGCCAGTTTGTCCCACACAAACTTTTCCACAAGTGCACGGGACTTGATACACGTTGCCAACACATCAGCTAGTATAGTTGTGCACATGTCTTGCGTCACATGTTCAGTATTCAGTGGCACAGGCTATAGTACGTTCTAGGTACTATAGCCTGTGCGCTATTTTTTGTTACGGTCAGCTATGTCACTGCTCCTAGGTTAAGCGTAGATAGCCGGCAGAGGGTCTTCACCGCCAGCGCTTTTGACGATGCTGACTAAGCTCTCCGAATGTACCAAGGAAATACTTGTCTCTTCTTTACATTTTTTTCATGCACCGTCACCACCTTCAGTTTGGTATAAGCGGCCAAGTGGAAGTGTGCTCTAAGTTCGGTGTTTCCACTACAGATCATACAATGATGGCCCGGGTCATAGTTTTCTTTTTATATTTATGTGAAAAATGTTTGTTGAAGCCATAATATTGGGAGTAGCATTCAACTATATTCGAACGCAACAGCTAGTTTTTCTTCCGGAGATATAAAAATTTCGATGCTCGAGGCGTGTATAGACCTTTTCAGCCTCCGTCCCATGGGCGCTGCCATCTTGTAATCACGTGACGCGGCCGCCATAAGGTGGCTTCAACTCGTCGCTCCACTCTCCCCTCCGGGACTTGGCGAAGGCGTTGCATTCGGTTTTCGTCGCGCTTTACCGCGTTTCTCGACTTATTGTGAATTGCCCCCTGATGTTTACATTTACAACTTAATTGCATGTCATCATTATGTGCGCGACGACATGTAGAGTTAATTTTGTAACCGATTTGGACTATTTTCACCGTTGGCGTACCGGATACGCGTGAGGACGGAGGAGATACAGGAATGAGCGTCAGACCTGCGCATATTGAGCCCAATTATTTATGACAACTGAAGTTTACACAGTGATAGTGGCGGAATATTCGAAATAAGTATAGTGCAATGTATATGTATAACCGCGCATTTAGTATCTTAAAGAATGTGACCAACATACTACTCAGCATATGAAGCTACGTGTGTTTCCTGAAAGCCTCCGGCCTTGCCTTTATAACAAATTTAAAATAGTTGTTTTGGTTATATAGACATATAAGATATACATGGACGAACGTTTAACTCACATTTTATCTGATGCTTGGGATAATTTAACGTCCACATCGGGCGATTTGTTTGTTCACGACATTACACCTAAATCCGTTAGACGGTCTTAAATCGTTTTTGCAATAGAAACGTTTGCTTGATTTGTTTATTTATCAATTTAGAGAAACTGTACACATGCTCGGTCACATACCTGCCGTCATTAAAGGGTGTTAACATTTGTTTATACAAAAGTTAGCTAATTAATTTTATTTATTTTAAACACAAAGACCCATGTGAAATAATCCGCCACAGGCAGTTTGAGAGTGCCTATAGGGCTCGCATTATGTGAGGCCGAAAAGAAGCCATCTGTATGGAAATCACCCAAGTTTAGGGTTGATTTTAAATCGCACCAGTTTGCATGAAGATCTGTCATGGAGGTTCATGAAGTGCCTAGCATTCGACTTCAACGAAACGTACGAGATTACTTCTCGATCGCACTGTTAATTTTATTTGACAAAGTTAATACAAAGACAAAATTTCATATTTCAATTGATGGGCCTCACTTATCTCATGTGCCAAGCAAGTCGTAATCAAATGTCAGTAAAACAAATAGTTCATTTTCTAACGCCAACGTTGTGAAATTCTGTTAATAAGTACTTTAGCAAGGTCCATGGCTAAAGGAATTTCCCACCCGACCTAGGACGCGGACTATCAATTTCAAAATATATCTTGAGTACTTTTTTTTTTTTTTAAAGAAAACATCCCGACACAATATCGCTTATTTCTTAGAATATCTGCGTATTACAGGAGACGTTTCGAGTTTCTAAAGTTCACAGAAATTTGATGTCCACGAAAATCAGTCAGTGAACTTGCGACTTCATGTGTCTTTCGCGATCTAGGAGGTTTTTAATCAGATTGTGGACCTGCATTTTTACTATATATCTACTCATTAGTCTCTAAATTAGTTTATTTTTTGGAAACTAGGGTCAGTGGGTCAGGCCGTAGACTATGGGAATCCTCCTTGTGCATCATAGTCGTTTCGCCGCCGAACCTGACCAAAATTAACGACGAACATGACCAGATGCATCGCAAAGCATTCGTAAAACGTCCGCGAATATGACTCGAAACCACTTCGTGGTTCTCGAATTGACTCGGTACCACAGTTTTATTAGTTGTGCGCTATAACGGGCACATTTGTAGGTCGAAATTAATCGAAATTGACCTAAACCAACACAGCCGAGAGCCCGCTGAAATCGAAACCAACCAAATTGAAGCCACCCAATGGCGCGGAGTGCGTCAACGCCCTCTGTCCGCCGGTCGGGTAACTACTGAGATGAAAGTTCTATATTTCCTAGGTTTTCCTATGGCACAGCTATCAATTTAGCACCGAAGCATACGCGCAGTAATAATTCTTTCAACTTATTTTACGAAACGTTTACAAGTAAACAAAATAATAAAAATTTGCAATAAAAGATATCTATGCAAGACAGGGAATTACTAAACACGTCAAATAAACACGGTTCAGAGACTCATTAACATATTCGTTCCAGCGAACTACTTCATACTAATCAACGCCAAATATATGAAACTTATCATCGTCTTTAAATACATTTTATGAATATATAAAAATTATGCTTAGCCAATATTGTAGTTTTGTTATTAATAAGAACCCACCTCATTTTTCTAAACGTGGCAAAATTGCACGTCATTATTAAAAAAAAACTTTTTTTTTTTAATTAAGGAAAAAGGGCAAGCGAGCTGGACAAGAATAGCGATACTAGTCCCTGGAGAGGAGGAACAAGGGAGACAAAGGACAAATTCAGATCTGCAAACACAGCTAGGTGACTGCTGCGTGCTGGAAACATCACCCTGGTCCCTGGTTCGATACCACGACAATGCGGATTTCTTCCAGCACGTACCAGTCACCAAGCTGTGTTTGAAAATATGTGTTGTCGTTGTCCCCCATGTTACCCCTCTTCAGGGACCACTTTTCAGTTTTAGCTTTTTATAACCATTTACAGTGAATTGAACTAACTTGTGATAACAAAAATTTGAGTAACCTATGACCTCTTGAAAAGGGCACTGAAGTCATTTTTGAAAAAGGTCGTTTTTGATCTGATATTGTTTAAAATGTGTTAGTTCCCGGATATACCAAGTCCGACATTCTGTCTTAAAACCGCCTGTTAATTCTCAGGACAACTGAAACATGTTCAATCTCTTTTCTCGTGGACCAAACAATTTGTACTGGGTCAGTGTGAACCAATAGAACAGCCCTGCAATACGTCGCAGATTCCGCATGATTTATTTATAACTCGTTTCGAAGAGAAACCAATAGGTCCACATTCGGCATTATAGGCTCCTTTTTCTTTCGAACACATTGCGAAACCATCGCTTGCAATTCGACCGACACACTAAGGCCCCTTCGTCAACCTCTTCACTCGTGAACTTCCTTAGCTTCCCTTCTAAAAATGGTCGTTGTCCCGAGCTATGAAGACCTCTTCAAACGAGGCTCAATAAAGCTTCGTCCGCCGCCGCAATTTTAGGTTTGTGTGGATGCTTAATGCGGCTAGCTGAGTAAAGGTACCACACAAGGAACGATCTCAGACATCAACTTCCGTGCCCCTTTACGAAAAAATTGACAACAACAAGCGCATTCACTATATTCTCCTTGACTTCGTTATAGGGGCTTTACCTCACGACGTCGGTTGCGAGGATACATTTTTTTTATAATTGACAAAGGCTGTACAGCCGTGCTGCTCTATCGTAAGGTATAAAAAGTTATAATGTCCTTAGCTTAGTACTATACTTGCGTTTGTGCGTTAATAATGACTGTCGGCGGACGCCCCTGCTGCCGGCAGTTGAAAACTGTGTGCACAGCCCATTACCGTGAAGAAAGCCCAAGCAGGAGGATAGTCTACCACCGCGAAAAGAAGGGAAGGGAAGTACAATTTTGTTTTCTACAAAACCATACAGGTTTTATTTGCTTCTTAAAATACAGTTCATATGTAAATCCCACATAAGCCAACATTGCCTTGTGCGTGGGACGCGACAAATTGCTCTTCATTCTTTCATTAGAGAATTATGTGAGCTGCACTAGAACGCGCCATTGCAAAAATATAGTTTCTAGCTTCAGAAAAATATAGTTAAAGTATATTTCACCAAGTCATCAAACAGCAGTAATCTATAAGATATTGTGGTAGTTGTACCACAGAGACGACGAAGAGGTCGGCAAGCGCAAGCGCTGAGCTCGGGACACGCGCGGCAGAGGTTACTCGATGGCCGGAAGTTATACCACTGGAAAACATCACCGCGGAAACGGCAGCTCGAGCATTCGTTTTCAACTGGGTCAGCCGTTTCGGTGTCCCTTCAACAGTCACCACAGACCGAGGACGCCAGTTCGAGTCGGCCTTGTTCCAGCAACTCACATCAGTCCTTGGCTGTGTGCGGACACAAACCACAGCATACCACCCTGCTTCGAATGGTCTAGTTGAACGCCTCCATCGACAGCTGAAATCCGCTCTGCGAGCACAACCTCTCCCTGACGCGTGGGTTGACAACCTTCCTGTCGTGCTCCTGGGTCTCCGCTCAACCATGAAGCCAGACCTAGGTTGCACCGTGCCTGAGCTTGTTTATGGGGCACCCCTTCGTCTCCCAGCTGACATGGTACAGCCTTCGATGACAACAACCACCATAGATCCAACATCATACGTTCAACGACTTGGGGAGGCAATGTCATCTTTACGCCCGACGCAAACACGAAAACCCACTGCGGCGCCAAGTCTTTATACACCCTGCGCTCGCCCAGTCTACGCATGTATTCATTCGATGGGATTCTCCCCAGAAACCCCTCAAACCTCTCTACGACGGACCATACCTTGCTGTGGATAGAACACCGAAGTTGTACACGGTGCTCCTAAAAGGTCGTCGGGAAACAGTTTCCCAAGATCGCCTAAAGCCCGCCTTCGTTTCTCCTTTGGACAGAACTCCCACAATGTCCCAAACATACGCTGTCGTCCACCCCACGCCTCCAGCGCAAGTGCCACAGGCCACTTGTCCAAGGGGGGGGGGGGGGGGGGGGGCATCTGTGGTAGCTGTGCCACATAGACGACGAAGAGGTCGGCAAGCGCAAGCGCTGAGCTCGGGACACGCGCGGCAGAGGTTTCTCGAGACACCAACGGAACGGCTCGGCGGCGGCATCGGGCGATGCGAACTGCAGTCTCATTCCGCTTGTAAATACTTGTAAATATATTTATGTGTGAAACCTTACTTCCGGTTCCCACAATATGTTATATTTTAGCACTAGTTACATCAAGTTATCGAAGCGAACCAATTTTTTATTGGTATTTTTCACTCTGTTCATGTATGCATGTCTTTGACAACTTTTTTTTTTTATCTGTTGAGATGTTATCTTGATGAACTCTTCAGGTAATTCCTTAAAAATCTTGGGTACCTAAGCATTTCTCTTGGCCTCTCCATATTTGGTGTAAATCAATGTTTCAATAAATTTTCTATTCTGTTTTAACGTCCTTCCTTTGGCATTATCCACTTTATGTTTCTTGTTGAAAAAATATGCTATTATAATATCATACTTCATACGGTCTCTAAAACGCAAACTTCCTACTTCCTCATGCTTATAATTTTGCAGATAAGTTTCTTTATGTAGGTAACCCATATTTCTGGCTATCCTTTCTTCGGATCGATTCTATATTTAGCCGTAGATATTTGGCACAGTGTCCGTAGACTCTTATTCCATATTGAATTGTGGACTTGCCCAGTTTGTACATCATATATGGATCGAGGGACCAGATCTTGTATGTGATACACCTGCGCCATTAGTATCCTTAATTGTTTTACAAATATGTTCTACATCTGTATTCCAATCAATATGTTTGTTTATGTGCATCCCTAGCTATTTGATATTATCAGCGTATTTCAGCGGAACGTATGACAAATTATTGCAATTCTGCTCGTGCATTTGTATTGGTAGTTGGGTTTTGATTTGTTACCTCGGGTCTCTAAAGCATTATACCTCTCTTTTTGGAGCGTTTACAACAATTTTATTTTTTCCTATTACGGTGTTCAACATTGTGTGTCGACAAACGAACCAGCTTACCCTTTCTAAGTACCCATGCGTACCTAATGGGACACAGGTAGAACTTGAAAACCACAAGGGTTTTGTTGTTAGGTGTTTCTATGCCAGTTGACACAGTGATGGTCCGGGTCATATTTTGGATATTTCTGTAAAATATCTGTATGCTACATGAAAGTCATGTCCTTGGGAGAAGCACTCGGCTATACATAAAGGGTGTTTCAGAGAGCGGGGGACAGATTGTTCCTGCATAAAGTACGCATCGCACGGAAGAAGGGTTGATGTAACATTGATTCCAGCCAAAAGGCAAATTTAGGAAAGAATAGGTGTTTAATGTAATCAGGGTAATGACTACTTTCAGTAGTTAACTTTATAATTAATACATTTAAAGGTAAAATTGTAATTCAAAAATATTGTGGGCATAGTTGAAAGAAATTAAATCCACCCAGATTATAGAGATATGGGTCATGCGCAGCCTTTTACGGCGCTCGGTGAAATAAATATCCTCAATTTGGAATAGGTATTGAAGAGCGTGGTTTTAGGAGGCAACACAAGGGAACACATATACAAAACTAAGGACCCCATAACTTTTTACTCCCTATGATACAGCAGCACAGCTGTACAGGCGTTGTCGGTTATATTAAAGGTCACTTTGGAGCCGACGTCGTGCGGCAAACATCCTATAATGAAGACCATTAAGCAAGCTCAGTTTGAGGAAATGTTTGGTTAAGTTCTTTTTTTTTTTTCTTAAGGTGTTCATACGATACTCAATTTTTTGCAAACACAAGTTAGTTCAAGTCACTGTAAACTGTTATTGAGAGTTTAAATAAAATAAGTTTTCTTTGAATATTAACGTGCAATTTTGCCACATTTAGAGAAATGAGCTGCGTTTCTGCATTAACTACAAAACTTCAATATTTTGTAAGAATGTATTTCTATATATTCGGAAACTGCATTTAAATATAATCGATTTGATATATTTTGCGTTGTTTTATGAGGAGTAATTAATTGGCAAATAATTTGGTGTTTTGTAATTTGTTTTTGAATTTCTAGAAATTTGCTTGTTCCTCTTTTATTATACTTATAATAGTCTCTGTGCATGTCGTAAACCTCTAATAAAATAAGTAGATATAATTATTACTTTCTGTATGATCAAGCTTCGAAACGTTTTTTTTTTCTCTCCGGGTGAAAATTAGCAACGGCATTCGTATATAGCTGAATGCTCCTCCCAAGAACATGCTATTAACACAATTTTTTTACATAAATATAAAAATAAATGACCCGGATCATCATGCATGATCTGATGGGGAAACACCTAGTTGCAACGATTAAATCAAAACTTTAACGTTCAGACGACTGAGCTAAAACCAACCGTATTACTGCTGCTCTAGAAAGCACCCTCTGGTCGAGTCTATTATATCATTGTAGACATCTTCATAGCATTGACCCCTTTCTCACCTTTCGTCCTCCCCTGAGCCTCAGACGTCGGACACAAACCACTCCTCACTGAATACGACTGAACGTGGCCTCAACGAAATATTACCTGAATCTCCCCAGTCAGCTGAACTCCTCTCTGCGAGAGCTGTGACGCCGTAGAAATGCTGGAACATGTCGTTTGACACTGCACCCTCTACGCACACCAAAGAAATGAGCTGATAAACTCCCTAGCTCTTCACAACGGAGAAGCGCTCACGCTCAATTATCTCGTGGGGCCATGGCCATCCATATTCCACGGTGTCAAGTCGACGAGTTCATTGATTCGTAATCTCCAGGCGACAAAACTTGATAAAAAAAACTGTAGGAAATGCTGCCAAAGTAGCTAACGGCAATCTTCAATATTATTTGTTTATGTTCTATATTTGTTTTACTTTCCCTTCCTTATGTGCGGAGTAGTAATTCTAAAAATACCCGTGGGATAACCTCTTCTCCTTTTCAATAAACATGTTTTTTTTTCTTTTTTTATATCTAAAAACAAGCTTCCACGACGTGACGAGGAAGCTTCATTAAGCGGCAGGGGGCTCGCAAGCGAAGTGAAGCCAGACATTAAGTGCGCAATCGGGCAACGAATAAAGCCGTATGAAATGCGGAGACAAAACTCCGGCGTTTTTACTGACTTCGTCTGCTCTTGTGCTTTCGTTTGTGAGAGTATGAAAATTAATGCCTTATAAGTGTTGCGTGTCAAGCTGTCTGGGAAATTATGCTGGGGAGCCGGAGATCCACATATTCTTCCCAACCGAAAAGTATCGGAGTATTCAATATGCTTAAGCAATTCTGGAGAAAGAGGTTGAAGTTAGAGTTTCGAGGAGGTGTGTTGATTTGGTAGATTATTTTTATCCTTGCACTTCCGTACTGTCATTGTGCCCAGAAGGATGATGTTATAGTAAAAAAAAACTCCGCTTTGTATTTTTAAGGAGACACAGCAGGTATATTTAGAACTAACCATCGTTTCCTAAATGTGTTGAAATATATTTGGATACAAGGTAGCTGCTCGGAGTATTTTGCTTTGTATTCTAGACTCTAGAGCCTTGTTTAATAAGTGGTAAAAAGTAAAAAAAAAAAAGTGCGTTGTCAGTTTCACAATTAGCCCCTCGTCCCCACTGTACACACTAAACATTGTAACACCCATAATCATTTAAAAGGGTGTAAAAAGGGTGCAAGTTAGGAAAAACACCATTTTTACAACTTTTTTACTTGATTTCTGAATATCAGTGTGTGTAAAAAGGGTGTGTTGACGTCTTACAC
Organism: Ixodes persulcatus; assembly: GCA_013358835.2. Classification (NCBI taxonomy): domain Eukaryota; kingdom Metazoa; phylum Arthropoda; class Arachnida; order Ixodida; family Ixodidae; genus Ixodes; species Ixodes persulcatus. Next base: position 333,525 of record JABSTQ010010389.1, read on the forward strand.
CCTTGCACGCCATTTTTACGCCCCACTTGTAGCGATGGTTTCTGAAATCGTGTAAAAAAGGTGTATGGGTGAATTTTAGGCCCTTCATTCACACGGTGTGAGAGGGGCGTAATGTTGATACTGTCGAATATACCCATGATTTCATAACCGTTCATTTTATCGCTTTGCTGAAACGCAGTGTTGGAGGTAACGCGTTACTAGTAACGACGTTACTGGTAACACGTTACATTTTTCGCTATCACAGTAACGTACTCGTTAGTATTCTGAATGACTAACGAGTAAAGTATTTTCGTTACTTTTTTACGGTATCGGCTGTCAAATTACGTTACTCGTTACTTTTGACCAAATCTGGTGAAATACATTAAATATTTGGGAAAAGGTCACGACGCCTGATCTAACGTTTAGAATAGCAATCTTGTGCATAAAACTGGAGACGTTAGGGGAACTAAATTTAGGTCACTAAGCTCAATGGAGGATCTAGCTTCTTTGCTCGAGGGACAACTACTTGCGCTCGAGCACGCAATGGCCAGGAAATGCCGTATCTTGCTGCTAAGGCTTCTGAACCTTCGATTTCCTAAAACGGTGGGTTTTCCACTTATCAGTTCATCTATTCACCCATCTATCTCAAAATCCTGCACAAGCTTATCGCTGCACGGAACCAGCAACCGTCACAATAAACTTAAAAAAAAAACTTTCTGACCAAAAAAGACATCCCTTAAAAGGCGGCACTATCTCGCTTCTCGAAGGCGAAAAAAACTTTCGGCTACCAGCTAATCCCGTTCATCCTTCTTTTTTTTTTTCGTAGTGTCACCACCCACAAGACTTGAACGAACGACTGCGTTACAGCCCCCTCCCCTCCCCTTCCTCCTCTTCCCCCTCTGCTTTGTGCAGCAGATAGCGGGGGCGGGGGGGGGGGGGGGCGGCATCCGTTTTAAACAGTGGACAACTAGTGGCGAAGCGATTTGCTCGTTTCTCTAGTTACAAAAAAAAAACACAAAAAAAAACACCCTTTGTGGAATTTCTCACTCTCGCTCTCCCCCTCTCTGCCTGAAAGTTTCTGACCCACGTTTGTACACAGATGAATCTTTCGCTTGATTAGTCTTTACTTCCCTAAGGTCATAATAAAAAGAATAAAAAAAAGTTTTAAACCTGGAAAGAAAACTTACAAACACGAAACCTTTTTTTTTTTTTCACAGAAAAACGAAGAGTTACTGCTGGTAAGAGGCAGCAAGTGATTATAACCAGTGTGCTGGTAACCGGTGTCCCGTTCCACATAGTGAAGTAAATCAGTCTCTGGTTATAGTATGAACCGGACTGTTACTAAAACCGGCGTAGAGATGAGGGGTGTTGGTTGGCTGGTTGTGTTCCAGCATTCACCGTTCGCATGCTGCCAAACATATGTACTCGAACACAAAAGTAACGTAAAAGTAACGTTCGTTATTTTTGAAAAGTAACGGTAACGGTATATCGTTACGTTTGTAAAAAAGTAACGTAGCTCAATAACGCGTTAATTTTTACCAAACTAACGAGTAACGCTATTTCGTTACTTTTTTTCGGTAACGGGCACAACACTGGAAACGGTTGCTGATGTACGGCGGTACAAACATCAAGTATGATTAATCGCCACAGGAAGGCGCGTATGATTAGGAAGTGCTAGAGAATAGTTTTTGCAACTCCGATCGAACTCTCCGTCCGACACGAGCCGAAAATTACGTGTCGCGCGTGCATCAGTTTTATCAGTTAAACTTCGATTTAAAAAATCACCTCCGCTCGCAAAAGGTGACCAAAGACGTGTAAATATACAGCCCAGGAAACACACCGTTTTGCGCCGATATTGGATCTAATCGAAAGTATTGTGCCCACACCATTTTGGTTTAGCCAATATTTAACAAATGGGATGAGTCGCGCCGACGCCATACTGACATAACGTACGCGACGCCGTTTTTGATTTAATTTTGAGAGTATCCTGCATGAATCGGCTATGCCGGAGAGGTATTTCTATTTATTGACTGCCTAAAATACGACGTTAACAAAATTAAGCAAAACGGAATCTGCTTGCTTTTAGCCCGAGAAGTCTTTCTCGGGCTAAAGGCAAGCAAATTCTGTTTTGCTTAATCTTTTTTTTTTTTTTTTTAACTGCTCTGAAGCTTTGAACAACCTGTGGCGCCCTTATTTCGGGTAGTAAAGCCTCACCTGACTGGACCAATAAGTACACTTCCAAACACATGGAGAAAAAACGAAAGGGAAAGAAGGAACTCAAACGCATAAACAAGACGACGATCAACGAGTTCTACCAAGACAGCATAAGCCATCCCCGGCTCCACACTTTTCAAAAGGTAACCGCCACTCGAACAACAACAACCCCGAGGTCCCGCACACAAGGCGACCCTCCCTGTGCAGCGCAGGAGGCAGCAGAGGTAGATTAGCTGCTTTGTCTACCCCCTTTGACCTCGTCTTCTGATAAGCTTCCACAGCTTCTTTTGTGTCTTCGTGTGGCTGTGAGCGAGTGCGAATTCCGCTTCTAGCGAATCAGAGGGGTAGAGCGAAACACGTGACCGCTCTCCGTATTACAAAAACACTTGGACGAAAATTTGTCACGCGACTCGCTCTGACGCGCTGATGGGCTCACTGGGGTCATAGCCTTCGCCGTTTGCCAGGTTATGGTGAGTTGTAGGGGCCACGTAAATCGGGTTTCCAAAAAGCGTCCTTCAGTGTTCTCCTCTTTTTCGTGCAAGCAGGTCCTGACGAGTTCCAATTCGCGACCATGGTTTTTCGTCGTGAACGGCGGAATACATCCATTTCAGCTTTTTTTATAATGGCCGCTTATTTCTTCGGTGTCTATGGAATTATTGTGCTGTGTTTGTAGAACGCGTTTCGGCAAAGAGCTGCTCATCGGCGGACGCGAGACTTCCGTTGAATGTGATCGACCGCCTTCGTCCTCGACATTGTTTTTGCGTTGTTTCGTGCTGCGCGAATGAGATTGTGGATCTATCACGACAGAGAGCTGCTCATCGGTGACCGCGAGACTTCCGCTGAATGTGAGCTACCGCCTTCATCCCCGGCATTGTGTTGGCGAACTGTTCTGTGCTGCTCGAATCGGATTATGCATCTATCACGGATTACATGAGATCGCTCTCTTATATGTAAGTACTCTGCAAGCATGCTTCTGATAGTAGTCCTGCTTCCGTCTCAATAGAACATTTTACTGCTTACAAACATGAACTGCCGCTTGCGTCCCAAGTAACCTCCGGTCGTTCCGTCTTTGTGAACGTAGTTAGCAGAGACATGGCTGCGGCCAGATGACCTGCTTGCAATCGTCTAAAGAGAATTAAGTAAAACCTAGCATAATCTTGATCGAAAAATACAAAGTGAACCAGGCATGTTTCGACTCATTCGCAGTCATTTCTTCGTGCAGTCTTTTGGGTTATTACACCCTATCTTAGGGGTGTTGGTCACTGCATTTTTTTTACTTACCTTTCTGGCGGCGGCACACCCAATTTCCAGGACCCTAATAAAACTGTGTGCCGCGGAATCACACCTTAATTTAAGGGTGTTCGGAATAACGCCTTCATTTGGGGGTGTTAGCAATAACGCCCTTCTCTTAGGGCGTTTTACGACACCAACAAGGGTGTTAGTTATAGGACAAGCCATTTACACCTTGAAGGGTGTAATGATATTTAGTGTGTAGTTGAGGAGCGACACGTTTTAATGCAATTATTTTTGGTTTTCCAGTTTGTACACTAGTCGCATTATATGTCCAAAATATGTTTTGTTGATTTTGCAGATCAAACAGTAACGACATCCAGACAATCTATGTCGACGTCACCGAGTGCGATTTAGCAGCTCTGTCGTCCAAAGCTCTTGTTTTTAGCTACGTTGCTCGTTACTGCGCCACTTCAAATGCGAAGACACTCGAGTGAACGTGCATACTTCAGGAACATTTGGTTTTCGAGAAGACACTTCTTCACGATGCAATTCATCACCTTCAAGCAATACTGATCGACGGTGTGTTGATGCACGCTGAAGCTGTTGTGAACAAGCTTATGTCGCTCCAGCACATCGCTCAGTGCTTGCAGTTAAGTGATCAACAAGATATTGTCAGGGACTCGCACTAACTACGCTGCCCGATTTTTAAGAAATGGACACTTTTGTAAGTGACCACACATTTCCAGAAGTGCTCAAATTTTTCCTCACATAGTTAACTAACATTCTCGTCAAGAATGTGTGCGAGGAGAAAAATGATGCCTTAGTGCACGATGTAAGGTAGGCTCCAGCCAAAAAGTAAAGGTTGCCTGTGTTTGCAATAGGTTAACGTTGTTTAAAAAAACAAAAAAAACTCTTAAGGAATTTTGGCATCCCTGTACGCAGCTGCTGTATAATCGCCTCATATGACGAACTATACAATTTGACACGTTCATTTATTACAGCATGGCCTTCTGACATGTAGGCGATCAATCACATTTTGTGTACTCCTTTGCTTGCTTCGCCCTCTTAATACGCCTTCTTTTTAGAATAAAATATATGACCTCTTAAGTAGCGCAACGTCACTGACTTTTGTACATCCTCTTAGATACAAAAGTGCGCGTTTAATCTGTGTCGGGAGGTCGAGAGCGTGCTTTAAAGCGTATAACACAGGTGAAATGACAGCATGTTACGCCGCGCAGCGGCGCGAAGCGACGCGAGTTTTGCTCACGTGTGTTTTACGCTTTACTCTTATTTTACCTTTCCGGGAACCACTAGGAAGTGTTTCTCACGGTGTCTAGTTGTGTGGGAAGCATAAATATCCAAAATATGTTTCAAAATAAATTATTTGTGACTGCAGACCAGCACTTCGGCTTTACGAAGGAGGTCAGTTAAATAAATGTGAAGAGGGTGTAGTCTCTAACATTTATCATTAATCTTTCCAGTGTTGCTCATATTTAACATGAGCGTTCTCACTCATCATAACCTAATTGACAAAGCCTGGAAGTCAAAGAAGCTATATATGATATTCTAATCATAAAAGTTCTAAATCGATTACTTACGTCGTCATAATTTAAGGATATATAACATTCGCACAATATTTCCATTCGAAGCTACAGGTTGCCTCGCCAGCGCTTCGGCACAGCATAGCCCAGCGCCGAACGAACTGTCCTTTTTCTTCGGTCCCGCCTAGCTACGGTGACGTTACGGAGCGTGCCCGCAGGCTTTAATTGCTAGAAGGTGTTGACTCCGCACAACTAACCTTTGCATTTAAATAACGCAAAGCGAATTTAGTTTTTGTTATTTGTATAGCGCCTTTGCAAGTCGTGAAATATCACTTTAGTTGGAACGTGCCAGACAAAACGAATGTTCAAAAATAATAATTAATGAAGTTGAGGAAATTATGTGGCCGATCATCAATTTGCATTCGTACCTTGACGTCCGCTGCAGATTCCAACGTTATTTATAAAAAAAAAATCCTTATTTCGACTGTATTTTTATTTTTAAGCTATTCTTGTTGGTTCGTGAAGCAGTATTAGTCCCTGTTTTCTTAGACATCCCTCTCTCTGCACTTCTCTTCTAATGCTCTGAAATGAAAATTTCAACTGAGCGACATCAAATATCGTAATGTTCACCGGAAATGTTTTAGATGGAAGTATAAAAATATTAATAAGCAGAAATTAAACTTCGGTACGCGTATAACTTTTTATTCTACGTCCCTTCAGAGTATTTTTTTTTTTTTTTTTGCACTGAATCCTAAAGGCCGTTTTAACAAACGTGTAAATTTCTGCTTTTTTGGATAAAAGCATTGTATGGTTCCCGAGGAATGTAATTGCATGGGTTACATAAAACTCAAATCAAATGTAATCTTAATATTACCTTGAAAACTGTTTATTCTACGGAATGTTCAAGAAACTTGGTCATGCGGTATACGCCGAGAAACTCAGGGAGAGGAGAAGACAAAAGCGCGTGGGGATCGCCAGTACACCGAGCTCTGATTGGAATAATTAGTAAGTAGATCTAAAGCTAGTTGCCTTTGTATCCACTCCACTCGTCGAACGTGTTGGAACACGAAACACCGGCGTCCGTCGTTTGGCGCTCGCATTCGAACGCGTTTAACGAGTGCAGTGGAGACAAAGGCCAGCTAGCTTTAGGTTCACCCACTAAGCATTCTAACCAGAGCTCGCCGTTTTAACATCCCCTTGTGCGGTCATCTCCTCCTCGCCCTCAGTTTCTTGGCGCATACTGTTATACTTATGATAATCCCCGAACATCCTATCAAACGCGGTTTTATTTAGCCATAGTTTTCTAACTTTTATAATATTAAGCCAAAAGTGTTACCAACCCAGTTCTTGCTTTTTGAATGCAAATTTTACCGCTGAAGTGTCGATGCTAGGATGTACTTAGTTTAATGTATTTTATGCGAATAAAACCGCGCCACAGTTTTACGGAGGAATGAGTAAATAATATTTTGTTAGTTTTTAAGTTAACGTAATGAGGATGTCACAAGGTGTTATGATTACATTGCTCTTAATGTGGCTTTTATTGCACATGCTGCGATAGTTTTTAGTATTTATCGCACCGTACGTTCGAGTTCACGAAATCAGTTTTAATTTAAGGGCTACAATCCCAGATCACAATTGGTTCTTGAGAGTTTCGCAAATTGATAAGGCGTATTATACTTTGTTTTACCAAGAAAACTAAAGCGTTGTTTCGAACTAAAACAATATTAAGCGAGTCTGGAGGTAGGCATTTAAAACAAAAACGTACACACATATTTTGATGGAATGCCCGTCGAACAATATGAAACTCACATTAGAATTCCGCCGTAGCTGTGTCCTTACTGCCCCCCGGGTGCAAAAGAAAAAAAAAAAAGAGAAAAATATACTAGTCAGAGCGACACCATTAGTGGAGACAGGGAACTATCATTTGCCTTTTAGCTGGGTGGGAGCTGCCAACTATGACGTCAGAACCCTCTTGACAGATAAGATGTGGCAGATAAGACCGCAGCATGCCCTGCAGTAGTGCTTCACCTTTTTCGAACAAGAACAGTTTACGTAAAACCCTGTCAAAGTTCAGCGCGATAACCAAATTCTGGAGACAAAAAGCTACAAATGCCGCTCCTTAATCACCGTTGTTCAAGTGTTTCAGCTTTCCCTGAAGGGTTCGTGCAACGATATTTGGTTGGAATGTTTCTCACTTCACATACGTATAATATAGCACAAGTGGGACCCTAGTATGCTTGTACGCGGCGCCGCTGACCGAGAAGCTTCGTAATCGTGGTGTCTACACAGAGACAGAACGAGCGTCCTTTTTCAGTCTCTCTTTCGCAATATTTGATGACATAGTCGTGAACTGCGTCGTCAACGTGGGGCACGCCTTGTGACAATATTCAAACGAAGCTCATAAATTGATCACGAGCAGTGCGTGAATACTCGATTTCGATTCATGACAGTCAACGCCTCGTCCAGCATTTGGATAGTGACTCGGGCCCAATGGCTGCAAGGAGTGGAACATCCGAGCCCTAACAGTCTCCGTAAGTGCCTGCTCTGTTCCTTGCTAACCCTGTCGCATAGCTTTAATAACATTGGCGGCATATATTTGGCACCGGATGGAAAGGCTGCTCGTTCTTTCCGTGGATTGAGGAAGTGAACGCTGCTTGTTTTTCTCGCTTTTCTAGTGCGAGTTACATTAATAGGAGGAAAGAAAAATAACATGTGTTTTTGTAGGTTCTGAGGGTCAAGGACTAACCCTATGGGGTATCTAGTGTACGAAAAAAAAAATCGCGGCACCGCTCCTTAAAGTTAAATCGCAGTCGCAAGAAAGATGCAATGACCAAGTCACAAGGACTAAAATCGCAATACTGGGGCGCATATATTGTGCACGAAGGCTTGGACTTTAGAGGGTGATAAGGTAGGCCCTGGATGACATAATGACACATAACGCCTTTACATTTGGCTTTCGGCGCAGCGTTACTGGCACACTCAACACGTAGCGTCAGCTTCGCTCTGAATTGCGGTGAAACTAAGCTAAATATGCGCTTCTGGCGTAGAAGGCTTTTTGGGAGCGGTCCCGTCAAATTTATGAGTGCAAACAATTTTTATATGACATATCCACCACATGGCTTGTTGGCACTTGCCTTCTTATTCGCTTGTTCATCTCTGTTTTACAATATTTTCAATGACAGCTTAAAAAACGCAGGACGGGACTTAAGGTGCAATCTCACAGTGAATGCCGTTTGGTTCTTTTTTGACGGTTTATAACTTTCTTCTTATGTGTTCAACCGCCATAAAGTTAATATCAAATTAAAAAAAAAAAAACTATTCTTTAACAATACTTTAATCTCTCGACATTACGATTAATTTGAATTGCTAGTTTATTATTCACTTTTAAGAGAAAACAGTTCAATATATTGAAACTTAGTTTTCTCGAGTTATAACGTCCCTAAGTCTACAGACATTTACGTGTACCATCGGTTAGATATAGCACATTAAGAAATAAATAAATAAGCAACACATTCTGCAGAGAATTTAAATTTTAAAATAAAAATTCAACTTTAAATTTGTGTTATTTTATCGCGTTATAAAAGCGGAATCACGTCAAATAATGAAAGTTACGACACATTACACTGCGAACAAATCTTCGATATTACAATTTTCACAACTTCCATGTCGATATATTGCACGTGAAGTTTTGTATTAGACCTCAAATTTTCCCATTTAGTTACGACAAGCTTCAGTTTCTTATTATCAAATAACGATGGCGAAACATGTTCAATAATAGCTTGAGGTGATTTTGAAGTTGTGTGCTGCTTGAAACGCCACGTGAAGGACACAAAAAGCTCAAGATTTTAGGGTGTCAGATGCCTGGATGCCCGGAGTGAGCGAGCCAAATGTGTTAAAACAACAAGGGCGAGGCTGCGGGTGCACTACAGCTGCTTTTGCGCGCGTTCCGCTGTGCGTCGATATACATTCCAGGCGCGATCCAAATGAAATCGGTACCATGAAAGAGAGAGAGGAAAAATAAACGTTTATTAAGCCGCCATGGTCCGGTACCCGACGACAGTTACCCCAAGCTGTACTAGCAGGGGAGGTAGTGTGGCGACGGGGCCATGTTGGGGGCCGAGCCAGCCTGCCCAGTCAGGGGGCCGGGAATGGAGTGGGATACTGGAGAGGAGGGAATTAAGTGAGGATTGGGCGTGGGGACAACGCCAGAACGTGTGCTCGTTAGAGGTGTATTCCTTGCTATGGGGGCATGAAAGTGATCCAGGGAGATCCTGCATGCGATGCGTAAAGTGGGGTGTGAGAAGGGAGGAGTTTTGAGCTCTGCGCACAATGAAAGAGAATCTCCCAGTTGCGATTCCGTCGCAATGCCGCAAAAAATAAATGTTTTTTTTCCTTTTTTTTCAATTAAAGAATAATTTTTGCAATCCGAGTATGGGTTGTCGCAATGATTCGATATACAGTAGAATCTCGATAAACGGAAATCGCTTAAACGGAATTGTCGCTTAACGAAACAACTATCGCGAGTTGTTTGGTTTTGTATTCATGCAATGTAAAAATATTCCCGTTAATCGGAACTCAAATTCTCGCGCCTCCGGTAAACGGAACTAAAACGAAAACTATGTCGCCGACATATTTTTCGCAATCGCAGAAAAGAAAAATACTCTTGAGTAATAAAACGTAGTATAAATGTTCTTAATATTTATTAGCTTCATTGCCCAAAATTAGCATGTACGCATGTTTTTTTTTTTTAGTTTTCCTCATTTTTACGCATAGGTGGCTATGTTGGTAGGCTTGGCTCACAGGGCTTCTGCTCGCATCTTAGGCCTAGTGTCCTACTTTCTGCGATGGCGGCCACGAAGCGACAACACCGTGCGCTCACAGTTATAAAAAAAAAAATCGAAGTCATTATTAATTTCGATAGCGGTTGCTGCACGAAAACGGCGCTTGCAACGAAGTATGCCATTCCCAAAAGTAGCCTGACAAGTATTCTTCACGACAAGGAAAATCTGCGGAGTGCATTCAGCAGTACGCAATTTGGACCAAAGAAGATAAGGCTGCGACTCCCCGAACACGAAGAGCTTGAGAAGTGCTTGGCGTTGTGGCTAAGTAGAGCCCGGAGTGAGAACCGTCCCGTCATTCAACCCATAATGTGAATATACAAAAGCAACAATTTGGTGTTTTTGTTCATTATTTTGCCTTCTACGTTCACTTGCTGGTGTTTACAAATTGTGCACTTGTGGAAACAGCATTTAAGCTGGCATTCAACATTTTTAGTGTACCTACACTACATACTCTCAGTAAATGAAACTCCTGAGAAATGGAACAGATTTTCCTGGTCCCTTCAGGTTCCGTTTATCGAGATTGTACTGTATTTTGTTTCGCAGTCCCCTCAGTGGCTTTTAAATGGCTAGAATATTAAAACAAAACACGACATATTAAAATGTCTCAGTATCTCTGTGCTAACTAGCTGGTTTAGGAATACCTGCTTGGTGGAATCGAATACCGGCCGAGGGGCCCACAATCTGACGGAGGCCGAACCGAGATTTCGGTGTCACGTCAAAAGATCTTCAGTTCGTCAAAATAAACCCGCGGATTTTAGGCTGATATGCACCCGACGACCTTCGTTGGTATAGCTTGTAAAAGCCTAAGATTTGAACATTTGCTTCTCTTTACCTTTGTTCACAGCGCAGCCAACGCTACGGGCAGATTATTTTACTGAAGCAATGCCAAGAGAGCGAGGCCATGTAGTTCTTTCTCTTTTTGAGATGTGCAATGAGGAGGATCGGTGTACGAGTGGGCTGGCGCACACCAGCTCGGAGCGCGTGGAGCGAATTCTTGCGTTGGAATCCGTGGGATTCTGGTTTCTATCTCCACCCCTGCCCGTTTCGATCTGGATGAGCATCGTACCGGCGTGCGGTCAGGTATCACTACTGCTTGGCGCACGTTAAAGGCCCCAAGCTAGCGATTGTACCACACTGGCTAAATTGCTAATCTACAGCTAATAATCCAGAGGCCAACTGAGGCAGACTTACTTCCGGCTGTATAAACATTCACACACCACTTTTGTGCTTCTATGATCATCGACTGAACGGACGAAACCAAATGCAGTGGGGGATCGGTGGCCGAGTGTGTTGGCGCACCGCCGCTGGGAGCACGTGGAGAACTGCGCCAGCGCGATCTCAGTTAAAGCACGGATCTCACGCCGCAGAAGCTCCAGGGACATTGGGTTTAATCCGCCATGAGGATCAGCCTCGCACCGGCGTGCGGCCGTGTACCACTACTGCGTGATGCGCTCAATATCTATACATACTCCCAGACTAGCAGTCTCATCTACAGTCTCATCGGCAGCGTGTTACAGTCTCGCCGTACGAAACTCCTGCTGTTTAAGAAAGTAACGACTCATTTTGAGTGCGCCGTGGCATTGCATTTAAAAATAATCTGCGTGCTCGCGTTTTTTTTACACATAAGAGTAGGCGGATTTTACTTATGATGAAACAGTGTATAGTTCTCGAAATTCTGGTAAAATATTATATGACTGAATAGGCTCGTTAACAAAAAACAACAACAAAGGCTCGCTTAATTTAAGAAAACAGGAAATTACAGGAGTTATTCTAATTGTGATTTAAATGCGATAGCATTTCGACCCCAAATCAATTGGGGCTTGAGCCGACCAAAGACTATTGGGAGAATATCGAACAGTCAGGCCTCTAGCGCTACGCTTCAGCTGTGGGACAACAAACCGAATTCTGTTGTTTGTTTTGATCGGAGATATCGAAGATGACGATACGACGGCCGCTTCTTGTGCGACCAAAGCACTGGTCAGTGCCAACACTCGTGCTCAGACCGTGCTAGTTTAATTTCATTGTTATGCTCCGTTAGTAAACACCCGGCTGTGGGGACAACAAGCTCGATAAAGGCCCCCTATAGTCCGACCTCCTGTGCAATAAAGGTGAACTCCGTGCGTTGAACGGCTCTAGTGAGCACGTGCGCTTACTCAGGGCAGCATACTCGCTCTTTTAGGTTCGGCTCGCTCGCACTTATGGTGAAACCAAATACTCTAGTAGTAAAGTATTTGGTAAAACAAAACTTACCTTCTGCTTATATGCAATGTCCTCTGTTTTCACGTGACTACACGCTTGTTTATCGTTATTGTTTTTGTTCATGGTCCTACTGCGATTCAGCACGTGCATTTTTGTGTATGACAAGCATTAAAGACCAAGGTAACCCAGTAGTGGGCTTTTTTGCGGATTGCCAAACCTTTGTCACTGGCCTTGTGTGACACAATTGAAACAGAATATTCATAATTTCACTTGTGTCCCGCTCGCGCGGTTAACGTTGTTTACCAAAAAATAATTGTGACGGCACCCTTTTGACGTTATGAAATTACGTAGCAAAATCTCGCTAACTGCACGCGTTTTGTCGCAATGCCTATGCAGCCAGTGATTACCCATTATCGTCGCCGGATTATTGTAGCTCTCAGCAGGTGAAGTTATTCCATTAAACCAGAGATCGAGTATTTCGTCTTGTTAAGTTATTAGGAGACAGATTACACCAAGCCTGAAAGCATTAAGGCACTATGGAAATTCAAACTTTAGAGAATTAGTGGTACACATCGCGACACTGTTAGCGCGAACACAGACACCGTGCCTTTTCCGCATTTTATTAGGAAAGAGTATTAGTGGGCACAATTAACCCCTTACATTAGAGCCCCAAATGAGCTCTTTTTTTAACAATGATATCTCTGATGACAACCTTTCGGTTCTAAGAGAAAAACACAGAAAACTGTCGATCACTTGTTCGCGCTAACAGTGTCGCGCTCTGTACGTGTACAAGCTTTAGCTTTCGATGCACCATTGCCTTTCAATGATCTTAAAGCTAGAGTAACACGTAGTGCTGTTTCAGTGGTCATCAGCGTGCCATATGCGTATAGTTATCATGTTTTATACAGCGTCAAATTCCACCCTTTGCGTATTCTGTGATTTTTTTCCATAACATAATAGCCGGTGACAGGGTGAGAGTTCAGGGGAAGCACCTCCCAACTCTTTCTACTTTAGTAGAGCGAACGCTGGAGAGGAGGTTGCCTCCTCTCCAGCGTTTGCTCTGCTTAAGTGGAAAGGGGTTGGGAGGAGCTTCCCGTTAACTCTAAGCCTCTAACTGACAATAGTTTGCTCGAACAAATCACGGAATTAAGACTGCTATATTTCTTAAAACCTGCGCAATAACTATCCACAGCAACATAATCTTTGGCTGGCCAGTCATTTCATTGATGACTCAACTCGTACTAAAATTAAGTACGATCATTTAATGCTGCGAGAAAATTTTAAAATTTGGCATGATTTTTGTTATGTCTTTTGTATTTGTTATGCAAGCGTAAGACCCCGGTGTCAATCCTAGCTTCGGTTTACCAATCACAATACCTACACCTTAAAGTCTTTTTTTTTTTTAGGGGCTAGCCATGTCCGTCCGTCCCTCCGTCCGTCTGGCGTCCATCCAGCTGTCTGGCGTCCAGTGCTCCTGCTCCTGCTCGTGAGCTCACCTGCTCATGTAGGGCAAAAAGAAAACGATGAAAAAGATGAAAAATTGAGAAAACAAATAATGAAAAATTATGAAAATATGTTTGCGCAGTCGGCAGGATTCGAACCTGTTCGGGGAGACCCCAATGGATTTCTAGTCCATCGCCTTAAGCATTTGGCCAAGACTGTGGGACGAGTAGGGGGCTCTGAGATGTGGTAGTAACTCAAGAGCTGGGGATGTCATTAATGAAACGTTGCATGTAGCCGCTCAACGTCTATGCAGGAGAGGGCGCTGCGGTCTAAAGCGTATATAATCGCGTTAAACTTTGCATGCATTGGGTCAACGTTTATAGACGAGAGGGCGCTGCGGTCAAATGCTCAAATTCGTATATAACTACGTTCCATGCCGCACATTCTCTTTCTGACATGGATGGAAACGAACTAAAGGCTCGGCATGCTGCGGCTCAGCCTGTACGCAGACAAGCACCACCAGAGCTTCGCCCCAATCAACATCATTCACCACGTGGAGATGCGGTCAATTTTTGTTTTCAAGTCTCATGGTTTTGGTAAACACCACAGTGACCTAAATGATACACATAACCAAAAGGAAATAGTTTATTTGTTTTAATTATTGAGCTCAATAGATTCCTCTATCTAGAATATTGGAAATCCACGTCTGTAAAGTCATCACGTTTCTCTTAAAATTCATAGACTCAAAGATACGCACAACAAAACGGCCGACTCGTCATACTGATAATACCACATTGAAATATGCGGAAGTGACCTCCGAAATTCTCGAAGCGCTAATTGCGCACCGGAAATCGCTTAACTTTATGACGCCTTGGTTGTTTTATCGAGATTGTGACTCGTGATTAGCTCAGGACGATTTGCAAAAGAATGTTAAGTTGGGCTAGTTGGTTGTTCATGACTGGAAGGAAGCGCCGAAAGACGGGGACAAAAGAAGTAGGTAACAACGACACGTGGCGCACTCGCAACTGAAGGTTTATTGAAAAATACAAAGACTTAATTACAATGACAAACCACTTCCTTTCCTGCCACCCCACTCTCTCACTAAAAACAACTTTCACAAGGAAAGTTCACGAAGCATTCATTATCAAAACAAGGGGCGTTGATAAGTGCGTCAGCGAGCCTTCTGTGGCATTGTTAAATAAGGATATCCTATTCTTAGAGAGAGAGTGGGGCGGCAGGAAATGAAGTGGTTTGTCACAGTATTTCAGTCTTTGTATTTTCCAATAAACCTTCAGTTGCGAGTGCGCCACGTGTCGTCGTTACCTACTTCTTTTGTCCCCGTCTTTCGGCGCTTTCTTCCAGTCAGGACGATTTGCGCGTTTTGTTTTGATTACATTTGCTGGAGACGTGAGCTTATGACGTAGGCAGCTGCACCCTTAGCACGGGAACTGGTGCAGCCGAGGCGCGTTCCGCACAAAACTCGCGCAGAAAAAAACAAGTGAAAACCCAAGGATGTTGATTTCAGGATATAGAAAATACCACACTCTATAGAAGTGTCACCGCAAACTATTTATTGCGTTGATTTACATGTTTGGAAGGCGATTTCATCTCTATTTGTTGGTTAAGGATCACACTGATGAAGGTTGGGGTTGCACAACTTGCATCTTAAAGGGACACTGACAGGGTAATTATGGTCGCCGAGGTTTTTAGTTGTACGTGACATATGACAGCCCAACTACCCAGAACAGAGTTTGTGGCTCCAAATTCGGTTTCTTTCCGCCCGAAAACCGCCGATCAAGAACTGGCCGGTTTGTGTCGCGCTCACTCTCTTTTCCGTGGTCACGGGCCGTTTTCTAATGTTTCGATGCGACCACCAAATTTAATCAAAGTCGAGGGTCATTGAAGGCACACAGTCAATATTAAAAATAGAAAAAAATATGAAACCCATTTTTTGTGGCTTCCAAAAAGCTCCAAATACGTTGATTGAAAAAAAAAAAAAAGGTAGCACAGACAACGGAAGCATTCTGTGCGTGTTCACTGAAAATTCTCAACATGGCGTCGTTTCGCGTATCGTGGGACTAGGGGATGGCAGCGGACGACGGGCGTTGGACCTCTACTTCAGAACTGTCGTTCACGGTACCGGCGAATTCTGTCTTCCTTCGAAAGAGAAATTTTGAACCGATCAAAACAACTAATATTCATCCTGTACGACACGCCCGACCAGCAAGCCGATTGCACGAAGACGTCGCCGAGCCGTCGTCCCGTCTCGTTGCTGAAGACATCGCTTGCTCAAACGTCATGCACGAAGTGCGTACTTCGAGTTGAATACGAACGTCTACGGTTTCTTTACGAGGTGCAAATTTGGCCTCTGCGTGGTGCTGCCCGACTTCAAGCCGGGAGTGTATGTAATAAAGGGAAATCGGCAGCAAACTTTCGACATACAGTCTACCAGCTCCATTAGTACGCACGAAAGAGTTCCTTCAGTAGACAGTGGAAAGACGTCCGATTCACACGCAGCGGGCACGGGTTCGATCCCTGGTGTGGGTGTATCATTTTGTTTTGTCAAGCATTTTGCGATGTTTACAGTTCTTTTTTTTTTTTTAACAATTATCACTGAAAAATGCAATTGTTGTTGACCATACGTCGCTGAACTAAATGGTATAAGATTTCATTTTTGACACCTGCGAACTCAATGTAGTCACTTTCCACAAACTGCAAGGAGCATATGAATCGGGTAGCGTCCGCTTTCCGAGCCCATTGATCTTTCGGAAATTTGTGCACTCTGTCGCACAATGCCACCTTCAGATGCAGGACATGTGAGGCAACTCTTCACGCAACATCTTGGGATTATTCTTTTCAGAGCCGATCACGGGAATTCACCACACTACGGCACTCGGGCACTCACTACTCATTGCCAACACTTAAATGTACAAAACAACTCATCTTGAAGTACAGAGCAGCGAGCGGGACAAACATAACTGCAAAGGAAACACACGGCGAACGAACGCATTTCGTCTGCTACATGCGGAGGAAAAAAAAAAAAAAAAAAAAAACCCGCACGGTCGAGTGTAGCCACGTGATTTCCGCCAGTCTCACTATCCTCTCCACTTCCTCGTGTGGTGCGGGAGTTTCGGTTTCGCTCTCGAGCAGTTGCGTTTTCTGGCTTTATTTAAAAAATACGTGACTCTGTAGCAAAATATTAATTGGGTAGTATTCCAACACCATTATGAATCGCCAGACAAAAGAGGAAAAAAAAGTTTGGGGGGGGGGGGGGGGTGTCAGTGTCCCTTTAAAGGGGCTGTGCAACGATATTGGGTAGGAACGTTTATCATTATACACCAGCTTACTTGCACTAGTGGGACCCAAGAATACTCGAACACAACGCCACTGACCAAGAAGCGTCTTCGTCGCGATGGAGTTTCAAGGATAAAAGCGGACCTCTTCATTCAGTCGCTGCTTCACAAAACATGATTACGAAGCTGTGGCGACAATGCCAACAATGCGATCCCCACGAGTGCGCCATCAAGCTTTGCGATCCCCGCTGTGAAGATATTTAAATGTTGCTCATACAGAGGACACGAAGGCTGCGTAGATATTAGATTTTGTCTCGTGACAATAAATGCCTCGACACGCATTCGCATTTGGGCTCGTTCCCAATCGCTGGGATGGCGGGAATGGCCGAACCTTAACAATGCGTGAACTCAGGTCTTGCCCTGTCCTATGCCGACCCTATCGCGTGTCTATGTTAAAAACATCGGCGGCATTTTATAGGCTCCATGTCACGTGGCCGCCTTTACTGGCTGCGAGTTGAGGGGGCAAACAATGTTTGTTTTTTCTCGGATTTGTTTTTTTTTTTTTTTGCGACTGCTTTTGCTTGGACAAGCAAACAAGAACGTGTGTTTCCTAGGTCATAAATGTTAACGAATAATTTTAAGCTGTATTTATTGAAAGTAGAAAATATTGTTTCATCGCCCCTTTAATGTGTTCACACTTTTTGTCTTGTGATTTATCATCCAGGGTTTTCATCGGATAACTGCGCAAGCTTACTGACCGCGGAGTGACAGCTGAATGTTCCGGATTGGACACGCCCCACGTTTTTTAAGCCGTCAGTGATGATATTTGTAGTTGTTTCCCCATTTTTGTATGCAGAATATCAATGTTTTACTCGCATTGGCTCTACGTTAGGTTATCCTGACAAAAAGTATGTAATTTAGCATTAGTTTACTAAATCGCCGAGTGGAAATCAACTTTGTTTTTCACGCTTACTCTCATTTAAGTTGTATTTGTAATTGCGAACTTTTACATTATTAAAATATATAATTGATTTTCTGACTATTTATATCGGAAAACGGGGTACATTTACGACTGTTTTCGGACGGCTAGCGCTACCTTTAGCGCTAGCCGTCCGAATCAATTATAATTTCTGAATAAAATAACTGTTAGTATGAAAGTTTGGCATCTGTTTCGGACGGCTAGCGCTACTTTAGTAATTCATTTTTCTATCCACATACATTCTCTCGCCCTCAGTTCGCTGTTTTTCATGGGTATGTACAAACCGCTTATCGGTTAGCAAAAGGACGTTATTTTGAATATAAGAGTCAATAAATAAATTGCTTAAGTACCAGATTCGAAAAGGTTATGATTCGTTCAATCACGCCGTAAATGAAAAAAACAAAATTAAATAACCAGTAAGAACAATAAATGTATATTTGCTAGAATCCTATTTTTGTGTTTGGACTCGTAATGGCGTAAACAAAACATATGACAAGAGCGAAGAAACTATAAACATGTACGACGAAGACGATACAACCACAGGTTTCGACTAGCGACGGACATTTCGGATATATGTCCGTTGCCATTTGAAAGATGTGGTTTTTGGTCTTCTTCCTTCATGTTTAATATTTCTGAAATATTTACAAGCACATATACGCTCTTCGTTATTAAATCGATTAATGTAGTTATCGCGAAAGATTGCGAAAATATTTTTTTACTGAAGGCACCGAACGTTATATGTAGGGTCCTTGGTGGAAGTAACAACATCCCGATGCAAGTCGAGAGAGGTTGTCAACTACACACTTAAAATACAGTTCCTCTAGCTATCCGCATCGAGTGAATTTACTTTCTCCCCTGCATAACGTGTGTCACAGCGATAGCAGCTCGCCGCTTGCATAATTCACTATCATTGTGGCGCAGTTGTCGTTTCTCCGCCGCCTCTTGAGTGTGACATACTTTTTACCTCCATTCTAGCATTCGCTCGCGCGCTTCATCCGTAATTCGTCTACTGGAGCGTCCACGCTTGCGAATTCACGGGTGAATCTGCACCGGCGATGAGCGGAATTCAGAGCCGAGTGGCGAAATCCGCTCGTCGCTGTCGTAAAACCTTGATCTGTCCGGGACCCAATTCTTCCACCAGGCGAAGCATTTCGCCTGACGCGAGCCAATCAGCGTTTGCCGGAATTTGCGTTGGGCGGTAAAGTCCTTCCGGTTTTTTTGTTTGCTTGTTTATAGCAATGGCGCCACTCACGGCAATATAAAGATTCAGCTACCAGGACGAGGAAGGAGGCAGGGTGCCCGCTCACTCTTTTTCGGAGCACGAACAAATCACCACCGTCAACGGCACCGCTGCTTCTTTGGTGTGCTTTGCATCTCCTGCTGCACAGCAGCTAGGGCACCCGGGAAGTGGATGGTCGTGATCTTGGAAGAGCCTGATCGCAAAGCTAACATGATCACCCATTTCTACGTCTTGATCCCCATCGCCTCTGGGAGAAAAGTCTACTCAAATAATAAAATGTTTCATGAACATTTTGAAGCTACCCGAGATTGAGGAATATGAAAGGTGACACCAAGAGAAGAGTACCATTCCACGAAAGGTAATAAGTGTGGCGTTTATTTGAGTTCTATATAAAACTAGGGTGCCTTCATGTGTGTATTGCTTAAGGGATGACCCTCTTTGTAGCACCCGATGCCGATAGCACGCGCTCTCTAAAATGATAAAAAGTAATAGCCAGTCACAAAATGCCGCCGTAGCATTGTCAATCGCAAGAGCAGGGGCCGAGAGACGCGCATGTTCGCGCTCAGGGACAAAAACAAAAAATGCCGGGAACAAGTTGGTCAGATGTCATCACCCTAAGCAAAGCGCACATGAAGGCACCCTATATAAAAGAGAACAGCTTCGCTCTGCAACGAGTGACGGCATCCGACTCGCTGTACTTCAACACCATCCCAACAACGACCGGTTGTGAAGGAAAAACGCATTTTTCAAACACCACACCTCTTTACTACCCACAAAATAACACTGGAACGACGAAGGAACGAATGGGGAACAGCAGATTCCTAAATCGAGGTAAACTATTTATGCAGGAAGAGTCTACTTGAACAAAAGGGTCGTACGGCGATTCAAAGTGCTGTGCAAAGCAGGAAGGGGGTGTTCTTCCTGTCTGTTTTTAGCATTGAGATCGCCGCGCTCGGCTAGGGAAAGATTCATCTGATTCACACGCGAAGAAAAGAGGGCAGAGCCCCATCCCTTCTGTTCTTTTCGCGGTCTTGGGAAGGCACCCAATTGTTCACCGCCGACGGTGCACCGTTGCTTTTATGGTTTGCGCTGCATGTCCCACTACATATACCAAATAGAAAACACGGAATCGTCGTAGCTTTGTCTTTGCGGTAGAACTTGACCATCTTTGAGCGGTTCCTCTCACGTGGCTAAACGAGTGCGGCGGTGCACGATCTTGCGTCAACATCGTGAATTAAGCATACACGTACTGGACGTGCCCCCATACTGCGAGCGAATCCGAGGTCTTATCAAGAGTGACCGAGAGTAGCAGACGACAAAAGGTCTTGTGTCTTCTCGTTACAGACGCGACGCTCAGTAAGCAAACGAAGAAACGGCCGCCGCTGGCAGAGATACATGCAGCAAACACCTCCCGTTTTCCGCTACCACCGAATTCCTTTCGAAGACTGCAATTTTTTTGCAAGTTTGAACGCACTACAGGCACGTAGCCAGGGGGAGAGGGGCATGGGGCCTGCCCCCCCCCCCCCCAAAAAAAAAAAAAAAAAAAATCTTTCATTTTGCTGGGACCTCCTCTCCCCCCTACCCCTCATACAGCATTTTGTCATGGCCCCCCCCCCCCCCCCCCCCCCGCCTTTTAAACAAAATTCTGGCTACGTGCCTGATGCACTATATACGTGCACAGGGCGTGGCGAGATTCGAAAAGCTTGCTATCACTTCACAGCTATAGGACTGTAGCTCTCACGTTTGAGCAGCGCCTTCGAAGAACATTATCAATTTGTTTTCTGTCCCGTTTCAGTTGTGCGGCATTAAGCGCGAGACACATGGACGACAGAATCGTTCGATCCGACGTCCGATCCGACAGTCCGAACGCCGCTCCGAATTGCCGCACGCGACAGTTTGAGACACACGCTTCCGACCTTGCATGCATGCGACACGACGATCCGTTCGGCTCCACCCAGGAGATCCAAGCACTCCAGCGGAGGTCCGCGTTCATAGATCTCTGGTCCCAGATTGACGGTTTAGCTCGCACGAGCGAAGTTAGGAGCTCGTTCTCGCTAGCGCGTGCATTCGTTGCCGGGGCTATCTTTTTCGAATGGGACAGCGGGATCCACGCGTCCGGCTTCCCGTTAAACGTCCCGTTTTCTTATTCGTCCCGCCAGACCCAGTACGTCATCATGACATCCGCGCTAGCTGTGCTGTCATTGGCTGGGCGCTTCCGACAGTCCGTCCGCCGTGCGAAACTATCTGGCACGTTAAACGCAAGTCGGGTCGCCGATCCGACGTCTGGAGCGACCAAATATTTCGGATCAGGCAGTCGTACTGCCGGATCGGACGTCGGATCGGATGGATATTTCGCGCATGTCTCGCGCTTTACGCTCTCTCGCGGTGCTCGCAGACGTCATGATGGCAGAATTTTAATGGTAGATATAATATAAGAAGAACAAAAAAGTTTCAACAAAAGCATTCTTATCGTTTTGATTGGACACTGAAGCACGAACAGCATTTTTTGTTGTTTATTTAAACTTCTCATTAGTTCTTTTAGGCGCGAGTCTAGCGCACGCGTAGACAAATGCTGACACATGCTTGTGAACGACCCTGACGAATGCATGATGGCATACTGCAGTACTGCTGTATGTTCAATGCAAGCATTACATGATCCCGTCTGACATTGTCTTACGCAGAGCCCTGGTCTTACGCAAAGCCGAATATTTGGAGAGCTTGGCCAATGTACGCAGCAAAGGCCGCCACCAGCGCCGAATAATCCTGCCGCGTTTAGAACGTAAACTAAATGTGCCACAGCGTTGACCAATCAGCACACCACGGCGTCACTAAATTGGAAACGACATCTATAGCGTGAAATAGAACTGTTCAATCTCGGCGTTTCCGTAACAGTTTGCTATAGGCCGGCTTGCAAGAACAGCGTCTCAGTTGAAACTGGTTGAAAGAAAACAGTGCAAAGGGTGAAGCGAGCGAGCGGCTTGAGACGCGGTTTGCTCGGCTCGGCTTTAGACGGTCCCGCTCGGCTCGTGCACTGGCTTCAGCAGTGCTTTCTGTTCCCCAGTTTCAAATGAGGCGCTGTTTCAAGCAAGCCGGCCCTGGTTTGGACCGCACGTTCATTGGTTTTACCGTTGAATATGGACGTGACAAAAACCCAACGAGGTAGAGGGCCTTAGAGTGATAAACTGGCAGCCGAAAGTGACCCCCAATTGACCGCCGCCATGTTGTACGAATTTGACCACTAGACACGTGACCAGGCCAAATCTGTGACGTAACCAGACCAAATCTCTGGCGTCAACGAAAAGATGGCAGCGCCCAGTGCGAGTCGGAAGCGATGTGGGCGTCGATCGGAGTGTGTGGATTTCGTGTGCGGAATTCGGTTTTTCAAGGTTTTGTGTGCTCTCTCGCGTAGGAATAACGTAAAGTACGAGGGAATGAGGCTTTTCGTTTTTATTTCATTCAGGGTAAGCCAGATTCGGTCCCGGGCTTCTCGTACGGGCTCGGATCACTACCGACCGGTGCTGCTTCGGACGTCGCTCGGTCGTTCGAGTTTAAAATATCCGCAATCGTTAACCACGGGAGCTCCTCGATAATTGCTGTGTTAAAGGATACGTCGAACGCATCCGGAACGCGGAGTCTAAAGGTACGTAGGACGTAACCAGAACGCGGAGTTCTAACGGTACGGCGGACGTGCCTGGACAATTTTCTTAGCTCGACGGTCAAGATTCGCATTTGAGGCACCGAGAGAAGCGTTACAATCTCAGAACTGCTTGGTGCTGAGCTAACTACGGACCACGTCACTACGTGATCCGTAGTGACGTGAAAAAGACCGACGGCGGTCACTCCGGGCGGACTGCAACATTACCATGCTCACAGCGCTCGGAGTGCGCTTCGCTCAGCCGATGAAGAGCTGGTTCGCGCATCCATCGGACCCCAACAGCAGGGTACACGCTGTCTTCACGCTTGCCATATGCTAAAGCTCATGCGCAAACCTGCTGCGAGAAAGGGTGCATCAGAGATGGGACAGGTAGGTCGGGGCCTGGCGGTACCTTGCGGCCTTGGACAACCTGCAGCAGCAAGAAGGCCTTCATACAGCCAACAAGCTCCGAAAGGCAGCACATTGACTTCGAGAGACAGAAGATGAAGGTGTCACTGGCAGCCCAAACCTTGAGCCGGCCATCAGCTGCGCCTTGCTGTTTGCAAGGACAAGGGTATCCAAGGCTTCGAGGGTGCTGAGGCGACTGCCAAGTTTGCCGCACAAGTCGATGACATATTCAACCGGACGAACTCATGTCACCCACTTGGTTGTGGAAGCAAATGTCCCATTCGTGCCAGCAACCAAGTCACCATTCTGGAAAGGATTGAGCAAGCTTCACGCTACCTTCGAGCCCTGAAAGACGTAACGGGCAAGCCGTTGAGCCAAGGGGCAAGGAAGACTCCAGTCCTCGGTTTCCTACTTGTCCTTGATTCCATCAAAGGTCTGGCAGAAGACCTGGTCTGGAGCCCCAGTCCGGCACTCAGGTGCCTGCTGATGCGAAAGCTCAGTCAGGACCACCTTGAGCTGTTTTTTTGCCACTGTACGCAACAGGACGGGTAACAACAACAACCCCCAGCGCTAGAGTTCCGGTCAGCATACCGAAAGTGCTTGCTCGCCAACGTCCTGCCTTCAACTTGCGGCAACTGCCAGGTCGATGGCACCGAGATGCATCTCGTAAGCTCGTCGGCGGCAGCACCAGCAAGATCAGAGGAAGGGCTGAGGATGCAAGAGGCGAGTGGCCAGCAGTACTGTCTCCTACAAGCCGCTTTCAGAATTCGCCCGGAATGTGTTGTAGAGTACATCTGCTGGAAAAACGTGGCAGACAACTTGCAAAAATTACCAAGTGCCCAGAGTGCTCTAAGATCGCACTTCTTACAAGAGCCAAGTGCGACCTTATACTGATCAAGGATGCTGGTGGGGCTCCGCAGCCCTCACAGGACATCCTGGGCTTGTGCAAGATAGCGGAGAAGTGCTTCGTAGGCACTTGACAAGGCGGCCAAAGGAGGTCGAAACTGGCTACAAACACTGCAGACAGAGGCAATGGCCATCATCTCATGACCCGCTGTTTAAGAGGTTTGCCACCTCTTCTTGGCACAGACAATCGACAACCAGTCCCACTGCGCAATTATGGTCAAGACAATGCTGGAATACTTCTTCAAGCTGCGAATTCACCACATGTGCCGTCAGCAGAGTGCGGCAGAAAGAGGTCGCACCGTCCGACAGTTCTGACGAAGTTGGTAATCTTTCGCGGACATTGATAAAGGTCACGGCTCCACTGGCAGCACCAAGGCATTTTCACTCAAGTGTCAGCTCTGTCGTGAAAACCGCACCCAAAACAGCTCTGCAGGCTCCATGTAACATAATCACTAGGGACGATGACTTAAAGAGCAAAGAGTGCCAAGCATGGAGCCAGAGATGGACAAGCAACATGGCAAGGTTGGTTTATAGAGCTCATATGGCACTCAACTGGGGGCCGAATGGGGTTCATATGTGAACTCGCTGCCCTGCCACCTGCGGGAGCTACGTGAGCAAAGGCGACACGACCTGCGAATGGGTGCAGAAGAGCCTCCCAAAGCTTGCTTCCAGAGAGAGTGCGACGTCGTCTTCAAGGAAGTGACTAGCTGGGGATGAAAGAGGGATGAAATTCTGCTTTCCGGCACTCCTCGACGACCCCCAAGGACCAACAAGACTGCCAGTGCGACCACATCTCTACGAATCGGGGTGTGACACCTGTCTCATGGGAGTACACATGAGCGTCAGAAGAGCTTGGAGCTCTGCTCAGCCTCGTCTTGCGTGTACCAAGGAGGCTGCGAGCTTTGGGTCCCTCCGTTGTGCTGCCCGACGACCAACGTGAGCCTCTTCTCGTTTGGACGGAGCGACGCCGGGGCTGCAGCGGCTCGGCAACTCGCCGGACCTGCGGGAGTTACGGGAGCAAAGGCGACACGAACTGCGAATGAGTGCACAAGGGCGGAGGGGTCCCGCAAAGCTTGCTTCCAGAAAAAGTGCAACATAGTTTTCAAGTGCATGCCTAGCTGGGGAACTACCTGCGCAATGGGAATTAAATTCTGCTCTCCGAGTGTAATAAAGTGACTTGCGCACTGAACGTGACCCTATTCACTACTATTATCAGGCGCCGTGTCTAAAGATACGTCTGACGTACCTGGGGACGCGGAGGTCTGCGTCGGATGTCCTAGCGTGGGCAGTCAGACTGCGGCCGGACGCTCCCGCCGGTGTATTTGCAGCAGTCCGAACGCAATCCACGCTTGTGCCTTATCAAACTTGGATAAGTGGCCGGCAGCCGCTTGGCCTGGCCGCCGTGTGTTACACGGGCGTGTGCCTGTCGTGTGTAAAAACGCGTGGAGTGTCAAGAAAATCAAACATTGTGTCTAGCTAATTACTGATTTCAAATTCCCCGACTTTTCCAGGTTTTTCCCTGACTATTTTGATCAAATTCCTTGAGTTTTAGACTCGAAGGATGACATTTCATCAATGTCATTCAGCATGGCCGTGCCGACGAGCAACCGCCATGCCGCTTTCACTGGTCGTCTTCCCTTATTTAGCCCACTTTTTGAATGATTCCCTGACTTGTCCAGATGATCCGAAATTCCCTGGGAATTCAAGGTTTTCCAGGTTGGTAGACACATTAGAAAGTTCGGCGCGCGTTTGCGGGGTTTAGTGATCGGGAAGCTGCTCGAAAAACAACGTAACTATAAGAGAAGCTTGTACAGTTCTGCGTACACGACTGTCAACCCATCACAGTAGGCATCCGGCAGGCGGGAGCCGCCGTCGGTCTTTTTCACGTCACTACGGATCACGTAGTGACGTGGTCCGTAGTTAGCTCAGCACCGAGCAGTTCTGAGATTGTAAGGCTTCTCTCGGTGCCTCAAATGCGAATCTTGACCGTCGAGCTAAGAAAATTGTCCGGGCACGTCCGCCGTACCGTTAGAACTCCGCGTTCTGGTTACGTCCTACGTACCTTTAGACTCCGCGTTCCGGATGCGTTCGACGTATCCTTTGACACAGCGATTATCGAGGAGCTCCCGTGGTTAACGATTGCGGATATTTTAAACTCGAACGACCGAGCGACGTCCGAAGCAGCACCGGTCGGTAGTGATCCGAGCCCGTACGAGAAGCACGGGACCGAATCTGGCTTACCCTGAATGAAATAAAAACGAAAAGCCTCATTCTCTCGTACTTTACGTTATTCCTACGCGAGAGAGCACACAAAACCTTGAAAAACCGAATTCCGCAAACGAAATCACACACTCCGATCGACGCCACATCGCTTCCGACTCGCACTGGGCGCTGCCATCTTTTCGTTGACGCCAGAGATTTGGTCTGGTTACGTCACAGATTTGGCCTGGTCACGTGTCTAGTGGTCAAATTCGTACAACATGGCGGCGGCCAATTGGGGGTCACTTTTGCCTGATGAACGGTATACTAGTTTATCACTCTAAGGCCCTCTGCCTCGTTGCGAAAACCTCACATGCGCCAAGTTTTCAGTCACCAAGAGTTATACATTCTTACTCGAGCGACGCTGAGACGGCTTAAATTAGTCGAGTCGTGTTTTTAGAGCTCACGATCACCGCTAGGGGCTGCTTCATGGTCTGTGGTTGGCCACGAGATGCTTGCCTATTCAAACCATAAAGTTATTATAATGTACGCTAGAGGTTCGACTGGCGCTAGTGTCTATGCGACTTCCGTGACGCAAATTGAAGCAGACAGCAACCAGTCTACTTTTGCGGTGCTCCTGTGCATTCCTATGGGAAGACGCGCGTGCACTTTGTCTGTTCGCCGAAAAATAACACGAAACACTTTGGTTATTTGGATCGTACCGAATATTACGTACCTTGATTAACATTGTAAAAGTGTAATTACTTTCGTTAGCGCATTTTTCTTTTTTAGTGAACGATGTTTAACTTCGCTGCATTTCAATCCCAAACGTGTGTTCCACAGCACGTATTTAAAAACAAGCGACGATTCAAAGCAAAATTACAATCGAAAGGTATATAGGGTGTGTTCAAGGCTCGCCAGCATTCCGGTGATGCTTATATATTGCTAATATGCCAGTCCTGTCACTATATGAAAATGACCCCGTCGTGCATGAGTGGATAAAAACATTCAAAACGTAAATAATAAAGCACGTGGGCTATGAAAGGTGTCCCTTCGTATTGTTTTCTCTGTCGGGCAGCTTTTATCGGGCACTTGTTCTCAAATATTTTGATCGTGCTGGTGATATTTTGAATGTAGAAGTTCGCACAGAGCAGAAAGAATAAAGAGGTACTTACTTATTTAAAATCGGAATATATTACGTGGCCTTCAATTTATTTTGATCGTACATGCGCGGGTAGTAACTGATCCAGTGTTACTGCGTAGTGCTTGCCGTCTCCCTTAATTTCCAGATGTCCTTCGTTCATTTGGCACGTGTATCCCTCATGCTGAAAAGCGCCGACGTCGTGTTCGCGCTATGAGTGTCCGACAGTGCCCATAAATACACGTACGAAGCCGTTTTAGCACCGTTTTTAATGCGATGAATTTGAAAGAAAAACGCCGTACCTGACCAATTATTTCGTCGGCCTGACTAAGAAATGTTCCAAGCTACCTAGTACGTTCGAATTATTTGGGATATTTGCTCTTATGATCGAGCGCTGGGAGAAAATGCACTCACTTTTTTCCATAGAAATGCATTACCGGAAGTCAATTTTCGACTGGTTGCTGTCTGCTTCAATTTGCGTCAGCACACTAGCGCCACTTGAACCTCTAGCGTACATTATAATAACTCTATGATTCAAACCAATGTGTGGCCAAACTCTCCCAGTATATGGCTCTGATCTTACGAACGCGCTCGCGCCCCCTGGCCAAAAGTAACAGGCCTATAAAAAGATTCTCGTGTCATTAGGCGATCGGAGCGTCCTAAAACAAATCAAGAAGCGAGAAGCGTTGTTGTAATAAGCTACATTCTGCTTTTCTTTAGATGGCGCTATCTATGTCACTGACATCTAAAGCAGTGGTTCTACAATAGGGGTCCGCGGACCCCTTTCGTTCCTCGAAGGCATTCTAGGGTACCGCGAGGACCCTGCCTCATCAGTCGAGCCAGGCAAAGAAATTTGTCTTTTTAGAGCGCAGCTCTTAGGCGCCCGTTTCCGGCTTGAGCGGCGTCGGCGTCGCCGTCGCCGTCGCCGTCGGCGTCGGCGTCGGCGTAACCGCGCGGTGCATCATGGGTAAATTTCCCCGCTAAATTTAGCGGAAAAATTTCCCCGCTAAATCTAGCGGAAAATTTTCCCCGCTAAATTTAGCGGAAAATTTCCCCGCTAAATCTAGCGGAAAATGTTTCCCGCTAAATTTAGCCAAAAAGTTCCCCGCTAAATCTAGCGGAAAAATTTTCCCGCTAAATTTAGCGGAAAAGTTTACCCGCTAAATCTAGCGGAAAAATTTTCCCCGCAAAATTTAGCGGAAAATTTTCCCCGCAAAAATTAGCGGAAAATTTTGCCCGCTAAATTTAGCGGAAAAAATTTCCCGCCAAATTTAGCGGAAAAGTTTCCCCGCTAAATCTAGCGGAAAAGTTTCCCCGCCAAATCTAGCGAAAAATTTTCCCCGCTAAATCTAGCGGAAACTTTTCCCCTAAATGCGGGAGGGCAGGACAGCAGGAGGAGCATTGCCCCTCTCTACGTACCTTCCCCTCCTCCTCGTCAAGAGCTGCGCTCTAATTCGGCGTTACAGGGAGTTGTAAACGGCTTTCATTTTAGAGCAGCAGCTCTTAGGCGCCCGTTTCCGGCTTGAGCGGCGTCGGCGTCGGCGTCGGCGTAACCGCGCGGTGCATTGTGGGAAACGTCCCATAATGCACCGCGCGAGCGCCCCCCCCCCCCCCGGGGTCACGTGACACTGGGGGTGGGGGGGCTCGCGCGGTGCATTATGGGACATTTCCCATAATGCACCGCGCGACCCCCCCCGGGGTCACGTGACCCCCCCCCCCCCGAGGACATTGAAAAATGAGGGGAGGAGGAGGAGGAGGAGGAGGAGGGGTATACTCTCCCCTGAGTACCCTTCCCTCCTCCTCCTCAAGAGCTGCGCTCCAATTCGGCGTTACAGGGAGTTGTAAACGGCTTTCATTTTTTTTTCAAAATTCAATTAAAAGTTCCAATTTTTGGGTGAGTTTTCTCGTCTGTATGTCAATGAGATAAGTCTACTTCACATATCCCTTACTTATATTTATATATTTCAATCATTATCATAATTAACCTTTACCTTTGCGTTCCCCTCACCACAAACGGGGTCCTCCATAATCTCCGCCGATCCACAAGGGGTCTGCGAAACATCAATAGTTGAGAACCTCTGACCTAACGAAACACTGGGCTCGGCTATGATGTTCACGGTTCTTGTTTTGTGACTCGCTCGTCAGTAGTCTTCTCGTCGCGCCATGCGTTTCTTTAAGTTTCCGTGACCATATACGTCATCATTACTAAATATTTAATCATATCTATAAATAGGAACAAGTAATTCAAATGAGTGGTGGTACAACACAAATGAAAATAATTTTATGCTGAACAAAATGCCTTTGCAGTTTCTGAAAACTGGCCTTATTACGACTTGCGATGACAATCTTCAAAAAAGCAGGGCCGGGGTACCAAGGCAGACTTGAATGGGAAGTCAATATTTGTAAAGGATAGATATAAAGTAAATTTATACGTAGCATAAAGTGATGATTTTATCTAGGTGTCTATTTCTATGAAGGGGTACAAGTTGTTTTAGAGCGCGGAAGAAACAACAGTGCTTGGAGCTGCTGGCATATTTCTTTTGGTTTGAATGCACAAAGTTCCCTTTTCGAAAGGTTCTGACTCATTCTCCTACATCAATGTGTGTTCGTGTTTCAAACATTATTGATCATAACGCTGATATTAAAGCAGCTGTAGAGCGCCGCGTTGACTCAGTATATCACCAATGTTCGATCCTGAAATCACGCCGACCTGGACGCCAGCGACGCCACTCGTTCCATTTTATTTATTGAACAAGTTAATCAAAATAAACGTTTAGTTGTTTCAGTTTCTTCGCGCCTTATCGTCAGGCCTTCATGACAATACTGTAACACGAAGGAAAAACCGCTTTGTAGTTTCGAGGTTGCTTCTATTTTTTTAAGCTATCTCTCTCATCGGATGAAAAGACAAGCTGTGTGCTCCGCAGTTCAATGACAACCAACCAATGTGAGAGGTTCCAGCTTTCATTTAGCCGACGTGCGAGCATGCCAAGAGGCCGGAACTTTGGAGCAAACTTCGCGTGGTGGCACGCGCTGTCCTTCACGGTCCCCGGAAATTACCGCTCTTGAAGAACGGAAGCGGCTAGGTCTCCTGTCTTGAAAGCCCCCAGTTTTCATGGTAGTAAAAGATCTTTCAACGAGTATTGTTTCGGAACGAGGCTTGTCGACTAAGTTCCGCCTTTGCTGGGGCATACCTCTTTTTCACGCGCGAGAAAAAAGAAGAGACCCGGTGTTTGAAAAAGAAGAAAACTTTGTTATTCTCACCTCGGAAACGAACAAGGCCTTGGCGAACGCTCAGTCTTCGTCCAAATGTACCGCAAGCGATTGGAATCAGACTGGGACGTTCCAGAACCTACCATTATCTGATTTAAATGTAATAAGCAACGTTGGGACATTTTTAATAAGAAAATGGCAACCAACGAATCCCGCAAACCCCATTAATGAATGGCGATTGCTATACCTCGTTTTACCATAAGTCCAGACCAGGGTTGGGCAGTATCACGATACAAATGTATCGCGATAGTATTTCAGAAATACATTTCGTATCTGTATTTCTGTATCGCGATACATTTTTTCACCAGTATCCGTATTCCTGTATCGAACTACATTTGGAATGTTTCATTGTATCGCGATACAATCAGGATGAAATGTATTCCGTTACATTACTTGAGAAATACTCTCCCTCCCCCCCCCCCCCAAAAACAAGTCCGAACGCATTTTTTCTACTTCTGAGGGCACCAGGGTTAAGGAGATGCTGGGACATTACTATGCTGACCAAGGTTTTTTCCGATTCTCCGAACTATTTTTCTATGCGTCCTCTTCTCTCTTCTGAGAAGTGTTGCGCAGTCGGACACTATAACCAGGTGGCGTGCCAGGAGTGGAGTCAGAGCATCTTCTGCTGCAGGTCCTTAGGTAGGGATTTCCTGAGTTATTGTTACCTGGCATCCAATGCCCGCTGCTAATCATCTCTTTTGCCTTAGCGTACACAGTACACACAGTCGGCGAAACTGAGTCACAGGCCGTTGCAGCACGAGCCTGGCACTGGTTGGACTTGAAATAGTAGGATGACTCACGCAGTGAAGTTCAATACATATTCGAATGCGTCTGCGGCTGCGCCCGTAATTTACACGGCTCAAGGGTACGTCATTAGCCGACCTGAACGTGACCCGCTGCTCTGGTGATCCGATACCCAGGAAGAAGGCCAGACGTGGCCTCGCGGTGCCGACCCAGAATTCGTACACTTGCCGGCATATCAGGTCGCAATTCACGAGGTCTCTGTTTAAATGATGCTAGGCGAGACTTGAGGAGTGCAATCTATGCGTCGGTGAGCGGAGGGTCGGCAGAAAGGGCCTTCACAACAGGGATGCCACCGTATCATTTTTTCCAACCGTAACAGACGATAAGACATGATCCAGGATGCTTCAGGTGGTCCAGTACTACTCTCGAAAATTCCAAATGACACTGGCTGCACGATCTTCAACGAGGTAACCTACAGCGAAAGTACGTATTGTCCTCTGCGTGGTAAAGTTTCATGTTCAAGACCACACCTACAGATAAAGAATACCGGTTCATTCCACCGTGACGTCATGGGATCAATGTTGACAGGGGCATCCTTATTGGACAGGGGCGTTGTGACGTTTTTGTAGGATTTATGGTGTCATCGGATTTATTTATAGGTCGAAGTCTTTTCGCATCCCTCGTCACACAGATATGATGTCAGGGAAGGGACCGCGGTCAGTCCTTGATGGAACGTTTTCTTGAGCCCATTGAAGACTCCTCGCCGTCCGAAACCGCTACCTTCAAGGCAAAGTGCCAAGCCTACGGGAAAGTAATTTTGGGATCAAAAACTTCCACTTCAAACTTCAAGCCTCATCTCAGTTGGCATCTCAAACAAATTTGAAAAATGTATTGCAGTATCAGTATTTCTGTATTTGTATTTCTGCCCTTCCTAGAGTGTATTCCTGTATTTGTATTTCCAAATACTTTTTGCCTCTATTTAAAATGTATTTCCGATACGTATCGTGATACATTTTTACAGATATATTTCAGTATCAGTATTTTAGCTACTATTTTAATGTATCCCAGTATTTGTATTTCCAAATACATTTTTGAGTATTTCTGCCCAACCCTGGTCCAGACACAGCCGACACGACGAGCTGATGGTATCAATCAGACAGCGTCAAAAGCCTACCATTATGGTGTTCGTTATGTTTCTGTTCGTGTTGTATCATAACTGAATAAATCATAAACAAAAAAGGCCCAGTGACTTGCGCTTTTTACGTTGCTTTATTGGTCACATTGGTTTGTAGCGTTGTCTGCTTCTGGACCTAAAAAACAGAAGTAAAAAAAAACTTTTTGAGGGGTTAACTGGAACAAATATTTTTCATACTTTTTCAACAAAATCATTATGCAACATTTACGCCGTTAGACGCAATTCAAGTTGAGGTCACGGCCTGTTCTAAGCCCCGCCCGCAGAGCAGTGGCCCTGCCCATTAATACCGGATTGGCTTGGCAGCTCGGCCGGATATGCTCGGAAGCCTATTGTCTCGATTTCCGGATATCCGGTGCGTCTAGTTTGGAAGCCTGACACCGCCTGCTACTCATGCAAGCATACGCGTGAAAGCCTCCGGTGTCGTCTGCTATTCCGCCACCACCTATCGTCGTCTGCAATGCCCAGACACGGACATGAAAAGTACGCGTCGGCGTCCGTTTTCGCCTTCGTCCGTCTACTATCCCGCCCCCGCGTAGAAACCTCTGCAGCGCGTGCAAGCAGCGACCATGAAAGCGGAGTTCTAGCGTTCCATCGAGCACGAGCCACGGTCTAATACAAGCGTCTGTCAACGTCTGTCGCTGTGTGGTAAAAACGGCGGAGGTGACTACAAAAATCCCCCCAAAAAATATGGAGTCCTTTCAGCTTTTCTGTTCCTGGTATTTTTTGTTTGGCATCCGCAAGCAATGTGGGTGAGCGTCATGACGCACAGTTAAAACGCGAGCTAGACATATTCACGTTGGCAGGCTAGGTGCACTGCAAAACTTTAGAGCTACTTTCTTTTCGAAGTAAAATGAAGGAAGCAAACGTGACGCCAGCCAGACGCCCACTTGCCTCCAGCCAAATTGCTCGCAGATTCCTACCTGTGTAGGTATCTTCTCGGCATTGAAACCATGGTTGCAATCACAACGGTTGCACAATTCACAGAGCAGTGGGGCCGCTATTACGGGTACCAATATATTTATTCGGCATCAACACACGCAAAGAAACAAATCAAGCCAAATCAAACAACATAGTTGAAGAGGTACGCTAGGCTTAGGCCAGTCCCGCCACAAATCCAAGTACCCCCACAGCGCTGAGAGCGCTTCCGAATACTCGTACCTGCGACAGTTATTTGCTACAATCTAGGACGCTTGAAAAGACCTTCCTCTCAAACCCTCCGTGAACGAAGAACGACTCGCACTAATAAAAATTGACGAACTCGAGGAGATGCGCTTGCTGATCACTCCGCAGACACCGCAGGCATGTTTGTTATCGTGTGAAACCAAATAAAGGCAATCTCGGAATATATATATATATATATATATATATATATCAGTGATTGCTCTATCTAGATTATTTATTTTTCGAGCATCAAACAAATATTGTAGATTAAAATACTATTATTATGTGGATACATTTTTATGACCAACAGTTCACACATCAATGATCTTTGCACCAATAAAGGCCGAGAAAAGGTACTTCGTTTTGTGAGCAACGGGCGGGGCTATAGAAAAGGGCTACAACCCCCCTCCCCTCCCCCCCTTTTTCATTAATTGAGTCTAAGAACGTAAGTATTAAAAAACAAAAATTGTTTTCGTAGAACAATTAATAAAAGGAAAAACAATGTGTCCCATTTAAGTCTTTAAAGTTTTTTTTTTTTTTTTTTTATCCGAAATGAAAAATGATAACGAAATGTACCTGAAAAGGGCTCCATTTTTTTAATTCAAGATATACGAAAATATTTTATACCATTTTAATTAAATATTGAATAATTCCGAAACACTGTCCCCAACGTCTAGCTTTATATTTTGGTAAAACACGCACTTTTAGGCGAATTGGTGACTTTGGTGACAATTCTCTTCTTATAGTTGATAAAGCGCAACAGGTGATGGCGTAATGATTATTAGACTAATATTGGTTCGTATCCTATCTTTATTTAGGCACCTGTCTTATAATATACCAAGCAACAAAAAAAATGTCCGGTCGAAAAACCACAGCTAAAAGCTTTTACAGCATTTCCGAAAAGCATACTTAGACCTTTGCGTTGTTTCATTTCAAGTACTACGTGTCGTCTGAAACAGCTGTCATTTTATCGCAGCAAGAACTATAGAGCTGGGTTTCATGCAAAAAGCGTACACGTTACGCTCGACCGAAAGATTAGTCATTGACATATAAGCAATATAGCTCCATAGGGGCTATATTACTTAAATGATCTTGACGTCAGTGGTTCACGCGACACATTGACGTGACAGGACACCGTGACGTCCCATGACATTATGTCGTAATGTGTGTCTTTGATGTCACAGATAGTCACACACATACAACATGTACCCATTTCATTTGCCAGACATTCTGTGCGTCTCCGAGTTTATTAGATATGCTTAGGATTTCATGTATTTAAAGGGTGTTATTGGGAGTTCATTTTTCTTTAAAAATTTGGGGTTTATAGGAGTTTATCTTCGTTAGATTTCTAAGTCTCTGAAATTCCGAAGTCTGTTAATTTTTTTTTTAATTTTACTCTATTCGCATTTTTTTTCAAACTCAAAACCAATTAAAATAAAGTCTGAACACTAGCATACCCTAAACTCATCAAACGTACCTGCAATAAATAACATCTCTGCGGATCCACATGGCATTGGCAACCCTTGACATTGGTGAAACTAGCGATACAACCACAATATATTGCAAAGACGTATTCCCTTAAAAGCAGTTGATAGCTTGAAATAACCGACCTCTTGCTGGACGTAGTCGCTAAGAAGTATGGATGGAAGCTTCATCTGACCCCCCCCCCCCTGTCCATTAAATTCTACGGGTCTATTGATTTCACTGTTATAAAAAACACTATCTCTCCTTGCCCTAGAGCACAGATGGTATGGTTCAAGTTGAAAACCTAAACAATGACCTTTTTCGTGAATTAGAAGTACTATGACCCGTTTACCAGAACGAATCTTGAGGGGCTAGAAGGTAAACACCCTTTTTGTCTAGTCCAAGATTCTAAAACAAACTTAAATAGGCATTCCTCAAGATAACTGACCGTGTCCTACTACAAAATGTACTAGTAAAACACGTTTTCTTCTTCGTTTTTTTTGCGTTTTATTTTGCTACTATGTCCTCGAAATTCTGAGTTATTTCGAAATGTCCAAATTAACGGAAATTTTACAGGCGAGTATCTTCGGGCTTTTTTCTCATTTATCTAAAACACGGAACCATAGCTACAACCAAGTCATTGTAACGATTCTCTCGTTTGTGATGTATGAAATGAGTATTGTTGAAAATCATGATAGTTCTCACGTGAGGTTTTAACTTGTGAAACAAATGCAGTCAAGTAGTTCCAGATAATTGTGGAGACGGTAAGCCGTGAAAAACCTTTACTTTATATGTGACATCGGGCACTATTTTGGGTGCTCGATAAGCTACAAGATGAAGGATTCATATATTGTCACACGGGGGATTGGGGTATGTTAAAAGAACAAAAAAAAAAGATAAATGTATGTGATTTAACCACATTATAAGGGGGTAGTATAGTATATATATATACATTTTACCTCACATTGATCCTACAATTATCTTGAAAGAGCATCTCATGTAATAAAGTGTTGAAATTTGAGTTGTCATAATGCTAAAAAGAGTCCTTGGAAGGGTACATAAAATTCAAGACAAAAATTTGTCCTTGACATTAGCTTTCTTAAACAAAATAAGAATATAGGAAAACGTTTAAAAAGAAACATGATGCCGTTGTCGTATATTATACAATATTTACACAAACTTCTCTCGAGCACATGTGTCAAAAAACAGTGCACAGATTGATGAGGACGAATAGTTAATATGTCTCCTATTTCACGAAGCAGGAGATAGAGGGTTGAGGAGACACCTAATACTTGTGCTGCTTTCAATATTACAGTCAAGTCTTCATAAATGTCCTGAAGAGCTCTTTTTTTCTAATTTACTGGTTCACGTGTTTGAACACTCCAAATGAATAATGTAATTGCAGAAGGGAAGTGACCGAGCTGTTGCTTGAATGCCTTAAAGGAAGTGCCAGGAAATAATCAAAAAATAACAAGAGAGAGTAGGAAGAGTGATGCGAAATTAAAACATCTGTAGTGTCCAGGGCCAGGAAGAGCGGACGTCCATCGGAACTGACATGTTTACTGAACGACAGGTACAAGCGAAAAAGAGTGCGGTGTCCCAGCGAGCAATTCGTTATCTATACTTCAATGCAGATTGTTGGGCTAGTTGGTACTGGGAAGTAGCGCTCCGTGTTGTCTAGTCTCCCCTTTTGTCCTCGTCTTAAGCGCCATCATGACGTCAAAATATATACTTCGTTTCACCAAATACAATATAGCTTCGCCAATACTGTAAACTCCTCCGAAAACCCATGGGAGTGGCGACGAACGTGGCAGTGGCGTCTCTGGCGGACTCGCAATTTACGGAAGCAGACGACGCAATGGAACATTATAGGCTCCGCGACGTCCTGGAGCTTTGCGAGCCCCGTTTCGTCACTCCAACAGCTGAAACAACTCATTACGGTCAGTCCGCTGCAAAGCAGAACCCAAAGATCACAACTGCAACGACAATCAAATAATAACGCGCGCAGAAACAAAGATAGAGCAGTTTATTTAGAGGTCTCAAACGCCACTCAGGGGATCACACGCGTTTGAAGCGAATCTGGGAAGCGGAAAAAAAAAAACGTTTACTACTCGAACTAACTACGTCGTAATAGGTTACTTTTGATCCGATACAAACTGCGTTGTCACAATTTATTACATGAATAGGTGATCATTAAGACGTCCGCAAGCAACATGTTAATATTAACAGACCAAGCGCACCTGCCGCTGCAGCATAAAAACAAAACAAAAAGTAATGATAAAAATAACCGTGCAAACGCTTTTCGAACTTTGCAGGAAAGACGAGATCCCCATCCCAGAACGAAAAAAAAGGGGAACAGACGCGAACAACGGTGTTAAGAATGGAACCTTCGGCGACCTTCTTCCGAGTTTCAACGCTGCGGAAACGAGTCACGATCTGTCCGGGACCGTCGCCCGCCTGTCCGGGCCTGCGCGAAACGAGTCCCGACGTGTTCAGGACCGCCACCCGCCTGTCGGGACCTGCCCGAAACGAGTCTCAACGCGTCCGTGACGTCAACGGGACGTGTGTGTGTGCGTGTGGGTTCTTGCGCTCCGGAAGGGGAGAGAGGCATGGCCTAACTGCGGAGGACTTTGGCTGCGTCGCACATGGCGGCGGACCTTGCTGCAACGCACTTGGCGGCGGTTTGCTACATCGCACCTGCTGCCCTGGCGGAGAGTGAGGCAGAAACGGACCCTATATAAGGCGGAGCGTGAGGCTGCTTCGTTATTATCTCTGATTTGGACGACTGTATTCGCAACCATGTAATTAAACCGTTCGTTACGTTACCAATTCACCCACCTCCACTGAACCCCTGGGTTCTTCACTTCGGGGAATGGACGTCGTCAAAGACCAGGAGGCCTCCGGACGTGCGGCTTAAACCCCGCCTCGAACAACGGCGAATGAAACAAAGAAGTTATCAGACGATACAAAGATGCAAATCACCCAGTAAAGGCCTCCTCCAGACTTGTGCACGTTACTTCAAAAA
Organism: Ixodes persulcatus; assembly: GCA_013358835.2. Lineage (NCBI taxonomy): Eukaryota > Metazoa > Arthropoda > Arachnida > Ixodida > Ixodidae > Ixodes > Ixodes persulcatus. The sequence continues at coordinate 371,634 of JABSTQ010010389.1, forward strand.
TGTAATGGATTACAATTACAATTACCGAGCTCCAAATGTAATGGATTTCTGTTACAAATTACTTTTGCTGAAAAATAACGGATTACTTTACTCGTTAGGTTACACATTACTTTCACGTCACTTTTCCTGTACGCTTATCAAGCAAACAATAGAAACAATTTCAATGTTTTCAAAAATGTTCTGCCACACTACTTTCCATTTCTCGTACACCCGAATTATGGTAGTCCTTGTAAAAAAAGATATTTTACTTGAGAGAAAGATTGTAGGTGCAAGGTTCACCTGTAAGCTGACAAGGCAGCGAAAGCTGCAACCACAACCGCCATCCAGCTAGCTTACAGCGACCGGAAATAATCCCTGGAATCGTGCAGACCTAGCTAGTGGTGAGCACGCTCAGCAGCATCTACCTCGGTTAGGAGATGCGGAGGTAAGGAACCGATCTAGGAAAGCTCCCGTTGAAAACGGGCCTTTCCAGTGGTGTAAAAGTCAAAAACAATTAAACACGAAGAGGTTTCTCGGAAGAAAAATGCGATTGAAGGCGATGGAAAGAAGCTAAGCCTACTCGGCATTGTCTCCTTGGTCTTTGTTTTTCACATCGTATTTTCACGTCTTTCTAGGGGTTCTGGTAACCGGTCAAAGGAAAAATAGTTTTTTTTTGTTTATTCTAATCTTCATGATGGTTTCTATTTAAATTTGTTGAACTTGCTATCTCTATGCCTCTGAATTGCCTGCTCATATTGCTCCAGTTTTTTTTTTTTTTATTATGTTCATATTAAAAAAAAAGTAACGAGTAATTAAAGTAATCAGTTACCAATATTTTGTAACGAAATTACATTACAAATTACTGCCGGAAAAATGTATAGTGGCAATTACGAAATTACTTGAAAGTGTGACGGATTACAAGTAGTCTGTTACATGTGACGGATTACTTCCCAAGTCTGACCACCTCCAAGGGCAACGATCGCGCGGAGCGTCGGTAGGAGAGTTGAAAATGAGCAAGTGGTGGTCGCCGTCGGTGTTGAGTCCAAAACAAACAAAGCAAAAGCAACACAAAAAACTAATAAAAAAATCACGTTATATTTGTTTTGAAGTTGCGCGTTACACGTTTGTTCATTTGCTTTCGTGGCGTTGGTAATAACTAAAAACAAAACAGAGTAAAGGAATCACGTACTCCAGCTCACACTGCCCGTTAAATAAGGGTTGCACGCTGCAATCGGCTACGTGCTAGCAGTGTGTGACCTTTTCTACTTTCGCATTTCTTTTCCCAATGACTTTGGCAGGTTGTTCGTGTGCTCGCTTGACGAAGAGTTCAAAAGTACATTCAAGTGCTTGTTGACGTACATGTCCAGGCATTCCTTGAACACCGTGCAAGGACTCATTACAGCCGAACTCACCTAGACCGCTCACATCTCGTATGTTATTAACAACGCTAACAGAATGCTTGGATACATCCGACGTAACTTCTCAAAATATCCTTCGTCCTTAAAACTTTTGTTATATAAAACGCTAATCCGTTCAAAACTTGAATATGCTTCATCTGTGTGACCTAACTAAGAAACCTTAACAGGTTCACTTGAAATGGTTCAGAATAATTCAGTTCGTTTTATCCTATCTAACTATAGCAGAACTGCCAGCATAAGATCAATGAAATCTAGCCTCAACCCACCAACTCTAGCATCTCGCCGTAAATTATTTCGACTATGTCTATATCACAATCTCTTTATCACCCATATCTGCGCCACGATTTTATTTTACCTCCCCCATATTTCTCATCCAGGTTGGATCATGCTCTTAAAGTTGGTATTCCACTCTGCAAAACTAACGTTTTTTTTCAGTTTTTTTTCCGACGCACAATAGATGAGTGGAATTGCTTTCCCGAACCTACGGCAGACATCGAAGATCACAATCTTTTCAAGAACGCCTTAGCTAATATTGTATTATTATTAACCTCTTATTTGTCTATACTAATAACTGCACAATGTTGTACTATCTCATGAAATGTGATCCACTCCCTTCTATATTGCCTCAGGCCTTGAGGGTAAATAAATAAATAAATAAATTTGTTTCGTGTGTCGATCAGTGTCCTCATGCGCGCCTTCAGCTGAACTCTTGTCTGGTGCAATATATCAGGGCAATGCTTGTCGAAGGCACGGCTGATGTTACCGGCTAGGTGACGGGCTAAGTTGTAAGGTGGTGTCATTATCGCATGCGACTATTTCTTGTTCTTCAACCAATTGTTTTTTTTTAAGTGTTCCATGTTTCTGATTGCAGTTGGTCTTAGCAAGCATAATGACACATCTGACTGGCTGCCTACCCGACTACATAGGGCTGGGTGTTCAGTAGTGCATCTTGTATTTCATCCATGAAGTTTTCCGCGATCTCCGTGGAGTTGTCATAATCGTCTGTTGAGGCGTCTGTGGTGATTTTGAAGAAAGGCTTGAATAGCGCTTCCAGTTTAATTCAAAGTAACTTAATTACTCACGTTTGCTCGGTCTTCAGTAAACGGAAGAAGGATTTTCCACCACGTCGCAAAAACTTGTTTTTGCTGTGGTAGGCGGCACATGGCATGCCTGCCATCTCAAAATTATGCGCTGGTGTACGCCCGAAGGCGACTGGTTGATCAACAACGATGATCCATAGCAGACGCGCCGGCGTACTCAAGTAAACTCCGAATAGAAATCTGAAACAAGCTTACACTTTTTAATATATATGTTAAGTATAAAAAAACATATGAAGATTTCCGAGTAGAAGCTCAATCGAAGGCGAAAACAGGAGGTTATTGCAGACAACAGTGGAAAAAAACAACAACAATAGCAACAAAGTTGCAGACGGCCCTAAAGATGTCCGGGCATAGATATAGCAGACGAACCTACAATACTAAGGACCGAAGACAAAGAAAGAAAGTGAGAACTAAGCCAAACAAGGCAAAGAAAAATACGCGACGATTCGAACGTCAAATAAACATAAAGAAAGCAACAAGAAAAAAGCAGCCAGGAGGAAGAAAGATCGCGGCGGCGGAGTGTCGCCCTATACATAAAAAGAAAGAAGAATTTGAAAAATGGAAGTAGTGTCACAACCGTCCAACGCGTAATTGCCTATGATCGTAGTAGGCGCAGAGACGTAAGTCGTTCCGCCGCTAACAATCGCAATTTGTGCACCATACATAACGTGACCGAAATCACTTTTATTAGCGATACAACGCTCTGCACTTTTTTTTTTTTTTTCAGTTTGCACGCGCGAGAAGTTTGCTTTTTGTTTTAACTCCGCTTTTATTAGTTTCAGAAATAGCGTCAGACTTGCATGCGCACAATCGACATGTTCCAGAGCATACTGACATCGCAGTAGCGTACGTGGTTCGAAATCGCCTTTTGCTTCTTCATCCGGAGACGATCTTAACGGGATTATCCAGCGCGCCTATTCAACAAATCTGTTTTTAAGCGATACATTCATGAGAAATATAAATTACAACAGCAGAACAAATAGATTGATAAGAACAGTAAAGTTGAAACGTAGCAATGTTCTTAACGTTTTGTACATTGCCGTCTTTCAAGAAGCAGGGCGAAGGTACATTCGTGTTTTGCCTGGCTTACGTAAGCTCTGACAGAGTGTGTTCTTCAGGAGAGCCCGAAAATTGCACCCTGAACGCTGTAACATCTTTTTCACACGAAGAAAATGTCCTTCACGCATTAGGTGGCATCTATTTTTTAACATTCAAAACAGCGAATACCCGTGACGATTTAGGCGAAACCAATGCCTTGTGGAGAATTCGCCTGCTAGCGGAAACTCTAAGCTCGCCAGGGGCGCTGCGATAATTTTTCGCCCGCTCTTCGCGGGAGTTGCCAGTATTGGCTAACATGATATTTGGTTTCACCTTAAGTCCAGACCAGGGTGTAAGATAGACAGGTGGGGAAACGGCCCATAGAAGCCTACCGCAGCGCCGTGACCGGATTGTGTACTCGTCTGCTTGCGGGTACCCCCGATTTGCGACAGATGGCGCTGCGGCGAGAAGAAAAAAAAAAATCTGAATCGGATTTGCATGGAACTCTTTGGGAGAGTGCGCAAAATAAACTGAACGCACGACCGTCCTCCACTGAAAATCCACGAGAAACCATCTCCGTCAGTTTAGCCGGTCGCCCACCCGGATTGAGAGTTCGCGGTGCTCCACATAGATGGCGCCACAGAAAAAGAGAAAACCGAAGGGGACACAATCCGGTCGCTCATTTGGCTCTCGTTTCCCCACCTGTCTATCTTACACCCTGGTCCAGACGCAGGTGACGCTACGAGCTGATGGAACCAATCAGAGAGCGTCAAAAGCGCAACATCATGGCGTTCGTCATTTTTCTGTGCGTGCTCTATCATCGCTGAACCAATCATAAACAAAAAAGACTCAGTGATTTGGGGTTTTGCCGCAGTTTGATGGATCTTATTAGATCGTAACGTCGGCCGCGTCTGGACCTTAGCTGAAACGAAGTATAGGATAGCCGGGCGTTTAGAGGAGAGGGTTTTACGATGCCAGTCGTCAAGGGTGAAAATTGCGTGAAATGACAATCTATCTAATCAGCACCTAATTGAATAAACGGTTTTAAAGTTGGACTATAGACTACATAGATGCAGGATAATACTTTAATATTGTGTACAACGTCAAACTTGCACCATTTCAGATACTTAAGGCACATAAACATGACACAAAAGGCGTGCTTCTGGTACCACAAGAACAATTATGTGTAAAAACTGCTTTGAGTTGAAGAAACTGATATTTACTTACGGGCTGTATGAACATGAAGCAACCGGCTGGCTGGCGGCTTCAGGAGCACGAGGAGAAGATACATGTTGCGGCAAAGCGCGCACTTGGGGTCTTGCGTTCTTTGGTTAGCTATAATACCCGTGACAAGTGGGGTAGTAAAGCCCACAATGTTTGGTTTAAATAAGAGCCCAAAACCTAGCGCGTACGCCATTTGGTGCTACAGGAAGCTCCGAAGGAAAAAAAATAAAACCAAAGAATTCACAATTCAATGCCAGCCCCAACAAGGAGCAGCTAGGTCTACGGTGTAGCAAAGCAAGATTAATTAACCCGTTTATCCGTCTCTTCAATTACAAAGTGGTGGCCACCAAACACCGCTTGACTGCTGGGCCTGCGTATGGTACATTTTTTTACAAACTGGCCACTGCGATTTGTCGTGTCGGCTAGCCACAGGAGAACACACCTGAAAGCGTGTTCCACCTAAAATCCAATAAAAACTAAAGGTGCCTGGGGACGTAATGCATTTACAGTGTTCCGCACGGTGTTTCCACATCGTAGTAACTGGCAAACTGAAAAGGTACTCTGACTCCATGAAATCATCCCTAAAATCTAAAGCGGATAAAAAAAAAAAAAACGGTAAAGATTCATAAAATATTTTATACATCTAATGTCCAGAGAAAAGCAACAATCTAAAAATTGCAGCATTCCCTTTGGCAGTTTTTTAAGAAAAATATTACGAGCCCAAGAGAAGCGGCAGAGATAGCAGTACCACCTCACAAAAATCCTGAAAAACATGGATTGATGATCTCGACAAATAATCTTTTTCTTTTAACTGGCAACGTTGCCACGCCGATTCCTAACATGCCACACGGATATAAGGTAGTAAAATAGTGTTACAAAGAAAAAAAATCTAAAGGGAGACTACAATCAGATGGACGTTAAACGAAATCATAATCTTGTGTTTAATCAACATATGTCTTGATTATTAATTTTTTACCTGTTGAGGTTATAGATTTATTTAGTAAATTAATTAAATGTCATATAAGGCAGAGAGCAAATTAAGTGTTTGTCAAACTTTTGCCGTTGAGGGGTTGTTTCGTAGGGAAGCTTTCGCCTATATAAACTATTAGGTCTTGCTCACCATTGTAGTTGGGCTCTTATATTTATAAAGTAAATATAGTTTATTTATAATAATAACTCAACCTTTAGGCTCTTAGCATCCAAAAAGAAGACATCATAATCATGCGGGCCCAGGTTTGCCCGACATCGCCTTCTGATTTCTGCGATGGTTCATCGATCTTTGATGGCAACTTTAATAAAGAAATCGGTGGTGCATGAATGAAATGTTTGAGAGCGCAGCTCTTATGCGCCAGTTTCCGGCTTGAGCGGCGACGCCGTTGGCGTAAACACGTGTTGCATTATGGAACGTTTCCCATATTGAGGTCACACGTGACGTCACGTGTGACGTCACGAGGGCAAAGATTTTCAGCTAAATATAGCGGGAAAAGTTTACCCTCGTGACGTCACACGTGACGCCACTACACACGAGAAAAATGCTCCGCTAATTTTAGCGGGACATTTTTTCCGCTAAATCGGGCATGAAACGTTTCCACTAAATTTAGCGGGGAAATTTTACCGCTAAATTTGGCTAGAAATTCATTCGCTAAATTTAGCTGAGAAATTTGCCCCTAAAATTAGCGGAAAAATTTCCATACAAATTTAGCGGGAAACGTTTACCCTCGTGACGTCACACGTGACGTCGCGTCTGACTTTACACGTGAACCTCCGTACCCTCCCCTCCTCCCCCTCATGAGTCGAGCTCTATTTCGGAATTACAGAGAATTGTAAACGTTTTTCATATTTTTTAGGATGCCTAAAGTTCATAACATTAGTTATGACAATAAATACACTATCACGGAGAGTGGTTTAGTCTCTTGAAGTATTTTTCTACTCATGAATTAGCTTGCAAACTTCTCCAGGCCTTTTCTCAAGCGATTGGTGATACGGGTACGGAATGCAGTGCTAGGACTGCGCGATGCCACTTTGCTTTAACCTCCTGAGATCCCCTGTGCAGCCGACTGTACGCAGGTTAAATGTGCTTCAATCAAGATGCGTTATATCTCAGACTTGTGCGCGTTACTTGAAAAATGTAATTGATTAAACGAGTAATTGATTTACTTGTTGCGACACCCATATTTTCAAGTTACTTTTCCCGTGAAAATATAAAAAAGTAAACAATTTTTAAGTTTTAAAAAATGTTCTGAGTTACTAATTTTTATTTCTCATACACACGCATTATGATAGTCTTTGAAAAATAAAATATTTTGCTCAAGAGAATGTATGTAGCTCCACTCCGTTCACCTGTAAGCTGACAAGGCAGCGAAAGCTGCAACCACACCCGCCATTCCGCTTGCCTACGGCGGCCGAAAATTATCTCTGGAACTTTGCAGACAAAGCTATCCGCGCGCATGCTCAGTAGGAGCATCTACCTCCGCTATTATATATAAAAATGCGCCTACTGGGAGTTGTATTTCTTGATCTTTGTTTTTTTGCATATTTGTATTTGCCTTTAACGTTTTTTTAGTGGTTCTAGTGACCGGTCATACAAAAATCGTGTTTTCGGTTATTCTCCTCATCACGATATTTTCGTTTTTCTTTAATTTGCTATCGTGATGCTGCTGAATTGCCTGCGTCTATTGCTCCAGTTTCTCTATTCTGTTCATATTCTTTCAAAGGTGTTCAGTATGTGAAGTAATCCGCTATCAATATTTAGTAACGACATTACATTACAAATTACTGCCGCGCTAATGAAATGTGGCAATTACAAATTACTTGAAAAAGTAACGGATTACTTTTCAAGTCTGCTCCTCATGAACAGTGAGACAACGTGTACAGCCATCTGCACACTTGAGCTTCGCGCTCCTTCCAAGATGGCGCAGGCTGACGACCATCCCTAGAGTGCCTCAATCTTGCTTGCCGGACTGTAACATTGAGACACGTTAGTCACCCTAGAGCGAAAATGGCGCGGAAGAAAAATCACGACAGCATTGCCCAGCACCTCATTCACAGCAGACTGTCGTTCTGCGTTAAATAATTGCACACATTGGTCGAAATTTTAAAGTACGCTTGACGTAAACTGGGGAGAAAAGTCATAGTAATAACCGTAATAATTCTTCTGGTTTTGATTTAAAAGCACGCGAATACGGGCTTGTGTCTGTTAACTAAGCCTAAATTAAATCATGAATTTACTTTGTAATATTTTTATAGTGGGGATTTGTCAAATGGTGATGAAAATTTCACATGTTTAAACTGCATGATAGTAAAGGAAAGCAGCAAATCAGGCTCATCCGTGTCGACAGAACACGATGCAGAGACACCGCGAAATGCACCAAGATTATCTAAACGTCATCAAAGTGAATACAGAATAGATGGAAGCACTTTTGAAATAAGAGATTCAACAAATATGATCTCGGCTTCGACAGTAATTTGTAATTTATTTTTTAGATTTCAAATCACCTTATCGACGTCCAAATAGATATTCTGAGACACAAAGACACACAGCCTATGTTGACTGAACTATCTGAATCAGTTCACCCAATATTTGTAAAATCTATACTAAGCTCAAATCAGTAACCGTGGGCAAAAATTGGTTAGAATCTACTATAGGTAGGAGTGAATCTTTACGGCCGTCTATTGAGTTGTTTTCCTCTCATTGCTAAGACAGAAGAGTGGAACATAAGATTAATTTTTCAGTTGGTCAACCTCATGGTTAATGCGTGGTCCCAATATCGTGAAGCACAATCTCAAATTTCGGGAAAGATCTGATGGTCATTTATTATGCGTTTTCTGCCTGCTCGGTTCGTCTGAGAACGTGAACAGGGGCCGTTAAAAAGGAAAAACAGACGCCGTCGGACCACGATTGCTGAGGCGGAAACCACAAGTGACTTCTTTTAGTTTTTCAATTTCAAGATTCAAACCAGGAAAAGAATGCTGGTCACATCAGATAAGATTATAATGTGCGTAGCTCTCAAGGAAAGAAACCCGCTTTGCTGCTCGAAGAGAAAGTGCGTGCCTCTTGATAAAACATCAGGTGTGTTTCCAAGATTACAAGGAAACGCCTGAAGGGGCATATGTTGACCTAAACGTCTACTTACATTGTTGAAACCATCCTGCACCGCCTGTTTCAGAATTCACTGCACACCGCGTATTGTATTTAATGTTTGGTTGCCCAGCAGAGCTGCTTCATTTAAGAGAAAATAAAACAGTCACCATGCACCTCGAAGCTTTCTTATAAGCTTCAAGCAAAGCATTCACTTTGGGTATATGCTAACAACTTTGTCGGTTTGTGCGAAAATAACATGCTGTTTTTGACGAACTATAGCCAAACATAAAGAAACCTGTCTGCATACTGTGAATTCACTGGAATTCAACGTACAGTATACTGAACATGCAAACACCGCCCATCTATTGCCCACCAATCACTTCAAAATACTTGTTGGGTTCTTTAGATCTTTCAAAAGAAAAATATTGAACCAAAAATAAAATTGTTCAGCCCCCCCCCCCCTTTTTTTTTTTCTTTTTGACAGTGACACTCAATTTCTGGGTTTCGCTTTTGTTACGTTTATTTTTTGGGTTATTTACTTTATAGTTGAATAATTTAATACGTGGTTTAAACTCAGAATGTTAAAGTCATAGTCCCGGTAGCACATCAAATAAACACCTAACTTGGCACAGCTTTGACAATCTTCGCGGCCTAACATGGGCCCAATACAGTTTTACTCCACGGCGTTAGTAGAAGAATACTTTTTCTGGCGTTTCTATAAATTTTCTTTGGTTCGGCACATTATTTCCGAAGTGCCAGAGTGGAAACAAACATGCCACGTATCAACCGAGGATCCGCCAGGGGTGTCTAAATCCGGCATTTGCTAGGCTATATAGAGACGCAAAGTTGCCGTTTGAAAACTGAACAACCAAAAGTGAAACTCGTCTCGAGCTGAAACTCTGGCGAAGCACAAGAAGGAGGAAAATTATCCCGTGAGAAGGGGAACAAGGGGGACAAAGTACAAACCCAAATCTCCAAACACAGCTAGGTGACTTTAGAAATACGCTAATAACGTCGTCGGTTTGGTTATCCTTTCATTTTTGTCCAACTCGCTCGAGCCTTTGCATTTAATAGCATTATAAATCATAACCTTAATTATGCAAGCCGTTCACCCTTGTTGGTGTTTTAGTGTTGGCAGCTGATAAAACTTGTTTGCTCAACTGACGTCTAACTCCTGGTTAGCTCAGCTGATAGAGCGCTCTACTGGACATTGGGAGCTTCCTGGTGCGACTCCAGGACAAGGCGGATTTGTCGGTCGCGTACCAGTCACCTAGCTGTGTTTGGAAATTTGCGTTTGCCCTTTGTCCCCCTGGTTCCAAATTTTCCAGGGATCATAATCGTCCTTCTTGTACGGCTCGCTTGCACTTTTGCATTTAATTTCATTATTAATCATAACCTTAAAAATGCAAGCCGTTCACCCTTGTTGGTGTTAGACTGGTGGCAGTTGATAAAACCCGTTTGCTCTATTGACGTCAAACTCCTGATTAGCTCAGTTGGTAGAGGGCTCCGCTGGAAATGGAGAGGTCACTGGTTCGATATTAGAACCAGGCGAATTGTTTCGGTCGCGCACTAGTCACCTAGATGTGTTTGGAGATTTGTGTTTGTCCTTTCCCCCTTGTTCCCCTTCTTCAGGAAGCATTTTTGTCAGTCTAACTTTGACACTTGTTTAGCACGTTAGGGCCAAGATACCCAGACTCTGGCCAGAAAAGGTCAAATTTTTGTCTACTTTACCTCCTTCGGACTTTTAAGGCCCTACATTTCCAGACTAAGACAATTTTCGGCCCATCAAACTGTGTTACCTGGGAGAGACCATATTTTTGTGCAGCTTAATCCAAATCTAGCATCGAAATGTTTTCAATGTTGACGCTCAACGTTTCATAAAGCCTCGAACATTTCGTCAAGTTGGAAGCAGCCATCGAGATCAAATTACACCCTTAATGACACGCATAGACACATTTAGCTATTAATCCCTTCCACAAACCATAGAGGATTAGAACTCTCTTCCCTGTGATAAAGTGAAAATAGACTCTTTAAGAGAATTTGAAAATAATGTGCTCGCTTGCTGTTGCGTCCAATAGTGCAGGCTAGACTTTATGCTGTATTTGATTTTTTTTTTAGTTTTTACATGTTGGAGAGTATTGAATTGTTTGTGATTTATTTTAAGTTGTGAGCGGTGTGGTCGTACTTGCTGAAAGAGCAACTCCACTCAATATTTTTTTAATTTAGAATTACGACTGTTTTCAGTTAGAACGGTGGCTCTGAATTACAAGGTACTTAATTTTTTCAATATTTTGTCTAATTTTATAAATATCACGGCTCAAAGTTTGGTTTCAGCCGGCTACGGCAAAACCGAAAAAAACTGCTAGCGGGATGGCAACACTGATCATCAGCCTTACGGCCGCGACTTGCCGCTACAAGGTTGCTGCGGTACGCGGTACAACCAATTAACCACAGCTCCTCTGCGACGTGGTCACAAGGGTGCTGCGACGGTATCCCTTGACGAGAAGCTAACCCGCTTGCATCCCGCTAAAGAGCCGGTGGTTGAATCTTTAAAATCGGCTTTAGTGGAGTAGGCAGCTTCCCTTTGACGTGATATTTCGGCTGTTATCGTACTTCATGCCACTAAAAAGATACCAGTCATTTACTTTGGTTTCGTTTTCAACCGGTGTTGCCCTTTAACTGCGGTTTCAAAATGTTTATTTTTTTTAAAGCGTTATTCAGGTTTATGAGCAGTGAAACTGTCTAAAACACTCTTGTGCAGGATGGCCAAAACATTGACCCAAAGTGTATATTTTGCTTACTATTTTATTAAGTGTTAAAACTCTACCCTGTAGCGGCTCTTCTAAGCTAACAGTATCAATAAACAAGATATAGGGTGTTTAATTGTGAGTGGAATTTATTCTTTTAAGATAGGCGTTAAAAGTTAAATGAGTTCTGTGTTCACCAAGTATTTATTAGGCTCGGCGGACATTAGGTGAGAAAATAATTGTCACGGTAGGTTGACTATTTTAACTAAAATTTCTTAATTCAAAATACGAAAGAGTTAGACAAAGAGGATGGACAGGACAAACGAAAGATGTTTGTCCTGTCCGTCCTCTTTGTCTATTTCATATTTTGAATATATTACCAACGCGCTCAATCCAAGTTCCTTAATAAACTTTTTAATTATTGGTTTTACGGGTTTTGTTGGAATTTCAGTCTTGATGGCAATTATTATTACAGGTCATACCAAATGAAAGAACTTGCAGAAAGGCAAGGTTTTTAAAATATTAATTGATCCATTTCAACTGGTTTCCCCCGATTTAAAATTGCGCGCAAAAAGAGCTCATCAAGTCCACCCCAGGATGACGGTTGGAAGAGAGGCGTATTTGTTTAGGTCACGTAGTCGCTTGTGTCTTCGGCTCGCCCAACAAGAACTCAGTATCAAGGTAGTTACGGCATTACAGAAACGACGACGTCTCTCTTAAGCGCTATTGTGGGCAGTTCTTTCGACGCGTTTTTGAGCAAACGTTTAAAATTGAGCGAAAAAACGCAAAAATGTATTTATTAATATCTACAAAAAGCTTCACTTCTTCGCAAATTCTTTAAATTGGTTTGGCCTCTAATAGTAATTGCCGTCAATACTGCCATTCTAAAATAACCCCGAAACCTAATAGTTAAAAAAGTTAATTAAGATAGTTAGTTAATTAGTCAACTTAACGTTACGATTATCCTCTTATCTAATGACCTCCAACCCTGATAAATACATGGTGCAGACGGAACACGTCTAACTGTCACTCCTATTTCTTAAAAATTCTGTTCTGATTAAAATCAATTACACTCTAAGAAATGCCCGCGCGTCTACTTACCCGCAAAATACTCGAAGAGCCAATACAACATTTTTAATGTAATGCAAGCATGACGCTTTTCATTGCCTAATGCCACAGCGCAGACTTAATTTTGAGGTTTAAACAGATGTTCCGGCTCATCGTTCGCTGAGCTAGTCTCGTAGATCGCAGAGATTGGCTTTTCGGGTGTTTTGCGGGTAATTAGGCGCGTAGGAATTTCTTAGATTGTACTGTGCATAAAGAAAAGTTAGCTACACAAGATTATGGGAATAAAAAAAAATAGAAAAAGGAGACTTTAAAAAATTGAGGCTTGATGGATGAAGTCTTGTGGTTTCCGATGAAGCTATCACATTTATTATGTTTTTCTACAAACAACGAACTTTGCGCTGCCCTATTGAAATTTAGATAGATATGCGAACAAATATATTTCTGTATTTTAGGATTAAATATGTTGCATGCTTGTCACCGCATTTAATTAAGAAAATACATTTGGCACTTTTGCAAAACATAATGTTTCGAGCAAGGAAATGTAGTGTGCAGCATGTATAAAATTACGTTGTAGTAGTTTGGTCGTCTTGAAAAATTAATCTATGAAAGTCAAATTTGAAGTAGATAGATTTGCGTGCACCCTTATAGGACAATTTCAAAGAACAAGGGAAAATCCAGAGAAAGGTGAAACATTTCAGTTGCAGGTTGTAACTGAAGTTTGTTTGTCTGTTATCACGTCTAAAGTCTTTTCTTTATTACAAACATCACATCTGAAGTTTTTTTTTAACTTTATCCGCAAAACTTGTGTGCTGGATGAGGTAAAAAACGAGCCAAAAAGTCGTTTGCCAGAGTATATGAAAACATGAAGGACGTAAACGAGCATTTTGAAAGGCGTTTTACAAAAAACAGATATTCTCATTTTATGCTTTACATTTTATGCCTATAAGAATAGACACCGAGGTTCCTGTTTCCTAAAGAGCGAATATCAGAAAATGAAGTAAGCTTAATTCCAATTGAGTTTAAAAGTGCAATTTCATCGAGTTAAAAATCTCACTGAAATTAATTGTAACAAAAGATCCCTCAACGACATACATGAAACTTACTGAATGAGGTTGAAGAGCGCATAAAGTGAACAAGCCAATCAGTGCACGACCTAAATTTTGACGTCTAGGCATGGTAGCTTGTACATTGCGCTTGATCTTGTTTAAAATAAGCTAGGCGTAATCTATATCAAATGGTATTCAACAACATTATGTCTTTCTCAAAACATGCTAGAAGGGAAAACTTCGTTAGGGAAGTTTTGCGAACCAGTGTCTATGTCTAACAACTATTTGCGTATGTCCTTTTTTATCATTGCTTTGTTTCCAGTTTCTTTAATACAAAATGGTTCTTTGGTTTGTTTCTTACTAATCTTAATAATACTTATAACCTGCAAATCAGAAGTGCACCAAATGCCATTGCAGCTCTAGTTTGTTGCATTCTGTAGTACAGCAGAATATTTCAGATATATCTCACGTCCCGACGCTCAGACTCGGTGCATTTTCTACCGATGGACTGCTCATCAAGACATATACTTTTGCCTTGCAAACTTCAATAATGTATCTAGGTTTATAACGTCTCAAAATAAGACGGTTCGAGTACCCTTAGTTTATACGACTTCAAACGCCCCTTACTCCTAACGTTATTGCCCCGAGTCCTCGCGGACGCCTCTTTCTAACCACGTGAGAACTAAAATGAGCCTGTGCCAGTCCCAACGGACCTATTTGTTCCAGCGGAGTCTCTCTTTCTCGCGAATGTTGGATTCTGTTACTTCCCGGGAAACGGATCATTCCCTTGGCGAAGATTTTTCTTTCCTATCTTTTATCGCCTTCCGTACTTTGATTGCACTCTCTGTCGGCAAGATGAGAAGCATTGATGAGGGAAAATAAACGTTCCAAGGACTCACCTTCAAAGGGCCCCCTGTGTGAGCTAACAGGTCACGGTCACTGGCCGCAGCTGGACGAGTTTATCGGGTTTCATTAGGGTAGCAAGGAAAGTTTGGTTTATACTTGGCCCTCAACCACCACAGGCCACGATATAGCTGTCATTGTGCTTTTCTCCTTGCGCTAGTTTTGTATTCTCGTAGGTTGCTACTCTGTGAAGCCTAACAGCGTTGATCGCTGCCATAAATAATTACTTGATCTTCTTCGTTCTTGGCCTCCTATATTTTTAATTGGGTCGTATGTATCTACACGTTCATGAAAGTCTAAAATAATTTTATTAATGTGTAGCAAGAATGAACGGCCAAATTGCTGGCTATTGTCTACTTCACGCAGCCTTTAAGATACAAACTTTATTAAAATTTTGAGAAACTTATGACGGAGAAATATATATTTGGCGTGAAATATGTCGCAAGCCTGACATTTTGTTTTATTTAACAACACACTTAATTAAAACAAGTTACTCTTTCGTTTTTAGAGGACGCGCTGTTTTGGGCAAGTAAAATTTCGTGTGCTGCAAGTACGAGATAGCGATGAAGCCTCGCGTTTTCCGAGTGATTGCGCAGTTTTGTCCACTTTATTAGCCACATTTGAACATCGTCAGCATGGGTCCTCTCCATGACTGTAAGTACCGCGATTCCCGTGATTGCGTCATCAAGTTTTGGGGAGGATCGACAGAAAGATAATTTCAGCCTTAATCCTGGAAATTACATTCCGGCCAAAAGCTTCTTGTTCAGTGGCGTTGCGTGCGAGTATTCATGCGTCACTCTAACGCCGGTAGGCTTGTTTAAACTGAGAAATATTCTAACCCTTAATTGTTTCCCCGCCCCTTTAAGGAACCGTGAAGGAAGCTGACGGCTGAGGCCTGAATAGCGCTCCTCGTCGTGCGCGATTATCATGTACGAAAAACACCAGTTTCACCGCGTGACCATTTGAGTTCCAAATTTGCCTTTGTCTTCTGCAGTATTTTTTTATTGTTGTCGTTGCTTTACTTTGCCTTTCAGATAATCGCAGTTCTGTCTCTTTAACCTCCGGAAGTAGGAGTAAACAGTAATCCTTTGGCCGAGTTT
The DNA here is from genome assembly GCA_013358835.2 of Ixodes persulcatus. NCBI lineage: Eukaryota > Metazoa > Arthropoda > Arachnida > Ixodida > Ixodidae > Ixodes > Ixodes persulcatus. The sequence goes on from JABSTQ010010389.1 coordinate 387,338, forward strand.
ATCTCTTTTTTTTTTTTTTCGTATGCCATGAGGTCGTCTGGTCGTGACAAAAAGGGATATATATAAGAGGAGGAATGGGGTTTAGCGAAATCCTAGGCGTTGATCAAACACTGACTTCTGTTGCTGGCTTGCTGGGCATGAGTACTGTGCTTTGTAAATTTGCTTCGATGAGCAGGCAAGAAAGGCTTCCTGGTCTTTTATAACATTAATTGCAAGGCCTGATGGTTTATCTTGTGACAGAGTATAATAACCAATTATAATGAAACTGAATGGAAAGCACAACTTGCTGCGGAACCGTAATATGTTATTATAGATTAGGAAGGAACACCTATACACAACAAACAAGATGCACTAAAATATGTGTTGATATTAAAAACAGAGACATATATAAAAACAAAAACTTCGTGGCCAAGGGTTGAATAAAGCAGCATGAGAATGCCGTCAGGGCACTTATGTGTGTTTCTACATCTCTACAATAAATAGTAGTGTTTAGAAAATGCAAAAGCCTAAATGGGTTCAAACTACTTCATTCTAATGTCTCATAATCCAAGATTTGTTCGTGAGAGGTGTTGTTGCAGCTAATAAAGAATAAAAACATGTATGTTTCAGGAGGTAATAAATATTCTGGCACTTATTCTTGAAAACGAGCAGGGAATAAAAATTCATATATAAGGGCGTCATATAGCAAAAGGTACAAAGAAGTCAAAGTGGTAACATGTAACAAACAAGGCCAGCAGACCTCCTACCTCGAACAAAATAAATTATCACGAGAAACTTCTCGTGAGATATCACAAAAAAAAACGATTTTTTTTATTGTTTTCGTGCGCAAGTTACAATTGCGCGTTTACTCAGAACCTTATTTTAATTTTCGGAAACTATCTTCAAAAGAGGCCAGCATGTACCTTTGAAATGCTGGAGCCAGAGTTCAATTCCTTCAGCTTACGATAGAGAAGTAGATGTGAGAACTCGGAGGCATTTTGATTTATTGATGAAACCGTGGAAAGCAGAATTGCCGCGCTATTTTGGAAGCGTCGTGGAGTCGATCTTTTTAAAAAAAAAAAGAACGCGTATTCGCAGAGACAAATGCCTGGCAGCGTCGTGTACGGTGACACATAACGTGTTGGCAGGCGACGTGTGCGCACATGCGAAGTTCGTGCGCAGCGCAGATGATTGGCCTGTGGCCAGCTCTGCTACCCTTCCCGTCCCTCCGAAGTCACGCTTCAGACAACAAAGAATCTGAGTTAGCTTTGGCCAAAAAGCATTTCTGCATTGCACTATATTATATATCTTTAAGCCCACCGGACAGCTCATACGATTATAATGTAGAAGCAAAGTATTAAAGGTATATTATCATAATTCTAACTAATTTATTTTAAAAATTCCGAGACATTCATTGTAATGCGGTCTGTGCTGGTGAGTTATACGGCCAGTGGGACACAATACAGGGGGTGAATAGTCACAAAACGTGAAATATTACATTTTTTATTAACTTATCGTGACCACTGTCACTCTGCATTATGCCTCCCTGGCCGTATAACGCACTGGCAGAAACCGCGCACAATGTGTCTTCCACGGCTTTTTTTGTTGTTGTTTAAATAAATATGTCTGAATAAAAGGTAAACACTCTGTATAAGCCTACAAATTATTTAATCGTCCCCAGTCGCATTCACTCACATCTCAGTCAGTGGTGGGGGCTCTTACAGAACGTTCACTGTAAACATCGAAGACTTCATTAGCGCATTCGCGGAAAACACGGAGCAGAGACTTGCGTTCCCTCCACACGACCATACACGTAGGGTAATGAACCGAACGAGGCATCCAGCTGTCACACGCAGGCTACCTTTGGATCTGGGAAAATGGATCCGCAGTGCAGTTCTCATACATGTGTTGGTGGCGGAAGTTGGGAGACAATTACTCAGGGGAGTGTATAATTAAGCCTACCTTTCTCCGACTGGCAGAGGAAGCCCTGCAGCGCTGTTTTATTCGTATCTGATTCTTGTTTGTAATAAAAGCAAATAAGAAGGTTGGTTTTCATACACACTTTTTTAGGCTGTATATTGTGCTAATATTGCCATTTTTATAGACGCGTCAACTATGTAAGCAGCGTATAATGTCGTTACCTTTGGAATGCATTATCTGTGGAACTATATTAAACTATTTCGCGGAACGCTTCTTCGTATAATTTTAATTATTAAACTTGAAGCGTTATTTAAGACCTAACGTTATAAAAATATATATAACTAAAAAAAAAAAACTGCTATTTACGTATTGAGTGCATTTGCACTCAATGTGTAAATAGCGCTTGCACCGGGCATTGTCAAAAGTGTAATGAACTGAACTGCTGAACTTGGAATAAAAGTATGAAATTACGGCGTTTCTACCGTGAATCTTAAAACGCGCGCGTGAACTGTAATTCTTACTTCATATTAGTGGAAAGTAGTGCGCGTGGCCCACTAAATGGACGGCGTGAAGATTGCTACGCAATAAATAGAGGTCTGTTTTCAAGCTTTAAATCAATAATCGTTTTGAAATAGTCCATAAAAATAGTCATATATGCTGACATGCACGCTGTCCAGCTAATCATACAGACGTCAAATAGATTGCATTGGGTCTTACTTCAAAACTAAGCTTTGTAAAAAAAATCTGTGTTTATTTGCGCTATTCAATAACGTGCGGCTCAGCGACACCAGCTTGGAGACCCCGCGATCTGCTATCATTACGGCGTCGTCACCGTTTCTGCGGCACCTCCTGAGCACGATTTTGAGTCTTTTCGTGGATTTTAGCTTCCGCTCTCAATTTCCCTCCCGTGACCGTTCCTTACACAACGCCTACAAAGAACCTTCTCTAAAAGTCTCGCTTTTTTGAGCTGGCAACGAACTTCCCGAGGTCTAGCCCTACGCCGTACAAATTCGTCCGCTGATATGGTCGTGGGGATGCGCCGGCAGAACGGGGTGTCGGCTACAGCCACTGTCAAATGGAAAACGGCAGGGCGTCTCTTCCGAAGGCTTGGCAAGAAAGGACGGACGAACATTACCCTTGAATTGAATATGATCTTCTCTCTCGCGATTGCTCGGCGGTTTTCGCTGCCTTAAGTCAAGTTGACCACCTTCTATTTATAATATTTCTACACTTATTGTTAGAACGAAATGAAGTGTCTGCACAGCTATGATTTTGAAATCCAGTCGTTTAACCACTAGGTCGTGCCTCCACTTTTAAAAAAATTTCTCTACTAGAATCGACTTTAAAATCCAGCCCTTCCCTAGTTTCAGTTTTTTGTTGCTCGAACTTTATTTTTTTTTTTTTTTGCGTGGAAGCCAAAATTTTCTTGCCAACATTTATATTCTTACGATACTTTAAACGGTCCTAAGCCGCCAGGAATAACTGCCGGTTTTGCAAGAATCATCATTTGAACATTTATACTGAACTTGTAAATGTTGTAGGAAATTCTTATGATTGAAGTTAAATGCGTATTACTCAACACATTCTTTTTTTTTTACAACACTCACAATATTGTTTACATCAATCCCTGGAGGCCAGCACATAAAGATACAGTGTCGTCTTTTTTTTTTTTCTTGGAGAGGGGAAGTAGCTAGCTTACAGGTTCGTTTAAACGTCGTGAAAGCTACACTCGCGTGGTCTCTCTAGGTAAGTTATACTGTCAGGGGGACATAATATAGGGGTTCAATCGTCACAAAAAGTCAAATAATTAACAATATCCTGTTAAATATTTTTGTCATTAAAAATACACAAATGGTTCTATTCGAAGCTTGCCGAGCGTTATCGAAGACCACTAAATATGTAATATTGAGAAAGATTAAGGGCGCGTAATAGACGTGGGGATGCGCCAAAGTTACCACTCGTGTAACTGGCGCAAGGCTAGGGGTGCGTCAACGTACCAACGCGTTTTCTACGTCTCTTGTCAAGCCCTTTTTTGCTCACCGGAATAGGCAATATGCAAAGTAGCAACGTCCCTAGCGGTTCAGCTGCACTCTGGGAGCAAAAGACTGTCAGCGAGTAGTTTCGGTCTGGGTTTCGCCGGGTTGTGCATCTGTCGTCTGCTATCGTCTCCGCACCGCTATTGCTCACGTCGTCGTGGATTGCACCACACACGATGCTGCAAGCACCCTTTTCTTCTCGTCGCTAGATATCAGGCACTGCGAATAACGAAACAATTGTGATTTTGTTGGCTCGGGGAGCGAGTGAATTTATCGCACCGGAGAAGTCAAGTGAACGCAGATTCACGTAAGCCGAACGCCGTGTAGCTCACTGCGTGCATTTGTTTGCAGCCTCGAGAACAGCTACTGAGATTAGTACTTATAAATGCTTGATTCGCCGATTGCTACTTTCGATCAGGCTACCGCGGTACATGATGAACCTCGCTGTACGAGAATGCGAAACTCGCTGTACGAGAATTCGCAAAAACACAGGCACGGTGTTGGCGTGCCCATATCGTTGAATGTGCAGGTTCCTTAGCATACGTCTTTCATTCGAAGCCATTCGTGTTTTATTAGGTTGCAATTATACGATGGTCTATCGGCAGCACTTTTCCCGTCCTGCGACCTCACGCTCGATAGGGTCGCACTCGTACGTTTGCCAAGGTGTTATAGGCCAAGCTGTTGTCCTGCAGATAATTACTCTTCGACTTCATTTGTTGGGGTGAGTTCGTGAGAGTATTTCTGGAAAAGTTTAGTGTCGATTCATTAGGGACATTACAGACATTGAAGACGTTGCTACATTATACAAAATACGTATGCCTAAGGAACCTGCACATTCAAAGATATGGGCATACCAACACCGCGACTCTGTGTTGATCATTCCTGTGCATAATTTCCTCACAGCGACATAGCAAGAGGTGCATGTTTGCGCCTGAACGCATTCTCGTACAGCGAGGTTCGTCGTTAGCCTGATAGAAATTAACGATCGGCTAAACAAGGGTTTTATAAAACTGGAGTACTAGTCTCAGTGGCTTTTCTCGAGGCTGCAAACAAATGCAAGTATTTAGCTGGCACGGCGTTCGGCTTACCTCAATCTACGTTCACTTGACTTTCTGGAACGGGGTGCGAGCGAAATCGCCGTTGCGGCGACTTCGCTCGCACCCAGTTTTTAGAAAAATCGTAATTGTTTCTTTATTTTCTGTCTGATATCTAGCGACGAGAAGAAAATGGTGCTTATTGCATCGTGTGTGGTGCAACCCACGACGACGTGAGCAATGGCAGTGCGGAGACGATAGCAGATCACAGATGCGCAACCCGGCGAAACCGAAGCCGACACCTCCCGTTGGCAGTATTCTGCTCCCAGAATACGCCTGAACCGCTAGCGGCGCTGCTATTTTTCATATTTCTCATTGAGCGTGTGTCCCAAGTGGTAACTTTGGCGCAGCACCGTGCCTTCCACGCGCCTTTTATCTTTCCAATATGTACCTATTTAGTGGTTTTCAATTCAATTTTGAATTAGAAAGATATATTTATTTTTAATAAAAAAATATTGAACAAACTTTTATCAATTCGACTTTTTGTGACGGTTGGCCCCCTAAATTATGTACCCCTGGCCATATAACTCATCTGCACAAGCAACACTAAAGTAGGTTTCATAGCTTTTTTTATAACAAATCTAAAATGTAAAACAAAAAAAAACCTGTTTATTGGAACTATTACTTTTTGATATTTGTACGAATGCTTTCAAATTTATTTCCCTATTATCCTATTAACCAGTGAAAAAAAAAAAAAAACACGAGCTATTTTGAATTTTTGCTTTGAACGCCAGCCAATTTGGCCGAGTGAAAGCAACGCCCCTGAGGAGCAAATAAGAGGAATGTAGCGAAGCACGTGACAACTCTGCACCGTGGGATTGATTTTTGACAATCTGCTGAAACTTGCTTTATTTCACAGCTCTAATTGGCTTTCTATGATCATTTAGTTGTTTCTTTTCAAATTATAGGGAAAGAGAGTATAGGGCCAAAAAAGACCAAGACAGAAAGTTTTTCTTTTTTCATTCTGAAAAAGCCGGTTTTGAGGATGTTTCAAAAATATAACAGTCTGTAAAACAAACGTCGCACGCGAATGAGGGTTCGCAGATTGAATTAATAAAAATAAGTTAAAAATCTGTTGTCGCTTTTTGTTCGTGGAAAACAGAGTGTTACTAAATGTTTGCAGAGTGAAATTAGTTCAATTGTCTCCTTTTGAGTTTCTGTTTATTGTTTCCACTTCTAGAAGTTCAAGTTCCGTCTTTTAAGCCCTAATGACGTCTCTCAAGGAAATGACTCGACACATTTGAGTTCATCTGGTTGTACCGACATATTTTTCCTTACGGGCTTTGCTGTGGGATTCAGTCAGAAACGTCTGGTTTGGACTTCAAAAGCATGGCTTCATGAGAAACAATAGGATGTAATCTATATAGCGCCTTCCACACAAAAGTTGTTTTATTGGGAGAAAGTTTAGAGTGCAAAATATTTAATGCATACTTTTACGTGTTGATCTCCGCTTAAAAAGAAGCCTACGGTACACCAAAATGGTTGGTATTAAGCGTGCGTAATAACCGTATATCTTGTTTTACCCTTTATCTTCTTATATTCGCAAGCTTGCATCATTGTTGGGTCATTATAACGATTTTTTCAACAAGAAAAAAATAGAACTAACGCCACAAAATAATTTTGGACATCCGCGTTTTTCGCTTTTCACGCTATCGGCACATGTCCCGCATTATTGCCTTTTGCTTATTAAATTCACAACCTTGAGGAAAACAGTGGTCTATTCAATTAAGAAATAAAGAAGAGCTTGCGTAAATGAAAGGAACAGTGAGTTTCGACCCTCTCATTTTCGACATATTGTGAATGAAATAAATTTGAAAATGAGCTCTTGATCAGATCAATTTTTTTCACCTATTTATGTAGTTGTTTTTAAATGTCATACAGAAACCTTACTTTTATAGTCACAAATTCTTTGTTTTTTATGGCGGGGTTCTTAACCGAAAGTTTTCTACTATAAACATATAGGAAAAATGATATGATAAGATATATGTGGAGAAGATGGCTTTGTTCGACGTGAGCGCGTTGGTAAAGTTAAATAAAAACAGGAAGAATAAACATAGGGACGGACAGAACAGAGTGAACAGGGGTGCTGTTCTGTCCGTCCCTATGTTTATTATTTCTGTTTTTATTTAGGTTGGCTTTCAATTCACATTTTTTACTTTTCTTTAAAAAAATTAAGACATGAGTCATCGGTTTCTCGTTAAAAACAATTTCTTATAGCCTCCACGACCTATATAATTATAAGTAGTTTGATAAAAAAGTCGAAGGTTGAAAATGAATGTCTGAATTAATAAAAAATAATCTTGAAACGTTCTCACACACTGTAGTTCAGATGTTGCCCACTTAGAAGGCTTATCTCAATTCTTTTGAAGGGAGTTGTAGTCATATCAAAGACGGGTCGATATATCCTGCCAAAATTTTAAAGCAAATAGATACACGTGAGCCGAGAAGTGCATTTCAATTGAATTGAAGCCACTCAGTACACACATTTCTAGAGTTTCTTGCCCCATCCTGCAGCATGAGACAGTTTAGGCAACTATTGTATGCACTTCTTAGTGAGATTGTTGTCAAATATACTGATATGTATACTTAAATCATTGAGATATGTGATGCGTACAATGATATATAATATAACAAATGTAATAGTCAAACTTGCCAACATCAGGTGTAGCATCCTGCTTCTAAATTATTCATTGTTTAATTCATATTTAATAATCCTGTCCTTAAGATATATATTCTATCATATTTACTAGCATACGCAGAGGACACTCTATACGTATGGAAGTTATTAGAAGTCTACCCACTACCCAGGTTATTGCGGAATATGAGTGGTCTTAAATAAAAACGTGCGCAGTAATGTCTGTTTCGTACTGTAAGCGTCAAACTATGTTGGAGACGAAAAACCAAATGGCAAGTTATAAGGCATTTAAGGCAGATTTTCGTGCTTCACATTTTTGCCTTAGCAGCAATGAGTGATAGCAATATTTTATTCTGTGATACAGCATGGTTTCAGTTGACGTACCGATTTCTCAATTGTTTCCCCTCACACGACGAGGGCTGAAGTCGGCTGAGACTGCGTCCGTGCGCATCCCACACTCTAATATAAAGAGTTTCGTCTTACACCCTTATGTCCATCATAATTCATTCCAAAATTTCAGTTCGACGTACCGTACACTGACGTGGAACAGACGGCCCCAACTTTTAGGAGGGGCTAGATAACGGTGCGATGTAAATTATTAAACAGCTAAAGTACGTATCAAATACTACACAAACAAACACTGAGGTTTTTCAGTCAAGACAAGAAAATCGTGATGTTTTTTTTTTTTAGTCAGTAACACGCGCACTCTACTTTAATAAGCCGTACCACTCGACTATCAAGCGGCTGGTAAAAGTTGGTACCGTCGGTTAGACGTTAGTGCACCGTAGGTCGAACTGGATTTTTGGGGTGGTTTATAAGGGACAAGGGGTTTAAGAATGTACCCTTTATTTCTGAAAGTGCAGACTCACTAGTCCAAATGACAACTGGGGATCGTGGCCTCTCGATCTAACTTCCCCTGAAAACCAGAAGAGAAGAAGAACATAAACAGATCCCTCGGCACACTGCCGACCGTCTACGTGAACGGACTTCGCCACCTCATTGATGCGAAACGGTAGACACTGCCGTAGAAGAAGAAGAAAACAGAATACTGCTCCTCAACGGCCATAGCCGCAGTCAACCCCTGAAGAAGAGGCCGAGCCGGTCTTGAAACGTAGGGTTCCGCCTTTAGGATTTGGTTGGTGTATATTTTATTTATTATTATTGTTGCTCCCCAACCAGAGAGACGTCTCTCAAATGTTCACCTTCAAGTCTTTACGCTCCGACTTCGGAGAGGAGACAGCGCAGCTTGCAAAACGGTACGTGAACGCTACACGAAGCATCTCTATATTTATGACCCACCTTGACTTCACAATGGCGTGTCGGGATTCTCACATGGTTCCGCAGAGCCTTCGTCTTAAACGTTTGGTCCATACACCAGAGGGACAAAAGATAATCGAGCAAGCTGAACGCCGTTTAGTTAAAGCTAGGATTCACGAATGCCATACCACCTTAAAGAAAAAGAAATCGGACCTATCTTTTACTCGCCGACAACTAGAACACCGTATTCCATCTCTGCTCCCTTATTTACAGTCCTTCGCCGACAGCGTTGCTTCCGCTTCTGCGGAAAAGCAACGAGTGTCTCAGAGCAAGAAATTCTTGAGGCTAAAAGAAAAAGAACAAGCAAAACACAGCACCGATTCCGCCAGGTTTGTCACAAACCTATCGTCTCGACAACTCTCTCATTGTGAAATCGCTGCCTTAGCTAAAGGTCACAGCTTCAATATGACAACAACGAGGCCACCACTACCGAAAATGGTTGCAACCCTTGAAGACGGAATCGCTCACTTGAATCCAAGCACCCGTGAACGGGTCCGACAAAAGGTGATTGGCATCCTGTCAAAAATACCTCAACATCACCGGTACAACTTACTCACAGAAGAGTCAAGTGCGCTCCGGGCGCTTCGGGACGATGACGAGATCGTTATTCTTCCAGCAGACAAAGGTAATTCAACCGTCGTCCTTGACCGAGTAGTCTACGAACAGAAGGTTCTGGATCTTCTTGATACCTCCGCTTACGAAAGACTGAAAAAGAACCCTACACCACAAGTACAGGACAGGATGAATAAGATGCTAACGGATATTTTCAAAAACCATCCAGACTCGAGAAGCCTTCACCTGCGACTTCTTTGTAGGAATGGATATGCACCGGGTTTCTACGGCCTTCCAAAGATACATAAACCTGGCATTCCTCTCCGCCCCATCGTGGACTTCACAACATCACCACTTCGAGGTCTGTCAAACTACCTTCACCAGACTCTTTCGCCTCTCGTGGGCAAAACGACGACCTATATACGAAATTCCAACGACTTCGTGGAACAGATTTCGACGTTGAAGGTGACCACTGAAGAAAGCCTCGTATCCTTCGACGTCATCTCGCTATTCACAAGCGTCCCGGTTCCCCTGGCTGTCGCCACGGCCAAGAACGCCCTCGAGAGAGACCAATCCCTGAGTGAAAGGACAAAACTCAGCGTGGAGGAACTCTGCCGCCTGCTTGAGTTCTGCCTAAACAGCACCTATTTTAGTTTCAAGGGAGAATTCTTCAAACAGTCCAGTGGAACCGCAATGGGTGCCTCCATTTCCGTCACAACAGCGAACCTATGTATGGAAGCCATCGAGGAAAAGGCGCTACAGTCTTTTCACACGGCCCCCAAGGTGTTCTTGAGGTACGTAGACGATTGCTTTTGCATCCTAAAAACGTCGGAAGTGGACACGTTCCTTACCCACCTCAACTCCATTGAAGCGTCTATACAATTCACCGTGGAGCATGAAAAGGACAATACCTTACCTTTCCTCGATGTGCTCGTCAGAAGACAAAATGAAGAGCTCCAGTTTTCTGTCTACAGAAAACCAACGCATACTGGACGCTATCTCCATTTCCATTCCAATCACCCAGCCTGTCACAAGGCATCAGTGGTTAAAACGCTCCTATCCAGGTCAAAAAATATCTGCTCATCCGAAGCTGACCGTAAAAAAGAGGAACACACCATCTTCGCCGACCTACAACGTAACGGTTATACAAGCAGCTTCATCCGCCGCATTGCGCGTCATCAAGCCCGAGATCGCCGACACCTGCAACTCCCAGCAAACACACAGACCCGTCCTACCTCACGCATCAGCGTTCCTTACATAAAGGTACAAGCGAGGCGCTGGCACGTGTACTGGCCAAAGAAGGGATCCAGGTGGCCCACAAGCCGATGTCTACGCTTGGTAGACTCATGCCCCGTCCAAAAGATCGCCCGCCTAAGGAAAGAGCACAAGGCGTCATTTATAAAATTCCCTGCGCGGACTGCCCGGTCGCATACATCGGGGAAACGAAGAACTTTCAGGAGAGAATCCGCCAGCATAAGAACGATGTTCGAAAGTTCGACCATGAACGAAGCGCCGTAGCCGAGCACTGCGACGTCAAGGACCACATAATTGACTTTGCCAACACCAGCATCCTGGCTGTTGAGACCCATCCCAGACATAGACTTTTTATTGAATCCTGGCACATACAAACGACGCCAGGAAACATAAACAGATCCCTCGGCACACTGCCGACCGTCTACGTGAACGGACTTCGCCACCTCATTGATGCGAAACGGTAGACACTGCCGTAGAAGAAGAAGAAAACAGAATACTGCTCCTCAACGGCCATAGCCGCAGTCAACCCCTGAAGAAGAGGCCGAGCCGGTCTCGAAACGTAGGGTTCCGCCTTTAGGATTTGGTTGGTGTATATTTTATTTATTATTAAAGAAGTTGAATGCCTTTGGTTCCGACTCAACAACACAAACTCAGTCACTGGAGCAGCTACATGGCAAGTTCTTCAGCTTCTCAACCATGCTATATCCACTGCACGCTTCCATTTGTTTGCTGAGATAATAAAGCGAGCCAGCAGCAGTATTAAATAAGTTTGTGCCAGTGTCTCGAACCGCAATATATGAATATATTTAAATAAATAAATATATATATATATATAAAGATACATATAAAGATACTATATAGATAGATAAAGTACTGCATAACTGTCACAGATGCAAGTCAGCAGCAGTTTGGAGTAATGGAACCGAGGATGCATTCATATTGTGCCAGATACTGCACAGACATCCAGTTACCTTCTGTGCGTTCAGCATGACGTCTAATGTCATATCTTGCTCACCTCCAAACTCACACTTCACTAAATATTTAGCGTAGATAATTTTTTTAGGTTTTAGCATCTATCGTCATTACTTGTTTTTCTTACAATATAATGAAAATTATCCTTTGCGTATCATCCTAGTGAACTTCAGAAATATATGACTTTTCTTGTGAAGAAATCTCTACTGTTAGTGTAATTATATCACCACCCAAAAAAGAGAGGCATTGTGTTCTGTCTCAAAATTACCTCTTAGTGAGTACCTTTTGTTCTTGTTTACTGTAAATTTACAAGTAGGAGAATTTATTACTTCAATCCAACCCTCATGAGATTCCTCCTCAAGAGAACTTTCTATCTGTAGTTCAGTTGTTCATCCATGTGAACCACATATATCAAGTATTTGAGGCACGTTCCCCGATAACATCGAGAGTCCCTGCCCTCCCTAACTGGGTTAAGAACTCGTACCCTCCGGCGATCGAACGATGGATTTAAGACACCGCCGCGGCCAGAACGAAGAACCGACAGTTTGTTTCCAACTTGCAATTTTTTTATGGGCATTGTCTCCAGTTTGTTTACTTGAAACTTCGTTAAAAGAACAAGGTTAACACAATGATTTACGCGTGTGTGGATGCATCTGCCTGATCAACTTGACCTAGCCCCCCTCCCCCCTCCCCTTGCCCTCTCTCAAAATTATTACATGCGCAGTAAAAAAAAAAAAAAAATATATATATATATATATATATATATATATATTGTCACGAATGACTAGACGAGAGATAGTTAGAGCTGTACTAAAATAAACGTTTATTAAGGGCGAACTTGTCTCCAACAAGAAGACAAAGAAAAGGGGTAAGTCGCAGGCGTTGAAGGTGGGCGGAGTAGCACGATCGAGCGCAAGAGCGAAACTGACCCCGGACCGCCACGCGGAGCACCTTTTGTACTCGCGTTGGTTTGTGGGACATTCGGCGTTGAACGTTTGACGCGTAAAACATTGAAACCTCGATCAGACGACAAGGTTCTCGTACTTACGAGAACACTAAGTTGAGATAATATATAAATGGAGATTCCCCTTACAGGAATCGAACCTGGGCCCTCCGCGCGAATGCCAAGCACGGCAACCATTCGGCCACGCCCGCACTCGCTCGGCGGCAAGCGTGGCATTATATAGGGTGCCCCAAGTCATTAGGCTCGATCTAAAATGGACCGTAAAAATCGGCGGCTGCACGTAGCAATGTAAACTTTTCGTCAAAGGTGTAATTCACAGGTCGGTTTTTTCTTGCAATAGTACAAAGCGTAGCTCTCTTTCTGTAAACAAAATGGGACAAGAAACTTGCCAGGGTTTACGGCGGGCGACGACGCAGACGTCGAAGTCGAGTTGCGGGGTGCGTTTGGCGCGCGTATTGATAGATGGCGTCTGGAACAGCGTCCCAAGGTGTAGCCGACCAGTGAAAGAAAGCAGACGACCCGCAGACGAAATCTGTTGGCAGAAACGCGCCGTCGTTATGCAAACGCTTTTCTATTTTTAGATTATGTTCATTTTAATAAACCATGGCGGTCGCGAGCAGTCCCGTTATGGAGGTACCGCCATCTATCAATACGAGCCCCAAACCCGCCCCGCTACTCAACTTTGTCGCTTGCGTCGCCACCCGCCGTTCACCCTGGCAAGCTCCTTGGCCCTATTATTCACATAAAAAGGGCTACGCTTTGTAATTTTACAAGAAAAGCGACCTGCAAAATACACCTTTGACGAAAAGTTTAGTTAGCTAGGCGCAGGTTTCTATTTTTACGGTCCATTTTAAATCGAGCCTGGTGACTTGGAACATCATATATATATATATATATATATATATATATATATATGCTTTTTTAATGACCCAGATTCTACGAGAACCAAGCGCTATACTTCGTCTCACCTTAGCATGGACTAACCGCGAATGCTGTGCTAGCGCGAGCGGCTGGCCTTAACTGCCTTGACTGGAGCACTCGCTGCACGAGCGCTCGTTCAGCCGCCGAGGCTTCATTCGAAGCAACTAGCTCGCGCTTATAGCACGCGCGGCTAACAATAGTCCATACTAATTTGAGACGAAGTATAGCCTACTAAAGAAATAGAAGTTGATGTGCTGGTGGCGCGTGACACTCGCATGCCTCTGACACAGAACAAAAAGAACACCAACTGGCCGGTCGCTCTTTTCTTTGATCCCGACAAGTTGGTGACCCGGACGTGCCTGCAACTTCGAGTATGACGGACAACCAAACCCCGGCTTCCACTCCAGCTCCAGCTGCGGCTGTTGCGGTGCGGCTCCCGCCGTACTGGGACCGCAACACGCGAGTCTGGTTTTTGCAAGCGGAGTCGCAGTTCCATCTCACACACATTACAAGCCAGCCGCGTATGTAGTACCATCACGTCGCATCGGTTCTTTCTCCAACTGCAGCCGATGAAGTGTACGACGTGCTATCCAACCCGTCGACCACGAATCCCTACGATCAGCTAAGGGCGGCCCTGCTGCAGAGGACGGAGGCCTCCGAACGCACTCGCTGGCAGCAACTACTCTCCGCAGAAGAACTCGGGGATCGACGACCCTCACATTTGCTGCAGCTAATGACGCAGCTTCTCGGAGAGCATGCTAGTCCCATTGACGACGCTCTACTCCGAGAACTGTTTCTTCAGAGCCTCCCACCGAACGTCCAAATGGTACTAGCAGCAGCCGCGCCCCTCAACCTCACGGGACTCGCCGGGTTGGCCGACGCGGTAATGGAAGTCTCAACCCCGTCCACCAGCAACATCGCTACCCCAACCATGCCGCCGACAAGCGATGCCCCTAGCACGGCACAAAATGTCCAGATACATATTGAGGTATTTAGCGCACAAGGTAGAGAGAAGAAGGACAGGACAGAAAAGAGCGCTACTCACAACTAGGTTTACTGACAAGAAAGGAAGAGAAAGAAAACTAATCCGCCGCGTACTCGTGCATCTACCACAGCCCCGTGAATGATAGCGGCTATAGTTCGTTTCATCTTATGTGCGAGCGAAGCCAACGTTACAAGCGCGAGCATGCTGCTTGTAACAGCGCCTGTAGGGCACGAGCGCACGTGCGAAGCAGGAACGCTCAGAGTGTTGGGCTTGCGCTTCAAGCTTTGACTTCGCCCGCACATAACGTGAAACGAAGTTAGTTCATCCAGGCTCACGTGGGCCCTTCATTGTTTGTTCAAGGAGTTCTCTTTCCTTGCTTGATAGCATTACTGATTCAACGCTGATACAGTTCCTGTCCTCACAAAGGATGTAGAAGGCCTCAAATACTTCACGGGTCAATTTGTTTTTGTTCTTTCCCAAGATGTTGGGATCCCGGAATAAAGGCTGAACTCTATGGGACGAATTATGTGACGAATAACTGGCGAACGCCGCCCGGCGGCTTTTGCTCTGCGCGTGGAATCAACACAGTGGCTGCTACGTCGCGCGCAAAGTGAGCGTGCCGTCGGGCGGCGTTCGCCAGTTATTCGTCACATAATTCGTCCCATGGAGTTCAGCCTTAATGGTCTGCACTTGCATTCCCTGCAATGGAGAGGAAGATTTCCGCCCATTGTAGCCTTAAAGGAGTAATCATGCTCCCGGAGTCGGTCATTGAGGCATCTGCCCGTTTGGCCTATGTAGCTCTTGCCACATGAAAGAGGTATCTTATATACGACGCCCGAAGCGCATGGAAGGAATTTGTTTGCATGCTTCTTGGTGCACGTTGGTTTTTAGGTACCCTCAGCATACGCATTCACTCTAGGGCAAATTTGGCTCACTTTGTGTGGTGCAAAAAAAAACTACTCTGACCCCATAGCGGCTTGCGACGTTTTTTTAAATTATGGGACATCCTGTGCAGGTACGGTATTACTACTGGCCTTGTTTTCTTGACACTGGTCTTGTTGGACTGGAAGCCTTTTGCCTTCTTCACCAGAGCGTTTGCCACATCAGCCAGTAGGGCTGACGAATAGCCGGCTTTTCTTAGCCTCTCTACTTGCATAGTGAAGCTGGCTGACATAGTATGAAGACAAGACTTTCTTAGTGCCGAGCCCAGACACGTTAGAGCTACGCACTTCTTGATGATTTTTGAGTGCGCCGAGCCGTAGTCTAGAATGGCTTTCTTGGATCGTGGGCTGTACGACCAACAAACATGGGTGTCCCCCGGGTGGAGCGAAAGATCCAGGTACTGAACTACGTTTTCTTTGGGCAAATCAAATGTAAACTTAAGGCCGCCTCCGTACTCAGCAAAGGTCTCCATAATGTCTGCTACTTGTATGTCCATACGTCCGCCATCTTCAAGAATTACCAGGAAGGCGTCCACATACCTGGCGACCTTGTTAACTTTTTTGCCTCCAAGCGCACTTGCTATCGCACAGTCCACTGCTCCCAAGTAGATGTCACTAAGGACTGGGGCAACGCAGGAACCGATACAGACTCCTGACTTCTGCAGATAGCACCCATCCCGCCACCCAACTATCATAGACATCAGGTAGAAATGTAGCAGCTCCATAAAGCTCTCAGGGGGTACTCCGCTGGAACTTCGGAAAGCGAGCTCTCCATTGGCTTCTATACAATTCATCACCAAGGTCAGTAGCTGGTCGTGTGGCAAGGAGTAAAAAAGATTCTCCACGTCAATGCTGAAAGCAGTTCTCTCCTCAGGACCCCCTAATCGGAGATATTTCCCTATCTCCTCAGAGTTGAAAACCCGGAAGGGGTCTCTAATACTTAAAGCGGACAGTTGTCAACTTTACTACTGTCCACTTTACTTTACTACTGTCCAGATACAAAACGCGTCACAAGGATACGTTGACCAGCTCTGCCAACGTTTGGAACAAGTGGTACTCGCTACAACAAGCCGTCGAGACTCAGCGAGCTCTCCAAGCCGTCGACGGCACTCTACATCGCGCCGACCTGAAAATGACCACACGGGCAGAGACCACTCTTCCGGTCTGTGTTACTACCACCGGCATTTCGGTCCCGACGCGCGCCGCTGCTAACGCCCACGCGCATGGCCGGAAAACCGGCCGACCAACCGCTAGAGGCGACGAGTGGTCCTAGCCCACAAGAAAGTCACCTTTTCTACGTCACAGAAAGAGCCACCGGAAACCGCCTACTCGTCGACACAGGGGCCGAGATCAGCGCCATTCCTGCGTCTCGTGCCGACCGTTCATGTAAGCCCATCTCCTTTTTACAGTCCGTGAACGGCACGAGCATCCCAGTCTACGCAGAACGCTCCATCTCACTAAATCTTGGCCTTCGACGAGTTTTCCGGTGGATATTTCTGGTGGCAGACGTTCGTCAGGCGATCCTAGGAGCAGACTTTCTTAAATACCATTCGCTGCTTGTCGACGTCAAGAGAAAGCGCCTCCTTGATTCAGCTAAACAACTGTCCGTGCAAGGCGTCGCAACGACGGAAGCTCCAGTGTTCGTTTCCACCTGTACTCAAGTGCAAGGAGCGTTCCAAGCACCGCTCGACGAGTTTCTCTCACTTACGCGACCTTCCGACTGGAACAAACCTGTTGAGACTGATGTCACGCATCACATACCAACAACAGGCCCACTAGTCTTCTTTCGGCCACGTCGTCTAGCTCCGGAGAAACTCCAAACTTCTCAAACAGAGTTCGAACACATGCTCGAACTAGGGATCATACGACCATCCTCCAGCATTTGGGCATCTCCGCTGCACATGGTCTCTAAAAAGAACGGAGACCAGAGACCATGCGAAGATTACCGCGCTCTGAACAAAAACACTATTCCAGACCGGTACCCGCTCCCCGACATCCAAGATTTCACGGTCAGTCTTCAAGGCTCTACCATCTTCTCGAAGATTGGCCTAACCCGAGCCTACCACTAAATTCCGGTAGCTGAAGAGGACATCCCCAAGACAGCAATCACAACGCTGTTCGGCTTATTTGAATTCCTCCGCATGCCTTTCGGCCTTAGTAATGCGGCGCAATCATTCCAACGATTTATCAACGCTGAGACTCGAGGCTTGCCCCTCGTATACTCCTATGTCGACGACCTACTGGTCGCGAGCTCTACTGCAGAAGAGCACACCACGCATCTCCGACTTCTCTTCGAACGGCTGGCCAAACATGGCATCATTATCAACGCCACGAAGAGTAAGTTCGGAGTGCCCGAACTTGACTTTCTCGGCCACTGTCTAAATAGCTCAGGCCTTCGACCTCTGCCTGTTAAAGTCAGCGCTATTCAAGACTTCCCGCGGCCAACATCACTCACCAAGCTCCGTCAGTTCATCGGCCTCATAAACTTCTACAGACGCTTTATTCCACACTGCGTCAAGCTGCCTCAATCACTCGACCTTCTCCTTGGCAAGAGCGGGCGACCCACGTCTCCTCTTCCCTGAAACGAAGCAGCTGAGAAAGCGTTTTGTGAAGCGAAACGAGCGTTGGCAGAGACTACCCTTCTGCAACATCCCATGCACGACGCTCCGACGTCGATCATGACGGACGCCTCGGCTACCGCCTTCGGAGCCGTACTCCAACAATACATTGACGGTCAGTGGCAGCCACTCGCTTTCTTTTCCAAGAAGCAGAAACCCCCACAAACACGCTACAGCGTGTTTGGGCGTGAATTACTGGCTGCATACTTGGCTGTCCGCCACTTCCGAGACTTTGTCGAAGGAAGAAAATTTATCATCTGGACAGATCATAAACCTCTAACAAATGCCATCTTCAACACTGGATCCCATTACACACCACAGGAAATTCGTCAGCTCGCCTTTTTGTCGGAATTTTCCAAAGACATCCGACATATCAGAGGCGTGGACAACGTACCTGCGGACGTCCTCAGCCGCATTGATGCAGTTTCCTTGCCTCAACTACCGCACCCTGCATAACTTGCCCGTCTACAGGTCAACGACGAGGAATCAAAAATGTCACGTGCGTCATCGTCTCTGCAGCTGCAGGACGTCACCTTTCCAGGAAACATAACCGTCACGTGCGACATGAAAACTGGAAAGCCACGGCCTTTTATTCCTGCTCCTCTGCGTCGAAAACTCTTCGACGCCACTCACAGTCTGTCACACCCGGGCGTTCGGGCAACGCAGAAGCTCATGACGAGCATATACGTATAGCCCCGCATAAAGGCAGACGTCCGGGACTAGGCACGCTCCTGCATCCCCTGTCAACAGGCCAAGGTACATCGGAACCCTGTGCCCCCGGCCATTACCTTTCTCCAACCAGATACGCGTTTTGACAAAGTGCATCTGTACCTAGTCAGGCCTCTTCCATCGTCACAGGGACACCGATACCTCCTCACCTACATAGACAGATTTACAAGATGGCCAGAGGCAACACCCATACCTGACATCACTGCCTCCACCGTCGCAGCCGCGTTCATCTCGACCTGGGTGTCCAGATTCGGATGCCCTTCCGAGATTGTCACACATGGCGGATGACAATTCGAGTCCTCACTTTTCACAGAGATCACCCGCAATCTCGGAATGACAAGACTAAGGACCACAGCCTATCATCCGCAGTCCAACGGTCTTGTGGAGCGTTTTCACCCCCATCTAAAATCGGCACTAACAACACATGCCAACCCAAACGAATGGGCTCTGAATACCGCTCGTGCTCATTGGCATACCCACGGCCCTCAAAGAAGACATTGGATGATCCACCACAGAGCTCATGTATGGTACCCACCTCAGGTTACCATCAGACTTCTTTGCGGCCGAGCCAATATCTTCAACAATACCCCAAGATTACGCTGAAACACTGCGGCAAGTCTTCGAGAACCTTCGTCCCATTCCAACTCGGACAGGTCAAACCAAGTCGCCCTACGTTACCGAAGATTTAAAAACGGCCACCCACGTTTTTGTACGCCAAGATGACCACAGGAAACCACTACGCCTTCACTATCAAGGACCGTTCCCTGTGGTTCAGAGAAGAACCAACACATTTGTGCTTCGTATCAACGGCAAAGGCGATGCAGTTGCTCTACACCGCCTTAAGCCTGCACACATTGAAGCCGCACCCGCAAACCAGGTCAGCGCACAAAAGAGCCTTCAATGGAAGGATATAGCAACTCCAACTTAAATCCTCCCAATGGGGGGGGGGGGGCATATCTGTAGTGACCCAGATTCCACGAGAACCAAGCGCTAGCCTACTAAAGAAATAAAAGTTGATGTGCTGGTGGCGCGTGACACTCGCACGCCTCGGACACAGAACAAAAAGAACACCAACTGGCCAGTCGCTCTTCTCTTTGATCCCGACACTTTAAAACGTATTTATTGGACGACGTTCCGAGCGGGGACCGCTCTTCATCAGGTCCTAATGTATATATATATATATATATCCCCGGTGTTTCTGCGAAGACTTTCAAAAATCCTAAAAATTAGGGCGTTTGAAAAAAAAAAAAAAAGAAACTGTCTTCGGGAACAAACTACCAACCACGGCGGACGTCAGCGCGAAGTGGCTCCCGTTCTGAACTGATCTTTACCCCATGTTTGCTGTCGTTTGGTGCCAATGAAGTGTTAGCCGAATTAGTCTTTAATCGCGCAGCAAATGCAATGCGAGCCGCCCTGGCCGCCCGCTTCATACAGCCTATCCAACACATGCTTTCGTGGCGCCCTCTCGAGCCGACGACACGGAGTGCGACAGCCGTGAACGCACGATGAGCGCACTACCCCTCCTCTAGTTCACGGCCACTCAAGCCAGGACCTACGACGTCATGAAGGAGGTTATTTTTGCTTGTTTTTGTAATTCCAGTTTGCCTATAACTTTTAAAATAAAACGAAATTTGAGAAAAGTTTTATTAAGTTACTACGTTCAGTGCGCTCAGGTTCGGTGCAAATTAAAAACCAGTAAAAAAGTCATTGCAGGGCCCCTTTAAGCTAGGTGGCGCAAGCTACCGCCCGTTACAAAGTGCGTTGCAAGGTGTCGCAGTAGTATCCATCCAATCTTCAAGATGGCGCCGGTTTGATCAGTCGTCAGTTTAGTTACAGTACAGTGTACTAGAATACTTGGGTAGTGTTGGGACCGGAGCGGCTTGGCAACGGGAGCTCGTGAGGGCGCGTGTATTGACAGTTTGTGGCGGCGCTGTAGTCGAGTTATCCAGAAAAAATCGTGCAGCCCGCCTTTTTTTTCACTTTGAGCGGTGCACGTGTCGGTACCACGATTTTATACACTCCGTTTTACCTTATGTTGTACTGCAGCGAAGGCTAGAAGCGCGAGCTCATAGCGTTGGCAGCTGCCCTTGGTGCACGAGAGCTTGTGCCGCCAAGATGTGCCCTAGAGCAAGGAGCTCGCGCTTGTAGCCTTTCCTGCAGTTCGACACAAGGTAAAACAGAGTATAGTTTCGTGTGTTTTTCACTTCGAGCGGTGCGCGTGTCGGGACCACGATTTCATAGTTCCGAGTGTTCGATCGTAATACGCTTTGAAGCTTGTGTTTTGATTTTGCGGATAGGCCCGTAGCTCTCAAGTTTTGAGCAGCGCTCCAGGCGAGCAAAATAGAATATCTGGCTCGCGTTTCGAACGTGCGTCATCACGCTTTCCCACTACAGTTTTTTTATACTCCGTTCCATTCTAAGTGCCAGCGTAGCAGAGGCTGCAAGAGCCAGCTCCGAGCTTGCAGTGTCCCGTCCAAGCGCGCGCGCTCGTGCAGTGCGAGCATCGTTCAGGGGAACATGTTTTTGCAAGTATCTTCAGCTTCGCTATCATGTAAATTGAAACATACGGGCTCACGGAAGCTATGAAAGAACGCAATAAAATAATAAAGCTGATTGAGACGCCGAGGCCGCGAGCTGCATAATTCTTTTTTATTTTAGTTTTTCTTTTTTTATACGTTTTGTTATCGCGCATCTACAGATGCTGACAGATGCTTGCATTCGAACGTGGCACTTGCAAAATCGAACGTTACAGCGCCGCCTGGATAGTACTGCAAGCATAACATGGTCGCGTCTTGCGGACGCGCTCGCGACCCCTGCTCGAGAGCAACGGGTCTATGGCGAACGCGTAAGGGTAGTGCCGAAATGCCGTCTGCGAAACAGCGTCAGAACTCTTGCTCTGCACCTGGTTGCAAAACGGGTCTCATCCGAGTCAAAGGAGTGAAAACGGCGTCCCTTTTCGGCGTTATAAAGGACAAAGCCAAGAGAGATCTTTGGGAGAAGAATCTGCAGCGATCGGACAAGCGTCTTGAAGAAACAAGCGCTGTCTGCGAGCTGCACTTCGAGCCCCGCTCCATCCTTCGAGACTACGTCCACATCATCGGCGGAAAGGAAGTGAGGATCCCTCGTGGACACCCAGCGCTTACGCCAGACGCGGTACCGACTCTGCTGCCAAGTGTACCCCAGGACCTGAGTGATGACCTTCCCGCAGGACGAGGGGAAAGGAAGCGGAAGGCAAGTTCACCAAAGCCCATCGTTGCAAAGCGTTCGGGGCTCGCTCGCCAAGAAAAAATAAAAGATTCTCACCCCTTTGCGACCGTCACTTGGGTGGTCCGTCGCATAAGTGAACACAAGAATGAGTGACAAGTGAAGCGAGCTAATTAAGGTCAAGAAAAAGAAGACGGGCAGAAAAGAAGACAGAGAAGTTAACCTGGGGTATTAAAAACATGCTAAAACAATCTCGGACTGTATTATGTGCCGTTTCGTTCTATTATAAAATAAGATACAAAAAAAAAAAAAACTGCTTCCGAGTTTTAGATATTTCTTTAAAATATCAAATATTCGGCCTTTGCGACCAAGGAAATGGGCATTTCATTTAAAATGCTCACCATCCGACAAACCTAAAGTCGCAGCTAATTCTACGATGAAACAACTTGCAATCCGCTTCTTTAAAGTCTCAATTGTTTTTATGTAAAGGAAGGGTAATGTAGCTTGTACCGTCCAATATATTGAAGCATCATGTTGCTAACGATCGTGCCGCAGTGTAATTGATGCCGCGGTACGACCGCGGGCAGGTCGTAGCTGTATCAGAAATCCTATGTGCACTCCACCAAAGCGGCATCAAAGATTCATATTTTCGCGCGTGCAGCCGCGCATGCGCACACCTTCTGGATAACGCGCCGGTGTCGACACCTGTAGCGATCAATACCACGCGCTTCAGGCGAGCCCCTCCGGTCCCAACACTACCGAAGTATTCTAGTACACTGTAGTTTAGTTGACTTTAAATTATGGTGCCTGGATCACGTCTCCGACTGGTGTGTTTAGCGTCCTATGCTGCCCATACATCAAAAGTGGTCCTGAAGTGGCAACAAATGACGTCACAGAAGCCGGAGTGTCATACTGTTGACTGTCGCGATCCCGGCGGTTGGCCGTAGAAATGCTGGCGAAAAGCACGAGCCAACGTTACTAGGTTACCTCAGTTGTGGAACTCCCGCGGAGGGGGTACCCCCCCTCCCTCACTTCAATTCACATGGCGTCGCTCGAAGCGCCATCTATAATTTCATTTCATAACTGTGCGTTCCAAAGAGCACAGCTGCAGCGCCAAATGGCGATCACAACGCCGCCATTTCTCCCGCAGCGGTCACTCGAGGAACTGCAGGTGACATCTCTTTGGCTTCAATCGGTGCTTGGTTAGATATATTTTTTATCAATGTCATTATTGCTTTTTCAAGTGTACTTATCAATTATTCATTCATGCCAACTGCAAGCTGTTCAGACCACTGAAGTAATTGGAGACTGTAGATATACTTGTTAACTGATAACCTTTGCACTGTGAGGGCAGATGACATATAATGTTATTTTCCTCAGCATTAGAATAAGTTGGTGGACAACGGGAATGCAACTTTGCGGGTTTCTCAGAGGTCACTTCTCGGAAGCAGTTGCTTAGGACTTCCAATGTTATACTTTGTTGTACAACTCTGATAATCTATCATTACTGCTTTTATTTGCTGTTTATAGCTCGGTGCATCTTCTGGTGACCCTGAGGACGTTGCATTACAAGCTCAAGGGCCTGTCTTCGCTGTACCTGCCCTGGCCTCTGCTGAAGAGGCCAAAGCTAGGTACAAGTAGGCCCGCGTAAAGGAGGGCAAGACCAGGGCCGGCGGGACCTGGGCCAACAATGTCAAGATCAGGGCCAGCGATCCTGAGACCGAGGCCGAAGCCAGGGCCAATAAGGTCATAGCGAGGGTCAACGAGGCTAAAGCCAGGGCCATGACAATGAGGTGGAAGCCAGGGCCAACGAGGCCGAAGCCAGGGCCACCGAGGCTGAAGCCAAAATGGAGCAGGTTGAAACCAGGACGGACCTGACAGGGGGACGCTGAGGCTAGGGCGGACGAGGCCAGAGCACAGGAGGTCGAAGCTGTAACATAGCGTCGTCTGCTCCCGGACGTAAGGTGAAACAGTATAACCTATTTGTCCTGGCCTAACTGCCCGATGTCGCGAATTCGCGGCATAAAAGATTTTTTGCTTAGAAGTTCATTTGCACCAAAAATAACTTTGGCAATCGATTACATATACACATTTGGAGGTACGTCCTCTGGGCGCCACCATCTTCCTAGCTGGAGAGCGCGTGAGCTGCGCCATAATCCAATTACGATGCCTTGAGACGGCATTGTAGTCGGATTATGGCGTGGCCCACAGTGTACCTAAGTACCCCCCGGCAAGCAAGATGGCGGTGCCCGTAGGCCGTACTTACAATAATGTATACAAAGCAAAAAATAAAGTTTAAAACATTTTTTTATGGACACGTTGCTTTAATTTCCTGCATTAAATGGTTAACAGGTTTCTTCGTATCCCGAAATGAGTACTACTGCTGCTACCATCCTCTGTGATTCCGTAAGTTTTTTTTTTTTTTTATTTAAACTGAATGCTGATACAGGAAAGGAAATCAGGGTAGGCAATATCTGTGACGGTGAAGCACTGAATAATGGTGCGAGAGCCGACCCTGCTTGGCTTTGGAGTTTTACTGTCTCTTTGTTTACACACAGTGTCAATTTTCATGCCTCAATGTGCTGTTCTGCTTACAGGAATAGCATGTGCATTGCTCTTTAAAGTTGCAGCTGTACATAGGTGAAATGAGGCCGCTCATAGTATGATATGGAGTGGCAGCAGCTGTTCGTCTTGATTTGGGAGCTGTTTGCGAAGCGGCGAGTTGGCAGTGAGTGCCAGTGTTGAAAGCATTGAAATTGGCACAAAAATACTGGATGTGCACTAGAAGAGAAATTTTGAAAACAAAAGTTACAGTCACTGAACTGAGCTGACTAAAATTAGTGAATGAGATTTGAGGGGTATTGGGGTGCGAACCAGTCTGAAGGGAGATCAATATTTCTAGTGCAAGTTAAAGGGCTCGGATAATTTCACAAATGATTTCTTTATGGTGAGTATACCCATGTACAGCACGGGATTTCAGTCTTGGATTTCACAGCTCCATGCTTTCCTACCATTCATATTAAAAGTTTGAAGTCCAGGAGCAAGTTTGGTGCAATGTCTGCTTTAATCGTGCACACTTACAATTTTCCTTAATGTTAAACGAGGTGTCACTTGTGTGTAACTTTAAAGGGCCTATGATGCCAATGTTGACTGTTGTTAACCAGTAATTTTCTCATTTGATTCTTTCTACCGGCAGGTGTGCCACCCCTTGTTGCGGCTATGGAGACTCGTGGAGTGGCAGGCCCTGTTCTGTGGTTCAAGAGGATGTCGTGGAGAACATGGTATGTAACAATTTTCTTTCTTTACATCGCGGTTAAAGGTGGGAATCATTTATCTTGTCTTTTTCCTAACTTCAATGGCTCATTCACATCAAATTTTGACGCCGGGCGTCAAAATTTGCGCAGATTATTTTGATGCTCGAACTACACTCGCAGACTTTTGACGCTGGGCATCAGAAGTCTGTGGAATATCCGGTGGCAAGCGAATCGGTCAAAGACCTTTTTGACCTTTTTTCTTTTTTGCTAGAGAAAACTTTTTAATTAAAACAGAAGGCAGGAATTGTATTGCCATATGTCACGCCAGGGAATGTCAGCTTATCTGCAGCAGGAAAGCGAATTTCGACGACGCGAGGAAGTCTCGTGCAAGGCTCTGTCACGTGCCTCCTCAGCTTGCAATGGCCTTGCTGCCGGCCTCCCTTATCTTGCTCGGCCTTTTTCTGTCATCAGCTACAGCCAGCTTGCGACAGCACGCTGCCTTTTGGTGCCAGCGGAGGCAGGTGCAGCTTTTAAAAAAGGTCTATTGCATCCTTTGTGATACAGCAGACGTTCACAGATCATTTTAAATCTCGCTTAGCAGACGATACATCAATGTCTTTTTTGTTGTGTTTTCGTCAGTGATCGACACTTCATGGCAGGCCGAACCAACACAACCTAGACGAACTCGAGGCCTTAGCACCGATTTTCCATGTCACCTAAAAGGAGTCAGTGCGAAGCGCGGATTGAACACGAGTGTCATGTCAGCCTTGACTGCCCATTAGGTGAGAACACGAGTCGCACCTGAACAACGATGCTTCATTAATGTTTCATCTTTAAATCTGTGCTCTGCTCGGTCCCCCTTTTGGTCACAAAAATCCAGTGCGTTGACTCCCCAAACTCTTCTTTTTCTCGCACTGGCAGGCAACATGTTTGCAAACAGTCTTTTAGCTCCTTCACTCTCGCCGAGAAAAAAATCAGACCCCGTGTTGTGGACAGCTTCCTTCAATGCTTGCATATTTCTTGGTTGTCACTGAGCAATGAGCATAGGTAACCTACTCGAAATAATGCATGGTGTTTGTTAAAAGCTGACCTCCTAACTTCCTCCACCGACGCGCACTGGCACGGCAGGGTTGTACTAGGGAAACTGATTTCCCAGCTACATCATACGGGCACGGCAGGGAGTGGTAAGCCTGAACAGTTCGGTCTTTTTTGGGCGAGCAAAGTCGGGCGGCGCAGCAAGACTGCTTTTTAGAAGTGTGAACGAACCCTACGTTCTATAAAAAAATGTGCCTATTAGAGAGGTTCAACTATTAGAACCATAGCTATACTTACTGCCCTTATAATGTGAGGCCTAAGTGTCCACATTCCACCAGGATGTGTGAAGAGGTATGCATTGGAATGTATGGAAGCTTAGCAATGTTAAGGCATAGATAGGTAATGGTGCTTTAAACAGTGCTAACTTTATTGTTGGTTTCATTTCTGAATTGTGTCGTGTTGTCTCTGTTTCTGTCGTGTCCTTAAATATCAGTGATTTGCTTTTTTTCATGGTTTGCAAGGCTTCAGCAGACCCGTCCTTGTTCTTTAAAAGTTTCTTTTTTTATTAAATGCTGTATATGTCTGTTCATGCAGGCTTAGGCCATCCCAACAATGTCTGGACTGCTTTCTGCTGATCATTTTCATAACCTAAATATAATTCTGTTTGAACCGAAGGAACAATTTCTGCAACTAAGATATATCCCTCATTGCCTCTAAGCACGCCTTATGAATTCTGGGAACTGGATGGAAATAGTGTATTAGGTTCACTATCTTTCAATGATTTTCCGAGTGATGCTGCCACACTCCACAAATGCGGCCACCGGAAGTTCTCATTTAGCCACTTTAGGGCGCGCAGCATTCAACCCGGCGTGGTGTTTTCAAAGCTGGAGGATTTAGTGGTGCCTCGATTATATGACTTTCAGGAGACTGCGCGAAAACATTGGATAATTCAAAAAACAACAATTACGGTGCTCAGCCTCATGGGACAAAGATATGCAGAACTTCTAAATAGCCTTTAAGCTGATAATCTGCTGGAATCTGAAGAAGATAGAACCCTCATGCAAATATGAATGTAACCTAGAAATTGTGTAATAGAGGTGCCATTCAATCTTTATTATCACCTTGAAACTTCAAAAGAAATCACTGAGTTTCTGCTGACTCGTCCAGTCGTGCGTAAACCGGGGACGCATAATTGGGGTTTTACTATATCCACTGTGGGACACATTTCATACTCGATCGCATAATGTGTAGAAGTTTCTTAAAAATTTCTGGGCGTTGCCTTTAAGGAGTAGCATCTTCACAAATAAAAAACAACAACAGGAAACTGCTTTAATAAACAACGCAGATCAAGCCTGGAATGTGCTCGACAGCGGATGTTTTCTTCAGCTTCGATATTACTTCCCCAGTTGACTGCTGCATGCTGCAAGATTGCCAATTAAGAACTTCCGGAGGCTGCAATCACAGAGTG